>JARQOC010000006.1:358308922-358361154 GCA_033576535.1 Allobates femoralis
ATCAGCCCCCATCACAATAATATGCCCCATCACATAATATGCCCCATCCTGCCCCGTTACTATTGCCCCATCCTGCCCCATCCCATAATAATCTGCCCCATCGCATAATAATATGCCCCATCCTGCCCCCATCACATAATAATATGCCCCATCCTGCCCCATCACATAATAATATGCCCCATCCTGCCCCATCACATAATAATATGCCCCATCCTGCCCCCATCACATAATAATATGCCCCATCCTGCCCCATCACATAATAATATGCCCCATCACATAATAATATGCCCCATCCTGCCCCCAGCACAGAGTAATATGCCCCATTCTGCCCCCAGCACAGAGTAATATGCCCCATCCTGCCCCCAGCACAGAGTAATATGCCCCATCCTGCCCCCAGCACAGAGTAATATGCCCCATCCTGCCCCCAGCACAGAGTAATATGCCCCATCCTGCCCCCCCTTAGTAATGCCCTGTCCTGCCCCCAGCACAGAGTAATATGCCCCATTCTGCCCCCCCTTAGTAATGCCCCATCCTGCCCCCAGCACAGAGTAATATGCCCCATCCTGCCCCCCCTTAGTAATGCCCGTCCTGCCCCCAGCACAGAAAAATATGCCCCATTCTGCCCCCCCTTAGTAATGCCCCGTCCTGCCCCCAGCACAGAGCAATATGCCCATTCTGCCCCCCTTTAGTAATGCCCCATCCTGCTCCCAGCACAGAGTAATATGCCCATTCTGCCCCCCCTTAGTAATGCCCCGTCCTGCCCCCAGCACAGAGTAATATGCCCATTCTGCCCCCCCCTTAGTAAATGCCCCGTCCTGCCCCCAGCACAGAGTAATATGCCCATTCTGCCCCCCCCCCTTAGTAATGCCCCGTCCTGCCCCCAGCACAGAGTAATATGCCCATTCTGCCCCCCCCCCTTAGTAATGCCCCGTCCTGCCCCCAGCACAGAGTAATATGCCCATTCTGCCCCCCCCCTTAGTAATGCCCCGTCCTGCCCCCAGCACAGAGTAATATGCCCATTCTGCCCCCCCCCCCCCCTTAGTAATGCCCCGTCCTGCCCCCAGCACAGAGTAATATGCCAATTCTGCCCCCCCCTTAGTAATGCCCCGTCCTGCCCCCAGAACAGAGTAAGGGTGTGTGCCCACATAGTGGTTTAGTGTCGGTTTAGCAGCGAAAACCGCCGGCGGTTTAGCATAGGTTTTATTTAAATTTATGTAAATCATTAGCAGCTTTAGGACTTACAAGTAACCCTATGTAATTTAGAAAATGCTGTGCACACATAGTGGGTTTATGTGAGCAGATCTGCCAGCGGTTGGGCGGTTTCCCAGTGGTTTAGCAGCATACAGCATGTCAATTCTTCTCAGTGGTTTTTGAGCGTTTCCATGGACAAATCCTCCATAGAAAACCGCCGGAAAAACCGACTGTAAAACGCTGTGCACACACTGAAAAAACCGCTGGGAAACCACTGAGAAACCGCTGGAAAACCGCTGGTGACTTCTGAGCTCAGGAGTCTAGGCTCCTTGAATTTTCCAGTGGTTTACTGACGATTTGAACGTCACTAAACCACTATGTGGGCACACACCCTTATATGCCCATTCTGCCCCCCCCTTAGTAATGCCCCGTCCTGCCCCCAGCACAGAGTAATATGCCCATTCTGCCCCCCCCTTAGTAATGCCCCGTCCTGCCCCCAGCACAGAGTAGTATGCCCATTCTGCCCCCCCCCTTAGTAATGCCCCGTCCTGCCCCCAGCACAGAGTAATATGCCCATTCTGCCCCCCCCCCTTAGTAATGCCCCGTCCTGCCCCCAGCACAGAGTAATATGCCCATTCTGCCCCCCCCCTTAGTAATGCCCCATCCTGCTGTAAATAGATGATGGGAAAAAAAAAAAGTCATACTCACCTTCCTGCTGCAGTTTCCTCTCCAGACATCTTCTGCAGTCTTCTCCTCCCGACCCGCGCTGAGAGCGGTCACGTGACACCGGGCGCGTCACATGACCGCTGTCACATGACGCTGGCCGGGAGGGCAGGGCTAGGAAGTGTCAGAGAAAGGAGAAATGTCTCCTCTACTTTGACACAGCTTTGAACTGCCGGCGCCGCGGCGCGCGCCGGCAGATCAAAGCGGCAGTGTAGTGGCGAGGCCACGTGCCAGAGGAAGCGGCTCTGCGTGCCACCCCGGGCACGCGTGCCATAGGTTCGCCATCACTGCACTAGAGTATATGAAAAATCCTTCCAGCTTCTTAATTTTAAATTATGGTGAATATATGCTTTAAAAGGTACTACCATAAAGGTATTAGGCTATGTGCACATGTTGAATATGTGGTTGCAGAATTTGCCAAATCCCTTAACAATCAGTCAACATTTTTCTAACCAATCCATTAGGAAACACATACTTTTCGCAATGTGTTATCTATATTAAAAACGGATCCGTCTTTGAAACATCCATATAAATATTTGCAAACAGGATACACCATTCTGATGATAATAATGAAGATACATAGGGACATAGAGAGAAAGATAAAATAGATAAAGATAAAACAATAGAAATATAGAATAGATATAAATATAGAATAGATAGGAGTGATAGAACTTCCCTATTAGCAAAATCAAGTAATGTTAAAAAAAAAAATTAAGTGGGTTTTATATATATATATATATATATATATATATATATAACATACATACATATACACACACACACACACGCACACACACACACACGCACACACACACACACACATACATATATATAACCAGCTAAGTAAAAGCACACAACTGTGGGCTGGTATTGCCAGGGTAGGAAGGACCATGATTATTAGCCCTCCCCAGCCTAAAAATACCTGCCCACAGCGGCCCCAGATTTGGCTTAGCCATTAGATACTCCAATCCTGGCTATTCCTTTTGCCTTGATGAGTGGCAATCAGGGTAATGGTTTGTGGGGTTGACTCCACCTCGGTAATGTCAGCTGGCACCATCAAGCTCTGGCGTTAATAATGGAGAGGAGTCTATCAGATACCCCTCCATTACTAACCCAGTGAGGTAACAGGCAAAAAAAAACAACACAATTTATTTGAAAAAACATCCCTCCCCCCCAACTCTAGCCCTCGTTCACCAATTCTTTGCCATTCTGGCTATTCCTCAATCCATTTGGATTGTAGGCTTCCATTTTATTCCACGTCTCTCTGGTTTTGCTTTACACTTTAAAGCGTTGGAGATCATTTAACTCAAGGGTCTCAAACACGCGGCCCAAGGGCCGCATCCCAGGGGCTTCACTATGCGGCCCGCGGCACCCTGGACAACTTAATGATGCATCGCCCCAGTGCAGGAGCCTGCTGCAGTCCCCGCTGTGTGATGACTTCCGTCTGCGGCACTAACAAGCTCTGCCACTCAGGAAGATCAATGCAAGCTGCCAGCCAATGAGAGGTCCGCAGCTGATGGCGGAATATGACGTCACATGCAGGCCTCTGGCTGGAAGATTGCATTAATCTTGCAGAGCAACAAAGCTTGTCTGAGCGGCAGCTGGAGGAAGTCATAGCACAGCAGAGGCTAAAAGTCAGCACAGTGGGGACTGCAGTGACCCCCTGCACTGGAGAGATGCATCAGAAAAGTGTGAGTGTGTGTGAGAGAGGGTAAGGGTGTGAGTATGTGTGGATGTGTGTATAAGAAAGTATGTGTGAGGTGTGTGTGAGTTTCAGTGTGTGTATGAGGATGTGTGTGTGTGTGAGTAAGAGTATGTGTGTGTGGGTTTGTGTGTGAGTGTGAATGAGAGTGTATGTGAGTATGGAAAAAGAGGGTAAAACAGGATGGAGGGCATCACTATAAAAGTAGATCAGGATGGGGGACATACCTAGAAAAGGGGATCAGGATGGGAGACATGAGTACAAAAAGGGACCAGGATGCAGAACCTCACTACAAAAGGGGTCCAGGATGGGGGACATCACTACTAAAGGGGATCGGGATGGGAAACATCACTACTAAAGGGGATTGGGATGGGGGACATCACTACTAAAGGGGATCGGGATGGGGAACATCACTAGAAAAGGGGATCGAGATGGGGGACATCAGTAGAAAAGGGGATCAGGATCGGGACATCAGTAAAAAAGGGGATCAGGATGGGGGACATCAGTAGAAAAGGGGATCAGGATGGGGAACATCAGTAGAAAAGGGGATCAGGATGGGGAACATCAGTAGAAAAGGGGATCAGGATGGGGGTAATCACTAGAAAAAGGGATCAGGATGGGGAACATCATTAGAAAAGGACATTACTACAAGAAGGGGATCAGGATTTGTACTTTACTACATTGTGCAAAAAATTCTGGTATTACTAAAAATATCACTTAGTCCTACAAGGAATGCAGCCCCCCGCTATAAATGTTTTTCTATGTGCGGCCCACCAATCCAGCTGAGTTTGAGACCCCTGATTTAACTGAACAAACTATCATTGTCTGCACTCCTTTATAAATTTCATCCTCTCCAATCAATTTTTTAATCAAAGCACGCTGTCTTATGTCTTAAATGACCCATATTTCTCAGTCTTTCAAGGGGAAATGCATTTACAACATGTGGCTTCAACTTTAGGTTAAGTCCACACACATTGGTTATTGGTTTTGCAAAAAAGCAACAAATCTGCAGCAAATCCTAGGGGTTGCTTTTTTTCTTGGCAGGAGGTTTGCTGCGTTTTTTCCTGAAGATTTGCAATATAAACTATAGCAAAAAGTCAGAAAAGAATTGACATGCTCATTCTTTCAAAAACACAGCAAATCCTGTGTTTTTTCCACCAGGGCTGTGGAATCGGTAAGCCAAACCACCGACTCAGACTCCTAAATTCTCCTGACTCCGACTCCAAATCAGACTCTGACTCCTTCATACACAACTCATGTTTAAGTGATACATTTATTGTAGTACTGATTCACCCAGGGGTCTATAGGAACTCGGTAACCAGGCGTTTACTGTAAAGGAATGTCACTGGTGGCCTGCCTGTACCCACAGCCCTGGTAGTCAATTGTAAATAAAGAAAAAGGGAATACATTTCTCGTAACGCCACCTGCAGTTCTGGTGATGCTCACCAGCGCCGCTGTCAGACCGCCGGGGATGATGGTAATGCAGCTAGATGGTCCAGCTCCCTGCAGCCGGAGCAAGTCCCTGGGGCAGCGTTGCCACTGCACTTGTCATTGTGGCAGCTATTCAATAGTTTACGTAAAAAGAAACACTGAGGCTTGTTAGCTCTATACAGGTACTTTACTGGAAACTGGTTATGATGGTATGCAGGTCCACAGTTACACAGTCTTTAAGGGTAGCTGGCCGAGTAGTCATTGAGGAGAATAACGTCTCTTTGAGGCTCCCAGAGAGTACCTTCTGCTTACTTCACTGTCCCGTTACCTTACTTGCACCTCCTTACTTCTTTGAGCTGTCCTGCACAGCCCTCTTGTCTACCAGGTCCGTCGGGTGCTATGAGGTACCCTTCTTTTCTAAGGGGCTCAACCCTGTTTAGTGATCCTGGTGGGGCTGCACGTTCTGGACTGGAGAATCGGGGCTATTAGATAGACCCATGACCTACCAGTGTTGACGACTCAGGGATAGACTCCTGCACTGCGACTCGGAGGTGGTTCTCCGTTGTGAACTAGGATTCCCCTGGACTGTAGAAGGTCTGGCAATGGGTCTCCTCCTTCCGTCTGGGTCGCCACTCCTTTTGGCGCCCACTCTGCGGTGTCCCTGTAGGACTTGTTCCTTCGGCTAGACTACTACAACTCTCTCACTCTGTCTGGTTCCTGCTCCTTCTAACCTAACGCTCTTCCCACCAGAACCGGTTACCCTAGTAAGGGGTGGCCAATTGGTCCCCTATGTTAGGTGTAGGGATGCTGGGATAAGAGCCTCAGGTTGACGTTACACTCCCCAATGACAGGAATACCGGAGACTTCATTATGGGTGCAGTACTCCTACTGTGGCGCACTGACTAGTGGGGCACCACAGAACAATGTGAACATCAGGCTTTAATCATTATTATGATATACCGTATATACTCGTGTATAAGCCGACCCGTGTATAAGCTGACCCTCCTACTTTTGCCCCCAAAATCTGGGAAAACCTATTGACTCGTGTATAAGCCGAGGGTGGACACCAGCACAGGTATACAGCCCCCAGCAGTGTGGTATACAGCAGCCTCCCCAGTGGTATATACAGGCCCCAGCAGTGTTACAGCAGCCTTCCCAGTGGTATATACAGTGGTATATACAGCAGCAGCCCCAGTGGTAGTATACAGCAGCCCCAGCAGCCCCAGTGGTAGTATACAGCAGCCCCAGTGGTAGTATACAGCAGCCCTAGTGGTAGTATACAGCAGCCCCAGTGGTAGTATACAGCAGCCCCAGTGGTAGTATACAGCAGCCCCAGTGGTAGTATACAGCCGCCCCAGTGGTAGTATACAGCAGCCCCAGTGGTAGTATACAGCAGCCCCAGCAGCCTCAGTAATCCAGGTCCCCCCTCCTTGCTCCGGAAACCTGTAAAGTAAAATCTTTATACTGATCACTGTCCTGTCGCCGCCGTCCCCGACGCTGCCGACATCGCGCTCACCCGGCTTCATTCGTCCTCTTCCGGCTTTCTGTTCGGCGCAGGCAATGACGTCATTGCCTGCGCCGAACAGGAAGCCGGAAGAAGACGGACGGATGAAGCCGGGTGAGCGCGATGTTGGCAGCGGCGGGGACGGCGGCGACAGGACAGTGATAAGCATAAAGATTTTACTTTACAGGTTTCCGGAGCAAGGAGGGGGGTCCTGGATTACTGAGGCTGCTGGGCTGCTGTATACTCATGGGGGGGCGTATGACTCCCGTATAAGCCGAGGGGGGTACTTTTCAGCCCAATTTTTGGGCTGAAAAACTCGGCTTATACGCGAGTATATATGGTAATAATCTACATAATTAGATAGAACATAAAAATAATTAATAATAATATTAAAGGGGGGCCTAAATGACAGCAAATATCCAAAAGTGACACCATTCTAAAAACTGCCCTCCTCAAGCTACTCAAAATCACATTTAAGAAGTTAATTAACCTTTCAGGTGCTTCACAGCAATGAATACAAAGTGAAATGAAAAAATAAATGCATTTACATTTTAACTAAAAATGTTGCTTTAGCCACAATTTATCCACTTTTACAAGGTATAACATGACAAAATGGATACCAAAACTTGTTACTCAGCTCCTTCTGAATACGCCGATACCCCACATGTAGACAAAAGGTTCTGTTTGGACAAACGAGAGGGCTCATAAGGGAAGGAGTGCCATTAGAAACGTGGAACACAAATTTGGCTGAAATAGTTTGCGGGCACCATGTCACATTTGCCAGGTCCCTAAAGCACTTAAACAGCAGAAACCCCCCACAAGTCACCCCACCTTGGAAAATAGATTCCTCAAGGATATTATCTAGAGGTATAGTGAGCAATTTGAACACACAGGTACATCATAGACTTTGATAACATTAGGTCGCCATATTGAAAATGTTCTACACTTTTCATAAAATAGTTGCTTTAGCAGTAAATGTTTCACTTTTAGACGTAGTAACATCAAAAAGTTGACCCTACACTATGTTACCCACTTTCTTATGAGAGTAGCGATACTCCACATGTAGAGAAAAAGTTCTGTTTGGATAAATGGGAGGGTTCAGAATGGAAAAAACAACATTTGACATTTGGAAAACCTGAAATAGATTGTGGGCCATTAAGCTACCTATACTACACGAACCCCACACAAATTACTCCATTTTGGAAACTAGACCCCAACAAAGCTTTATCCATGGGTATAGTGAGCATTTTTAACCCGCAGGTACTACACAGAATTTGATAACAATAGGTTGTCATACTGACAATTATCTTCTTTGTCACAAAAATGTTGCTTCAGCACCAAATTTCTCACTTTTGCAAGAGTCAACACCAAAAAGTGGACCCCACAGTTTGTTACCTACTTTCTTATGAGCGCAGCTATACCCCATATGTAGACAAAACATTCTGTTTGGACAAACAAGGGGCTCAGAATGGAAGGCGAAAAATTTTACATTTTGGAAAAGCAGAAATAGATTGCAAGCACCAAGTCATATTTGAGGGCCTCTGGTTGCCTAAACAGCAGAAAACCCAACACAAATTACCCCATTTTGGAAACTATACCCCTCAAGGGTACACTAACATCTGCGTAAAAAATCTAAAAGTGCAATGCAAGAAAACATCACATTGCACTGGCCCCCCAACAGGTCAGATTATATATGCTACTTTTCCTGTTGAAAATTCAGCTGCAGGGCAAATTGGAGCATGCTGCATGAGGCTACGTATCTCGTCAATACACAGAGGTTAACTATGATCTCATGATCATCTCCAGAGCAGGCACTGGAGATCACAGTGGGATCACACTCGACTGTTCAACTCAAGGACTGTGACCTGTAATGACCTCAGTGAGGTCATTACATTTCATTCTCCTGGCAGAGCAGAGACTGCTCTGCGCAGGTGCCATCTTCTTGGAAGACGACGCGCAGGAGGGAGACACCGGAGGACCGATAGGAGTGCTGCAGGTGAATCAGAGGTATGGAGGTACCAGGTGTGGCAGACTGGAGAGTGGGGGGGGCAGGAAAGGATATTTTTCACCCATTTGACATATCATATGGGAGAGAGATCAATAAGAGGCAGTTTTTATTTCAGCTGGCGCCATTTTGGAAACCGGGGGGACTTTTATGGTACCGGAGGATTCAGGGGGGACCAGATGAGGACATTTTTCTGCCATCTCACAGGTTTGAACATGTCAGACAACAGAGAAATCATTTTTTACCGCAAAAAGAGAATTTTGTTTACGTACCGTAAATTCTTTTTTCTTTAATCATCAATGGGAGACCCAGACAATGGGGTTTAGGGCACTGCCCTCCGGAGGTCACACTAGGTACTACAAGTTTGTAGACACCGCCTCCTCCGCTTATAAACCCCTACCGCAGGGAACATCCTCAGTTTGGTCCATAAGCTGCGAGGAGGAAATAAACCACACCCGAAACATCGGGAAGAACGCCGTACACAGACGGTTCAACAACCCGGCAAACACTGTCTCAACAGAGAACAGAACCAATGCAAAACATGCAACGGAACAACTGGGTGGGTGCTGGGTCTCCCATTGATGATTAAAGAAAAAAGAATTTACGGTACGTAAACAAAATTCTCTTTTTTCTGGTCATCATAATGGGAGACCCAGACAATGGGGATGTCCTAAAGCAATACCCCAGGGCGGGAAGAGTTCCTCAACAAGACGGATAACACATGGTTCCCTTTAGAGGTGGGCAACCGCCGCCTGGAGAACCCGCCTGCCCAAACTTGCATCCGCAGAGGCATGGGCATGCACCATATAGTGCTTAGAGAAAGTGTGCAGGCTGGACCAAGTGGCCGCCTGACACACCTGTAGAGCAGACGCTCGATGTCGCAAGGCCCAGGAGGCACCTACGGCTCTGGTAGAGTGAGCCTTCAATCCCACCGGGAGAGGCAAACCAGAAGACCGGTAAGCCTCTTGAATGGAAGCCTTAATCCATCTGGCCAAGGTTGACTTCGAAGCCGCGGACCCCTTACAGCGACCTGTCGTAAGAACAAATAAGGAATCCGAACTCCTAAAGGAGGCGGTCCTGGACACATAAATGCGTACAGCTCTCACAAGATCCAGAGTATGGAGGTCGCGCTCAACCTGATGAACGGGAGCGGGGCAAAATGATGGGAGAACAATCTCCTGGTTCAGGTGAAAAGTTGAAACCACCTTCGGCAAGAATTCTGGCCGTGGGCGTAACACCACCTTGTCTTGGTGAACCACCAGAAAGGGTGACTTGCACGATAGTGCAGCCAATTCTGAGACCCTCCTCAGAGATGTAATCGCCACCAGAAAGGCCACTTTCTGGGACAGACGAGATAGAGAAACATCCCTCAGAGGCTCAAACGGCGGTTTCTGCAATGCCGCCAGGACCATGTTAAGGTCCCAAGGGTCCAGAGGTCTCCTGTAGGGCGGAACCATCCGCGACACCCCTTGCAGAAATTGACGGACCTTCGGGAGGAGCGCCAATCGCCTGTCAAACAGCACAGAAAGTGCTGATACTTGACCTTTCAAAGAGCCAAGGGATAATCCCAACTCCAAACCCGACTGTAGGAAGGCCAACAACGTCGGGATAGACAAGGGCCACGGGGACCGTCCACCAGAGGCACACCAGGTAAAAAAA
The DNA here is from genome assembly GCA_033576535.1 of Allobates femoralis. NCBI lineage: Eukaryota > Metazoa > Chordata > Amphibia > Anura > Aromobatidae > Allobates > Allobates femoralis. The sequence goes on from JARQOC010000006.1 coordinate 358,319,138, forward strand.
GATTTTCCACGTCCTGTGGTACATCTTCCTGGACACGGGCTTCCTAGCCCGATTCATAGTGGCCACCACTGTAGGGGAGAAACCCCTGGATGTCAGCAGCCAGGCCTCAAGAGCCATGCAGTCAATCTGAGGGCCTTGGAATTGAGGTGGAAGAATGGGCCTTGCGCGAGTAAATCTGCGCGTTCTGGAAGAGCCCACCTGTGTCCGCCTGACAGTTGCCACAGGTCCGGATACCAGGACCTCCTGGGCCAATCCGGAGCCACTAGAATGGCTACTCTGCACTCCGACCTGATTTTCCACAGAACCCTGGGAATCAGAGCCAGAGGCGGGAACACATATGGCAGCTGGAATCTGGACCAACTCAGGATCAGGGCATCTGCCCCCAGCGACTGAGGATCCCACGATCTCGCCACGTACTGGGGCACCTGATGATTCAGCCGTGAGGCCATCAGATCCACGTCCGGAGTGCCCCACCTGCCGCAGATGTCCCGGAAGACGTCTGGATGTAGAGACCACTCTCCGGCGTCCATCCCCTGCCGGCTCAGGTAGTCGGCCTCCCAGTTCTCGACCCCTGGGATGTGAACTGCGGAGATCAGGCAGTCGTTTTCCTCTACCCACGACAGAATGCGGTGGACTTCTGCGAGGGCCTGAGCGCTTCTGGTCCCTCCCTGATGATTTATGTAGGCGACGGCCGTCGCATTGTCGGACTGTACCCGAATGGGCTGTCCTGTCAGGAATTTCTGAAACGCCAGGAGCGCCAGATAGACCGCCTTGATCTCCAGTTCGTTGATCTGCAACGCCGACTCCGACTGAGTCCAGAGGCCTTGAGCCCTGTGGTGTAAGAACACCGCCCCCCAGCCCTTCAGACTGGCGTCGGTGGTCACCACTAACCATGACGGTTTGAGGAATGACCGTCCCCGTGACAAGTGACGTGGCTGGAGCCACCACTGCAGGGAGTCCCTGGTCGGTTGTGACAGTGCCACCAACCGATTCAGAGAGATCGCTCTCTTGTCCCATCGGCGAAGAATCTCCAGTTGGAGAGGACGGAGACGAAACTGTGCAAAGGGCACCGCCTCTATCGCCGCTACCACGCGTCCCACCAGTCTCATCAACGCCCGAAGGGATGAGTGAGGTGACAGGAGAACATTCTGTACTCCTGAGTGGATCGCCAGCTGCTTGGCTTGGGGTAGAGACACCAGGGCCGAGTCCGTGTGGAAGTCCATGCCCAGATATGTCAATGACTGGGTCGGAACCAGGGTCGACTTCTGGGTATTGAGAAGCCACCCGAACTGTTCCAGAGACCTCATGGTCACCTCCAGGCTCAACCGACAAAGGTCTTCCGATGGCGCCCTGACCAATAGGTCGTCCAGATAGGGTATGACGGCGTGACCCTGCACATGCAGGAGAGCCATCATAGAGGCCATCACCTTCGTGAATACCCGTGGTGCTGAGGCCAACCCGAAGGGTAGAGCCACAAATTGGAAATGTTCGTCCCCCACTGCGAATCGTAACCAGCGCTGATGAGCCGGTGCAATGGGCACGTGAAGGTAAGCGTCCTTGATATCGATGGACGCTAGGAAGTCTCCCTGCGACACAGCCGCGATCACGGAGCGCAGGGATTCCATGCGGAATTTCCGAACCAACACGTGACGGTTGAACAATTTGAGGTCCAGAACCGGGCGGAAGGATCCGTCCTTTTTCGGGACAATAAAGAGGTTGGAGTAGAAACCCCTGAACCTCTCTGCCGTGGGCACTGGGACCACTACTCCGTCTCTGCGGAGTCCCTCCAACACCAGGTAAAAAGCCTGAGCCTTTTCTGGGGATGGAACAGACCGATGGAATCGGGATAACGGTCTTGATGTCAGCTCTATCCTGTAACCTCGCGAGACTACGTCTCGAACCCACTGATCTTGAACGTGACGTAGCCACCTGTCCTGGAATCGAGACAGGCGGCCCCCCACCTGTGGGGAGGCAGGATGAGAGAGCGAGTCATGTCGAGGCGGGCTTGGGGGTGGCAGCTGCTGCCCCCGCCGGCTTTTTCTGACGACTCTTGGAGCGCCACTGAGTAGCTGGCTTGCCCCCTCGGTCCGCGCGAGCGGACGTCGTGGATGACTGCGAGCTGGAGCGAAAGGACCACTGTTTAGGGTTCCTTTTAACGGTATACCGTGGCTTAGGCTTATTCTGCGGTATCTTAGACTCAGCAGAATCCTTTATCAGCTTGTCCAGCTCGGTGCCAAAAAGCCTGTCACCGGCGAATGGAAGATTCTGCAAAATCTTCTTAGATGTGGCATCTGAGTCCCAAAGACGTAGCCACAACAACCTGCGGATCGCTATCGCATTGGCCGAAGCCACAGCTGAGCGAGTGGCAGTTTCCAAAGATGCCGTCCTGGCATAGTCCGCATAGGCCCTTGCCCTCTCAGTAAGCGCCAGGACCTCTGGACTGGATCTCGCCAGGTCCGTGATACCATCCAAGCAGGTAGTAATCGCTTGTAAGGTCCAGACCGTGGCAAAGTTAGGGGCAAATGACGACCCCACAGCCTCATAGGAAGACTTGGCGAGTTGCTCGACCTGTCTATCAGTTGCATCCTTCAATGAGGAGCTATCAGAGGCAGAAAACAGGGAGCGTGCAGCAATTCTAGTCATGGAAGCGTCCACCTTCGGGGACTGCGACCACTCCTGAAGCACCTCCTGGGAGAAGGGGAAGCGATTGTCCTTAGGTTTGCGGACATAGCGCCGCCCAGGATGTAACCTGGGTGCTCTAACCACCCTTCCAAAATTAGTGTGGTCCATGAAAGAGCCACTTGGTCTAGCCTCTGGCCGTAGCCATTGATAGACCTCCTTCGGTGCACGATAACCTCTGCAGGGGGAGTCACGAGACGTAAGGTCTCATTGATGGAGGACACCAGATCCTCCACCCCATCTGGAGGTTCAGACACAGACCCGAGAGTAGACCCCCCATCATCTTCCTCACCATCAGAGGAACGCTCCTCCTCAGAGAGAGCCTGGAGCTCGGGTGACTCCTCACGACGAGCTCGCTTAAGGGGTCTCACAGCAGAAGAGGGAGACACCAGGGGGTAACTGGACGGAGTAGCTGGGTTTTCCAGTCTCCTATGAAGTGCCTCCAGTGACTGCGACATGGAGGACATCTGGGACAGCAGGGATTCATTAATCCTATTCTGCGTTTCCCATGGTCCTGGGATCACCTGAATCTCAGGATACAGCGCCGGAGCTGCTGCCTCAGCAGTGCCAGTCCGGGCTTCTGGGCGTCCGCAGTTATTGCAGGACCCCTCCACCAGTGTACCATTGCATGTGGAACAGGTAATGGTGGCATCCGCCGCCTTAGCAGCAAGCTTCCTAACTGAGGACATAGCCACAGTAGGGGAAGTATAAGCCAAGTCGTACAGACAAATAAACCGGGAATCCCGGTGGCTTACCGACCGCAGTAAAGCGGTGGGAGGAAGCGGTGTGTGTGTGTGACCTCCGCGAGTTCCGGTCTCCCTCTGAAGTGCAGACACGCGCTGCCGTAGATCCCAGCCGGGAAGTGAGGGAGAAGATGGCCGCCGCCAGTAAAGTCGTGGGCCGCGCCGAGAACACGCGGGAAGCACACACACACGCCCCCCGGTGACGTCACCGCAAGGGCTGCCTTCTCTCCTCCATGCAGTCTCACAATGGAGGTGCTGGAGCCCGCAGCGCGGGAAAATAATGTAAAAAACACATTACACACACACAGACTGCATTACAGCCAAAGATGAGCAGTCTACGGCCTCAGCCCCTGTGACACACAGGGCGGTCAGCCAGGGTGCCCCCAGCACAGGGTACACCTCCAGATCCGCGGACCCGAGGGTAACGCGCGGTCTGAGTGTCAGGACACATAAAGTGACAGAAACTACCCCCAGGCACACAGGAGACACACAAGGTGCCTCAGTGCCGGTCCGGTCTGTAAGCACCATTTAGGGAGGCCTCGGACGGGGGTTCAGCCCAGTCCGGAGTGTAAGCACCATTTAGGGAGGCCTCGGACTGGGCTGGCTCCAGTCCGGTCTGTAAGCACCATTTAGGGAGGCCTCGGACGGAGCGGAGCTGTGCAAGGCTCCCATCTCCCACTCTCCAGAGCCCCCCAGAGAGGGATGGAAAGGAGCGCGACAGCGTACCGGGAGAACACCAAGTGTCCAGGCTCTAGGCCCTCCGGTACCTCCACCAGCGTGTGCCACAAGGGTGAGCGGGGAGGCTGACGCAGGTCCCGACCAGGACCATATTACCTTGTCTTCAGACGCCATCACGTAAGTAGTGAGAATGCAGTGAAGTGCAAGCAAAGCGTGATCCTCCGAGCACACTAAGTTTAAAACTGAGGATGTTCCCTGCGGTAGGGGTTTATAAGCGGAGGAGGCGGTGTCTACAAACTTGTAGTACCTAGTGTGACCTCCGGAGGGCAGTGCCCTAAACCCCATTGTCTGGGTCTCCCATTATGATGACCAGAAAATGTCATTTTATTTCATGTGATCGCCAGTATACTGTATATCACGTGATCTAGAATGGGAAAAAAAAAATGCATGATTCTTGAGGGCCTCAGCTACCTCTGGTAGCTAAAACCCTGGAGATTTTCTGAGGCTGGGGGGGCACTTCAGTCTTTTTTCTTTCTAATGTCTCCAGACATTGAAAAGAAGTACCCTCAATTGCCAACGTCTATAGTCATGCGGGCGTCATTATGGGGTTAAAAGGACCGATCCCTCATAGCCCATGTTAATACTGGGATTTCTAAAACCGTGCATCCAATGGTGTCTAGTTACAGTGATCAAGTTTGTATATCCTTCTATTGTCTATGTTCTCCAGTGTCTGTCTTCCTTCTCTGTGTGATTTTATCTGTAGAGGCTAGCCAAGCGTCCTTGCTGGCGAACGCACTAGACAAGGCTAGTGTAGTTGACAGCCAGGGACCAGGCAAATAAAAGCGTGGGGATGGGGGGTGCATAGGAAGCAGGACAGGTTAGGGACACACACAGGTCAGTTTCAGGAAGTGTCCCATCTCCTGTTTCCTACTGTCAGGGCCTTCCTTCCCTTTACCATCTCCCGTTGTACCCTTTGTGTTGTGCTGTGCGGTGGACATCCCTTATTCCAGCCTGACACATAGACCTCTCAAAGTCACTTCATATGTGATGTGATCCCAAAAAAAATTGTTTTTTAAAATTTTTATGGAAAAATTAGAAATTGCTAATAACTTTTTAACCTTTCTAAGTTCCTAACCAAAAGAATTATGCACCCGAATCTGAACTAAAGCGGAGGGGCAGGGCGAGAATCAGGGACCCGGCCATGAAGATGGTGAGGACAACCCAAGCTCCAACCACAGAACCATGGGCCACAAGATCTCCAAGAATTGTGGCCAACTCCCGACACAGCGCAGAGAAGGCAGCTGTGCTAGGGCAGGGGACTTTGCCAGTCGCCCAACAAAGGCCCGTAGCTGCTAGATGGGGGCTCTGTGTGCAGAGGTACGTGCAGGAAGGAGGAGAATAGGCAGGACTGAGAGGAAGCCCAAGAGAAAGGAACACAAAAGGGGGTGCAATGGACAAGCCATCCTGGTTGCCAAGGACTACCCAAGCTGCCACTGTACTTGCTTGTAACCTGAAGTGCCTCAGCATTGTCAGACTGTTCATTTCGCGCCTGAGGAGTGGTAGAATGAAACGCCGCGCAGGCAGCAGAGGCTTGCCTGAAAGTGTTCCCGATCATGCCCTGCAGCCAGCTCTGCCTCGCTGGCCCTCCATCACCCCAACTCCCTTCCACTCTGGATGGCCTGGGGACCCGTTCCTCCCGTGGGGAGCTACACCATCACAGCTGCATCTCTATCATCCCCAGAGGTCCTGGACCGCAGCAGAAGCCCCTACCGGCCTCTTTTCCATGGGTGGCATCATGACAAACTTTTTTTTATTTTTCCTTTTTACCCCCTTTTCAAATTCTCCTCTTCACTGACTGCCCAATAGGGGACCACGGACCGGGTCACACCACCGTGACAGCATCCCACATCCCCAACGAAATAGAGAGGGCCCGATTCAGGGTACCCCACGGTCCCCGCTGGGGCAAGTCACCCAACCTAGGTGAGTATCCAGCGGCGGGTGCAGCCGCAGCCACAGTAATGCCTTTATCGATGACGTATATTCTGGGGTGGCTTGGCTGCCTCAGTACTCAGGTTGCACACCCTGAGCGAATTTAAAGAGAAATTGCATAGTTTATTCGAAGTGTACCCCCCTGTCAGAAAATCAAATAATCAGCATCCTTATAGGCCAGCTAATCGGCGCAGCCCAGAGGAAAGTAAAGACCTGGCCAGACACAGGCAAGAGAACTGACAAATACTAGCCAGGCTGAAGCATATTTTTGACACCCGCACAGCAGTGAAGATTAAATTGAAATTCTATAGGTGCAAAGGGTGCAGGACAGTGTAAGAGACTATGCTCTAAACCTGCAAGAGACGCAGCAGGCTATTAAACAGGTGGACCTCGACAGTGTGCGAGACGAGGACAGACTGTTGACTGAGCAGTTCATCAAGAGGCTCCTGTCTAACGCTCAGCGGACACAGTTGCGCATTATGGCTCTACAAAATCTGGATCTAGACTTTGCACAATTTAAAGACTGGGCCATCTGGGTGCTGCGAGAATCAACTTCAAGTAGCACCGCACCCCTCTAGCGCCCCGCTATCATATACCACCAGGAGGCAGCGCCCTTTCCCTCGGCACCCGTGGAGACTGAAGCACAGACCCTAGGTAATGGCTCCTCTGCAGATCTACGTCTCCAGGTCCAGGAGCTGACCAAAAGTGTGGCTGCACTGACTAAAACCGAGCAGTCCATGCAAGTGTCCCCAAAGGACAAGATTCAGCTGGGGTCCAAGTCCAGATGACGTCCCGTGGCGACGGCAGAAAGCAATCCCATGGATCAGGGAAAGAGACAGCAATCACTATGACGTAACTGGACAACCAAACTACCACTGCTGTGACAAAGCGGGGCACCTGGAAAGATCCTGTCCTTTAAACGGACCAACCCTGGGGCAAGGGGCCAACCCTCAGGAGTAAAGACGACCAGGCCCACATAATTGGCGGGACAAATACATAAAGGGATGACCGGTCCTCCCAGTCTTGATTGATGGCATCCCGATGAACGCTTTATTGGACACCAGCTCACAGGTGACAACGATGCCATATATCCTTTACAAACGGTACTGGTCTGACTCTGACATTACCCGCAGCCCAGATGATGATCTGACCATAATCGCCAGTAATAGTCAGCCTGTGCCACAAGTGGGGTACAAGGAGGTGACCATAAAAGTTGGGCGAGCAGTGTTAAAATCGCAAGGCTTGATAAGTGTAGACATTGACCGGCGAGAAAGTAACCCAATGATTACTCTAGGCACTACTTTGATAGAGAATTGTCTTGCAGAAATTATAGTTTTGTTGCAACAGGTAGCCGAGACCGACAGTTCCATTCAGCAGCAAGTCCTGCAGAAGGAGATAAAAGCCCTGATGAAGAGACAACAGGTAGAGCTATCTGGTGGAGAAATCGGTAGTGTCAGGGTGAGTGATCCATTCCCTATTGCAATACCCCCCAGGAGCAAAATGTTAATCTGGTGTCAGGCAACAAGAAGCCTATTGGACAGGATTACCAGGCCCTGGTAGAACACGTGTACTCAGACAGTAGGTCCACCATCATGACAGCCAGAGGAGTAGTTGATGAACGCAAGGGGAGGGTACCGTTACGCATCCTGAATTGTGGGGAGAAAGAGGTTCATTTACCCCAGTATGCAACAATCGCTAAGCTGTTCATCACTGTCAATAATAAAGGCAGTGGAGCCCTTGATTCCATCCGACCATATGGAGGACAATAGCACCAAAGGGCAGCTGGAGGATTGGTGTGAAAAGCCACACGTAGGCACTGACTCCACCCCTTCACACCAAAAGTATGGTGTTTACCGAGTGGTCCAAGAATATGACCAGGTCTTTAGCAAACATCCTCTAGACTTTAGGCAGGTAAAAGGGTTCCAACACCATATCCCCACCAGAGACCATCTGCCCATTAAGGAGAGGAACCGGCCTGTACCCCCGCCTCACTATCAATGTGCCAAGAGAATGTTACGGGAGATGAAGGAGGTTGGGGTGATCAGAGATAGTTTTAGGCCCTGAGCAGCTCCATTAGTCCTTGTTAAGAAAAAAGATGGCACGGGACTTCCTGTCTGAGCTGGGATGTGATAACACCGAGGAGCAGCAGCTCTTACACCACAAGAATCCTACTGACAACTCTGCGGACATCCACCACCCCAACACAAGAGAAAGGCGGGCTACCCCCAGCTTCCAATCCACACCACCTATAAAGGTCAGTTACTTCAATCCTGGATCATTTCTGAGACCTGGAGTGTCCTGTGGCCTGCTGCCCACGTGTCCACCCAAGGCCTGCACTGGTGCTATCCACACCGCAAAAATCCACTGCGGCTAAAGGTATAATCCTACAAGCCGCACATAGAACCCCCCTTCCCCCAAGGGAAACACTGGACAGATCTACTGATCAGAGGTCAGGGCAAATTCTACAGGACTTCTCTTCGGTTCCCGGTAACATGTGTAAAGATGCATGTGAAGGGGCCCCTAAAAGTGGGGCTGTGATCAGACTAAGCAGAGAGAAAACAGTTTCTCCAGCAACGACACACACAGCCCCAGGAGGGGTTTAAGCACATACGACTGGTCAGTTATCTTGGTGCCCGCTCAAAAGGAAAACTGGTGACAGCTGGTGGTCGCCATAGTGAACTGAGACACAGAATAGCTCTGCTGCCACCTAGTGGACAAAAAAACAAGCACACAAAAAATATAAATAACTGCAAGTGCCTACTGAGTACTGCAGCACGACATATTTCCATAGCTGCCAAGAAACATACAAACTGATAATCTCAGGAGAAAGGCCAAACGGCAGCGACAGAGGGACCTGACGCTGACTCCATCTAAAACACCACTTAAGCAAATGGATTGCTAAGTGTTACACAGCTCACAAAAGCCAGAGGGCCCCAGGCAAACAAGCAGCGGAAACCACAGAGTTTAAGAGGACACCGGGGACCCAAGCCCTGCGGAGACGACACTCCTGCAACAAATTCGCATCAGAAAACCCCAAATGAGGAGTACATTGAAGACCTAAATAAGTGTAGCAGGAAAGACCCTTCAAGATTGATATCAATAGACTTTAACAAACTGGTAGCTGACGTGGCAAGTAGTATCATGCCAGATATCCAAAAGAATGTGGAACAGGCTATCAAGAAGGCCCTTTAGCATCTCCAAGACGAAGTGAGCAAACATAAAGAACGGATACTGGAGCTGGAGCAGAGGGTCTCACAACTGGAAGGTGCTAACATACAGCTTTCCTCGCAGTTGAAAGAGAAAAACTGCGGAAACAAACCGCCTGTCTGAGAAGGTCGAGAACCTGGAAAACAGGTCAAGGCGCAACAACGTAAGGCTAGTGGGGCTCCCTGAGTCAGTCCCTGCAGCTGAACTACAAAGACTTTACGAAAGAGACCCACCATATCCCTGGGAATTAATCACAGTTCTAGGGTCACAGGGTTGAGCCAGATCTACGATCTCACAATCAAGGATCTGATGACTGGACATCCAGACCACGTCAAGCAATCATGAAATTCCTGGACTATAATGACAAGTTTGACATAATGAGAGCATATAGAAGATGTCCCCAGCCAGTGACTTTGAGGGGGATGAAAGTCCTATTATTTGAAGACTATTCTGCGGAGGTGGCAAAACGCAGGAAAGCCTTTAGTAAAATATGTGCAGCAGCAGCACTATCAAGAAAACAAAAGTTTTGCACTGCAATACCAGGCAACACTGAGGATTTTCCAAAATGACAGTGATAACCTCATCTACAAATGATGCAGAGAAAAACATGGAAAAATACTGCGCAATGCAAAAAGCAACGAACGAAAATGAGGTCGTGAGGAAGACAGCTTCCTCTCAACACCAAAGCCCCAGAGGGCATCTGGCTGGCGACGCAGATGAAGCACCATTGAAATAAACTGCATCATGTACATCTTGCTCTTGATGGGTTTCTTTCCCCCCCCCCCCCCCAACACTTCTTCTACAAACATGACAGTGTCTCCCCAAGGTGACTGGATGATGTTGGTAACGTGTTGAGTATTGCCGATATATGTTGCGCCTTAATGAAGATGGGTTTTGGTGGGAAGTGCTCATCTGCCACTTATTTGAGGAATTACCTCAGGGGAAATGGTGTATCAGTGTCCGCGCTGCTGAAATCCCAAGAAAACGATCCGGAAACCATATGTAGGTTGCATCAATCATCCATTTATTCCTTTCCTACGCGTTTCAACACTGTCCTAGTGTCTTCCTCAGGGATATCCCTGAGGAAGACACTAGGACAGTGTTGAAACGCGTAGGAAAGGAATAAATGGATGATTGATGCAACCTACATATGGTTTCCGGATCGTTTTCTTGGGATTTCAGCAGCGCGGACACTGATACACCATTTCCCCTGAGGTAACTTCTGGATGATTCCCACGTGCATGTGGAAGGTGGAAGTCCTGCAGCAGCTGCATTTAATGCCAAATGCTTTTACACCAGTTGTGGGTCTCACAACTGTGCTAGGTGAGTGAATTCATACCCACCGCATACATTAGTGTCACTAGTGATAGGGCACTATTGCGCCTCTTGTTCCCCCCCCTATTTTTTTACTTTGACTTATTTGAGGAAGGGACCCGGGTTATGGAGGGGTGGAGGGCAAAGAGTTATGAAAAGGTATGGATCAGGACGGAGAGAAGATGCAGATGGCATTTGGACAATTATTTATAACTAGATAAAGGCCGATGCGATTGCATCAGGAGTGCGGTGAAATGAATTGTGTGCATCCTTAGATGTGCTAACAGGAACAGTAAACATGTATGACACTCTTTGCACTTGTGAAAAAAGCATAGTTTTTGTTAACATTTGCAAAATAAGGGCCGAGTATATACAGGCGGCTCTGTGGGTCGCAGAGTATACAGGCGGCTCTGTGGGTAGCAGAGTATACAGGCGGCTGCGTGTGTAGGAGAGTATATACAGGCAGCTCTGTGGGTAGCAGAGTATACAGCCGGCTGCGTGGGTACCAGAGTCTATACAGGCGGCTCCGTGGGTAGCAGAGTATACAGCCAGCTGTGTGGGAGCAGAGTATATACAGGCAGCTCTGTGGGTAGCAGAGTATACAGGCGGCTGCGTGGGTAGCAGAGTATATACAGGCAGTTCTGTGGTTAGCAGAGTATACAGGCGGCTGCGTGGGTAGCAGAGTATATACAGGCGGCTGCGTGGGTACCAGAGTCTATACAGGCGGCTCCGTGGGTAGCAGAGTATACAACCAGCAGCGTGGGTAGCAGAGTATATACAGGCAGCTCTGTGGGTAGCAGAGTATACAGCCGACTGCGTGGGTAGCAGAGTATATACGGGTGTCTCTGTGGGTCGCAGAGTATAAAGGCAGCTGCGTGGGTAGCAGAGTATATACAAGTAGCTCTGTGGGTAGCAGAGTATACAGGCGGCTGCGTGGGTAGCAGAGTATATACAGGCAGTTCTGTGGTTAGCAGAGTATACAGGCGGCTGCGTGGGTAGCAGAGTATATACAGGCGGCTGCGTGGGTACCAGAGTCTATACAGGCGGCTCCGTGGGTAGCAGAGTATACAACCAGCAGCGTGGGTAGCAGAGTATATACAGGCAGCTCTGTGGGTAGCAGAGTATACAGCCGACTGCGTGGGTAGCAGAGTATATACGGGTGTCTCTGTGGGTCGCAGAGTATAGTGTCAGCTGCGTGGGTAGCAGAGTATAGTGTCAGCTGCGTGGGTAGCAGAGTATACAGACAGCTGCGTGGGTAGCAGAGTATATACAGGTAGCTCTGTGGGTAGCAGAGTATATACAGGTAGCTCTGTGGGTAGCAGAGTAAACAGTCAGCTCTGTGGGTAGCAGAGTATACAGCCGACTGCGTGGGTAGCAGAGTATATACGGGTGTCTCTGTGGGTCGCAGAGTATAAAGGCAGCTGCGTGGGTAGCAGAGTATATACAGGTAGCTCTGTGGGTAGCAGAGTATAGTGTCAGCTGCGTGGGTAGCAGAGTATACAGGCAGCTGCGTGGGTAGCAGAGTATATACAGGTAGCTCTGTGGGTAGCAGAGTATATACAGGTAGCTTTGTGGGTAGCAGAGTAAACAGTCAGCTGTGTGGGTAGCAGAGTATATACAGGCAGCTCTGTGAGTAGCAGAGTATACAGCCGGCTGCGTGGGTAGCAGAGTATATACAGGTGTCTCTGTGGGTCGCAGATTATACAGGCAGCTGCGTGGGCACCAGAGTATATACAGGTAGCTCTGTGGGTAGCAGAGTATACAGTCAGCTGCGTGGGTAGCAGAGTATATACAGGTAGTTCTGTGGGTAGCAGCTTTGTGGGCGTGATGGCGACCTTAATGGGCGTCCCGGTGGGTGGAGAGGTGATGTGACGTAATGGCTGTCACCACCGACTTGTTCTATGAGAATTGCGTACTTCCAGAGTGGAGGAGAGAGGGGCGTGTCCTTGCTGTGAGGTAAATTTCGTGAATGCGCATGCACGGTGACGGATGGTTACTGCGCTCGTGGGGCTGTGAATGGCGACACCAGTGTGGCTGGCGTGACTGCGGCTCGTGGTGGGCGCTCGAGGGGCTGTGAATAGCGACGCAACCGTTGGGGACATGACTGCGGCTCGCGGTGGCGCGCAAGCACGCCACCGCTCGCGGGTCCAAGTCTGTGAATAGCGACTCGCGAAGGCGCTGCGTGCCATCGCTTGCGACACTACCGCGGTGCATACCGGAATAGTGGCACAACATTGGTGATTATATATGTACAGTGCCTACAAGTAGTCTTCAACCCCCTGCAGATTTAGCTGGTTGACACATGCGAAATTAACTTGGCATTGTGACATTTGGACTGTAGATCAGCCTGGAAGTGGGAAATGCACTGCAGCCAAAAAGATTTTTTAAATTTTTTTTTAAAGCGTTAAAAGTTACCGTATATACTCGTGTATAAGCCGAGTTTTTCAGCCCAAAATTTGGGCTGAAAAGTCTCCCCCTCGGCTTATACACGGGTCTATACGGTACACATGGTGTGGTGGCTGTGGTGGGGGCTGTGGAGGCGGGGGAGGTTGCTGTATGAGCGGCCCCGTCACGTGGGGCCGCTCATTAAATATGCACTGCTTCCCCCTGTCAATCAGCGGCAGGGGGAAGCAGTGCATATAGCCCCCAAATGCTGGCACTCGCCCCCCCTTGTAAGGGCCCCCCCCCCCCCGATGGTTATATTACCATTCCGGACTTCTGATCCGCGCCACTCCTCGGTGCTCCTCGCTGCTCCGTCCGTCCGTCTGCTACATCCGGGATCTCCGGCCGTCGCAGGCATATGACGTCATCGCGCGACGGCCGGGGATCCCGGATGTTGCAGGACAGGAGCCGCGAGGACAGAGTGCCGAGGAGCAGCGCTGATCAGAAGACCGGGATGGTAAGAGAAGCGGGGGGGGCCCTTGCAAGGGGGGGGCGAGTGCCAGCATTTGGGGGCTGCTGGGGACCCCCTGGGGGCTGCTGGGTACCCCCTGGGGGCTGCTGGGTACCCCCTGGGGGCTGCTATATGTACCCCTGGGGGCCTGCTGTATACCACTGGGGCTGCTGTATACTACCACTGGGGCTGCTGTATACTACCACTGGGGCTGCTGTATACTACCACTGGGGCTGCTGTATACTACCACTGGGGCTGCTATATACTACCACTGGGGCTGCTGTATACTACCACTGGGGCTGCTGTATACTACCACTGGGGCTGCTGTATACTACCACTGGGGCTGCTGTATACTACCACTGGGGCTGCTATATACTACCACTGGGGAGGCCTGTATACCACACTGCTGGGGGCTGTATACCTGTGCTGGGGTCCACCCTCGGCTTATACACGAGTCAATAGGTTTTTCCAGATTTTTGGGGCAAAAGTAGGGGGGTCGGCTTATACACGGGTCGGCTTATACACGAGTATATACGGGTAATTCAGAGGGTCATTTATTATTCAACCCCTCAAACCACCAGCATTCTGTTTGGTCCCCCTAAAGTATTAAGAAGTAGTTCAGGCACAAAGAACAATGAGCTTCACATGTGTGGATTAATTATCTCTTTTGCCAGCCTTTTCTGACTATTTAAGACCCTCCCCAAACTTGTGAACAGCACTCATACATGGTCAACATGGGAAAGACAAAGGAGCATTCCAAGGCCATCAGAGACAAGATCGTGGAGGGTCACAAGGCTGGCAAGGGGATACAAAACCCTTTCCAAGGAGTTGAGCCTACCTGTCTCCACTGTTGGGAGCATCATCCGGAAGTGGAAGGATTATGGAACTACTGTTAGCCTTCCACGGCCTGGAATGCCTTTGAAAGTTTCCTCCCGTGCCGAGGCCAGGCTTGTCCGAAGAGTTAAGGCTAACCCAAGGACAACAAGGAAGGAGCTCCGGGAAGATCTCATGGCAGTGGGGACATTGGTTTCAGTCAATACCATAAGGAACGTACTCTACTGCAATGGTCTCCGTTCCAGACGAGCCCGTAAGGTACCTTTACTTACAAAGCGTCATGTCAAGGCTCGTCTACAGTTTGCTCATGATCACTTGGAGGACTCTGAGACAGACTGGCTCAAGGTTCTATGGTCTGATGAGACCAAGATCGAGATCTTTGGTGCCAACCACACACGTGACGTTTGGAGACTGGATGGCACTGCATACGACCCCAAGAATACCATCCCTACAGTCAAGCATGGTGGTGGCAGCATCATGCTGTGGGGCTGTTTCTCAGCCAAGGGGCCTGGCCATCTGGTCTGCATCCATGGGAAGATGGATAGCACGGCCTACCTGGAGATTTTGGCCAAGAACCTCCGCTCCTCCATCAAGGATCTTAAGATGGGTCGTAATTTCATCTTCCAACAAGACAACGACCCAAAGCACACAGCCAAGAAAACCAAGGCCTGGTTCAAGAGGGAAAAAATCAAGGTGATGGAGTGGCCTAGTCAGTCTCCTGACCTTAACCCAATTGAAAACTTGTGGAAGGAGCTCAAGATTAAAGTCCACATGAGACACCAAAAGAACCTAGATAACTTGGAGAAGATCTGCATGGAGGAGTGGGCCAAGATAACTCCAGAGATCTGTGCCGGCCTGATCAGGTCTTATAAAAGACGATTATTAGCTGTAATTGCAAACAAGGGTTATTCCACAAAATATTAAACCTAGGGGTTGAATAAAAATTGACCCACACTTTTATGTTTGAAATTTATTAAAATTCAACTGAGCAACATAACTTTTTGGTTTGTAAGATTTATGCTTCTGTTAATAAATCCTACTCTCGTTTGCAGTTTGAAGGCTCTAACTTATTTGCATCTTATCAAACCACCTAAATCTGCAGGGGGTTAAAGACTACTTGTAGGCACTGTAGGTGTGTGGTGTGGGATATGTTCCTTCCACAGCTTTTTCTTTTCTTTTTTTTTTTTTTGTAACCCTTACTTCCTCAGGAAAAAAAGCGAAGTCCACAACGCTATTAGTGGTGTAAGAAGTTAGAAATACACTACAGCGTATTGAGAGCTCATTTTTTATTTGTTTTAAGGTTTAAAATTTTATCCCCTTTCATATCATTAGGTCTTTTTTCTTTCTTTTCTACCCTTCTCTAACCACCTGAGGATCATCTTTTAATCACAAGAACCCTCATAAGAAAAACAAAGCAAGGGGTAATAGGCTGCAGTGACAGGGACTATGAAGGTCATCTCTTGTAATGTGAAAGGCCTTAGATCCCCGAATAAAAGAGTAAAAATACTGAGACATCTGAAAAGATACTCGCCCGATATTGTATTGCTTCAAGAAACTCATCTAAAGGAAAAGGATTTTTTTAGGCTCAGCAAATTGTGGGTGGGGAAAGGAGTGGGCTCGTCAGCTCAAGGTAGACACTCATGAGTAGTGATACTGTTCCATCGTAATTTTGTATTTAATCTGCTGTCCCAGGAATGTGATGATCAGGGGAGATGGGTTTGGGTCACCATAGAGCATGGAGGAAAAGTCTATTAATTCTACAATGTTTATGGTCCTAATGGTTCAAACAGAGTCTTCTTTGATGACCTGGAGAGGACCATTGTCTTGGACAACTCGCCTCTGATAATTATTGGGGAGACTTGAACACAGTTCACAATGGGGAGGACAGAATGAGCTAGAGCCTGATTCCTCTAAAAAGAGAGATTCTTCTCCCCTCCTTCCTTGAACAAACTGGATTGAGGGATGTTTGTTGGTTACATCCAGAGGATAGAGGGTTTACCCACTTCTCCCTTGCCCAACAATCCTGGTCAAGGATAGACTATCTGCTGACCTCAGAGAGACTATTAAATAGAACGAAGTCAGTGGAGATCTACGACCTGGTCATATCCGACCATGCTCTGGTGGGTATGGAACTGGTGGATAACCAGATAAAAGGAACACATTACATGTGGAAATTTCTATCTTATCTTACAAAAGATGAGGGATTTAATGACAACTTACGAGGCTGGTGGGAGCAATTTGAACGGGACAACAAGGAACATGCAAACCAACACTCATTGTTGTACTGGAATACAGTGAAAGCGGTGTTAAGAGGCAAAATTATGATGTTTGTGGCCTCACTCAAGAAAAGAGTAGCAGAAAAATACTCAGATATAGTGCAAGGCTTAGAAATATATATACAGAGTTCCTGCAGAGCCCCACAACTTAAAACAGGGAAAAATAGAAGCTGGCCAAACAAGATTTTGAAACCTGGACTGATAGGAGGGAACAGATGTACCGCTCTAGACAGAAGGTTGAATTGCTGAGTTATGGGAACAAAGCAGGGAAATTTCTGGAAAGACTGGCAAAAGAGCATCTGCAGGCAAATCCAATTGATAGACTACGAGCCGGCCAGGGAACTATAACCTCCGACCCTAGGAAAATCAATGAAATACTACAAAACTTTTACAAAGAATTATTTAAACCTTCATATATTAATTTGGCAGAAGGTAAAAAATTCCTCCAACACGTCACTCTTCCAAAACTAACACAAAAACAACAAGATGCAATTAATGCAGAAATAATAGAAGGAAATGTGAGACAAACCATAAGTCATCTCCAAAATGGGAAAGCACCAGGCCCTCATGGATTTAGCAGGGAGTTTTATAAGGCCCTCAGGGAACATATCTCCCCATTGCTAACAAGTTATTACAACACCATCCTCTTAACGGGGGCCATAGTAGAAAGATCTAAAGAAACATACCGTATATACTAGTGTATAAGCCGAGTTTTTCAGCCCAAAATGTGGGCTGAAAAGTCCCCCCCTCGGCTTATACACGGGTCATATACGGTACATGGAGTGGGGGGCTGTGTCCCGGGGCTGTGGAGGCTGGAGGAGGCGGGGGGAGGCTGCTGTATGAGCGGCCCCGTCACGTGGGGCCGCTCATTATATATGCACTGCTTCCCCCTGTCAATCAGCGGCAGGGGGAAGCAGTTCATATAAGCCCCCCAAAAGCTGGCACTGTCCCCCCTTGTAAGGGCTTCCCCCCCCACTGCTTATACATTACCATCCTGGTGTTCTGATCGGCGCCGCTCCTCGGTGCGTCTTCATCCTCCCGTCCGCGCTGGCTGCATCCGGGATCTCCGGCTGTCGCAGCGATATGACGTCATCGCGCGACGGCCGGAAATCCCGGATGCAGCCAGCGCGGACGGGAGGATGAAGACGCAGCACCGAGGAGCGGCGCCGATCAGAACACCGGGATGGTAATGTATAAGCAGCGGGGGGGGGGGGGGGGGCCCTTACAAGGGGGGACAGTGCCAGCTTTTGGGGGCTGTTGGTACCCCAGGGGGCTGCTGGGTACCCCCAGGGGGCTGCTGGGTACCCCCTGGGGGCTGCTATATGTACCCCTGGGGGCCTGCTGTATACCACTGGGGCTGCTGTATACTACCACTGGGGCTGCTGGGGCTCCTGTATACTACCACTGGGGCTGCTGGGGCTCCTGTATACTACCACTGGAGCTGCTGGGGCTCCTGTATACTACCACTGGGGCTGCTGGGGCTCCTGTATACTACCACTGGGGCTGCTGGGGAATCTGTATACTACCACTGGCCCTGCTGGGGAATCTGTATACTACCACTGGGGCTGCTGGGGCTCCTGTATACTACCACTGGGGCTGCTGGGGAATCTGTATACTACCACTGGGGCTGCTGGGGAATCTGTATACTACCACTGGGGCTGCTGGGGAATCTGTATACTACCACTGGGGCTGCTGGGGAATCTGTATACTACCAATGGGGCTGCTGTATACTACCACTGGGGAGGCCTGTATACCACACTGCTGGGGGCTGTATACCTGTGCTGGGGTCCACCCTCGGCTTATACACGAGTCAATAGGTTTTTCCAGATTTTTGGGGCAAAAGTAGGGGGGTCGGCTTATACACGAGTATATACGGTATATTAAAGTCATACCCAAACTAGGCAATGACCCTCTGGAGGCCTGCTCTTATAGACCCATCTCCCTTATTGATGTAGACCAGAAGATACACACGCCAGGCTTCCTCTCTGAGTTATTTCACCTATATAAAAGGGACCAGGCAGGGGTGGACGTTAACAGTTATTTAGCCTTCGATAGCAGCCACTTGCCTAAGTGGATATCAAATGTGCCTTATGGGCAGTAATGGCGCATTAAAAAGAACTGCACCCATTTTGATGATTTCCAGAAGGAATCACTAGCCCTAAAGAAGAGATTTATGGAGAAAGGGTATCCGAAGCCCCTAGTGGTTGATGCATTTAGTAAAATGAGAAATGAAACCCAAGAGTCTTGTTTACTAAAAATTGATAGGAAAAATGGCAGGAACACCAAAGGCGATAAAAAAGGGGAGTTCAGTTTAATAACTACTTATAATAGGTCTACAAGAGCATTGAATAATCTCTTGAGGAAATATTGGTTCATTTTGAAAAATGACACTGTAATATCAAAACATCTACCGGAAAAACCGAATATAATATACCGACGGAACAGATCTCTGAAAAATGTAGTTGCACCGAGTTCCACCACTAGAGATAATTTGCAACAACTTCCGATTACTAATCAAACTACAGGTTGTTATAAATGTAGAACACAAAAATGCCTCTGTTGTGCATCAATAACGCACGGTGCCACTACCTTTGTTTCTAAGACGACTGGGGAATCCTTTAGTGTTAAACATCACCTAACATGTCAATAATCATATGTAGTCTATGTTATCGAATGTACATGTGGATTACGATATGTAGGACGAACCATCCAGACCATGCATCAACGTCTGAATAAACACAGACAGAATATTAAGAACGGTTTCATACAGCATAGTATGTCTAAGCACTTTTTGTTAGAACACCAGAGGGATCATAGACAATTTAAATTATGGATTATAGATCATATCCCAGAAAAGAGTAAGGACAGGTATAGAAGCCTAATAAAGAGGGAAAATTACTGGATCTTCAAAATAGGGTGCTTACATCCAGAAGGTTTGAATTTGACGCTCGAAAATGTGACCATCTTAAAGATAACTACATTTCTTTGATAACACTTAATTATTTCGCTCTGAAGTGGTTCTACTTTAGTTGATTATTTTGATGTGAAATACTGATTGTGACCTGTTGTATTATTGTGAAGGAAATGGGAGAACACCCCAGGTTGAACATATTCCACAAATACTTTCTGGGTTAACATCATTATAAATGCTAATATTTTAATAATTTTTAATCAAAAAGTGATCATTGATCACTATTATGAATTTTTATAATAAGAATGTTAGGAATGAACCCCCTCTTGAATGAAGTAATAATTGTTCTTAGTTCATTTCTTTTTATACAAATAGTTGATTCAATAATAATATTAATTTTAATATCTTTTATATAGACTAGAGAGTACACTTATTAGAATAATAAAGTTAGGAATTTTAACAATCATATGACTTACACATGCGCTACCACTCATATGCTACTTCTATTTTGAATGTTCAGAGTGGAATAATCCCCATTTCTTTTATGGTAAATTGTGTTGTGACATTAATGAGTTAAGTGGGTGGAGAGATGTCATGACTTATCTCTATAAATATGCACAATGTTAGGGATCCCCCCCCCCCCCCCATCACCTGATGAAGGCGGAGTATCCGTTGAAACACGTTGTGAATGTGACCCTTGATTAAACAGTAAGATATTGAAAGACCTTGGCTCCTCTGCTCCTTAGTAGCACCCTCAAAACCACTAATTCTTCTCTTTATTTATTTACCGTAGTATATACTCGTGTATAAGCCGACCCGTGTATAAGCCGACCCCCCTACATTTGCCCCAAAAATCTGGAAAAACCTATTGACTCGTGTATAAGCCGAGGGTGGACCCCAGCACAGGTACACAGCCCCCAGCAGTGTGGTATACAGGCCCCCCCCAGTGGTATACAGGCCTCCCCAGTGGTAGTATATAGCAGCCCCAGTGGTAGTATACAGCAGCCCCAGTGGTAGTATACAGCAGCCCCAGTGGTAGTATACAGCAGCCCCAGTGGTAGTATACAGCAGCCCCAGTGGTAGTATACAGCAGCCCCAGTGGTAGTATACAGCAGCCCCAGTGGTAGTAAACAGCAGCCCCAGTGGTAGTATACAGCAGCCCCAGTGGTAGTATACAGCAGCCCCAGTGGTAGTATACAGCAGCCCCAGTGGTAGTATACAGCAGCCCCAGTGGTAGTATACAGCAGCCCCAGTGGCAGTATATAGCAGCCGCAGTGGTAGTAAACAGCAGCCCCAGTGGTAGTATACAGCAGCCCCAGTGGTAGTATACAGCAGCCCCAGTGGTAGTATACAGCAGCCCCAGTGGTATACAGCAGGCCCCCAGGGGTACATATAGCAGCCCCCAGGAGGTACACAGCAGTCCCCAGGGGGTACACAGCAGCCCCCAGGGGGTACACAGCGGTCCCCTGGGGGTCCCCAGCGGCCCCCTGGGAGTACACAGCAGCCCCCAGGGGGTACACAGCAGCCCCCTGGGGGTCCCCAGCAGCCCC
The DNA here is from genome assembly GCA_033576535.1 of Allobates femoralis. Lineage (NCBI taxonomy): Eukaryota > Metazoa > Chordata > Amphibia > Anura > Aromobatidae > Allobates > Allobates femoralis. The sequence goes on from JARQOC010000006.1 coordinate 358,340,212, forward strand.
CTGGGGGTACACAGCAGCCCCCAGGGGGTACACAGCAGCCCCCAGGGGGTACACAGCAGCCCCCTGGGGGTACACAGCAGCCCCCAGGGGGTACACAGCAGCCCCCAGGGGGTACACAGCGGCCCCCTGGGGGTCCCCAGCGGCCCCCTGGGAGTACACAGTGGCCCCCAGGGGGTCCCCAGCAGCCCCCAAATGCTGGCACTCGTCCCCCCTTGCAAGGGCCCCCCCCCCCGCTTCTCTTACCATTCCGGATTTCTGATCCGCGACGCTCCTCGGCGCTCCTCGCTGCTCCGTCCGTCCGTCTTCTACATCCGGGATCCCCGGCCGCGCGATGACGCCATATGCCTGCGACGGCCGGAGATCCCGGATGTAGAAGACGGACGGAGCAGCAAGGATGAAGCACCGAGGAGCGGCGCGGATCAGAAGTCCGGAATGGTAATATAACCATCGGGGGCCCTTACAAGGGGGGGCGAGTGCCAGCATTTGGGGGCTATATGCACTGCTTCCCCCTGCCGCTGATTGACAGGGGGAAGCAGTGCATATTTAATGAGCGGCCCCACGTGACGGGGCCGCTCATACAGCAGCCCCCCTCCCATCTCCTGCAGCCTCCACAGCCCCGGACACAGCCCCCCCCGTATTGACTCGTGTATAAGCCGAGGGGGAGACTTTTCAGCCCAAATTTTGGGCTGAAAAACTCGGCTTATACACGAGTATATACGGTAATTAAAATGATCAGCTTTGCCAGACTCTAAGCATCTAGATATAAACAAAATAAATAGAGCTTTCACCCATTTTATTTGGGCAGGTAAAAGGCCCAGAATCGCATTGGGAAAACTGATGCTAAGGAGAAGTGAAGGTGGGATCAATTTTCCGAATATCAGAGCCTACAATATAGCAAGTCTTTTTAGACGTGATAGATTGCATATTGTAGCAGTTAGTCTCCTGTAGCCAATTAGAAAGACAGTTAGCATCGCTGTGGGAATTAAATGCTCTCTTACATACAAAACAGGCCAAAATGCCCATCAGAATGTAATTCTGTTTGTGTTGAAAAAAGCCCTGGTAAGGGAGAAATCAGTTTGTGTAGAAAATAGCCCAGGTTTAGATTCCGCGCTGACCACAAAGCAGGAAGGATATGTTTGATGTCCGTTTATTGAGCCTACGTGTTTCACAGCAGCTTCCTCAGGGCCCTGAGGAAGCAGCAGGTCCTGCTGTGAAACACGTAGGCTCAATAAACGGACATCAAACATATCCTTCCTGCTTTGTGGTCAGCGCGGAATCTAAACCTGGGCTATTTTCTACACAAACTGATTTCTCCCTTACCAGGTTTCTGCAGCGACCAGGATAACAAGGCCCTTGCAGGTTGTTGTGACTCACACAACCCAAAAAGGTGAGTCACACTAATCGGGGGCATGAATTATTATCACAGATAAGACCCTATGTGCGCTCCCTTCTACCCTTGTTTCAGCAGAATGTAAAATCATCCCATGCTTCGGGATAGCATCATATGCTGGAAGATAGTAAGGAAGGCATTTGGCCTTCCCTTTCAGATCTCTTAACATTTGCCAATTTTTTGGTCACCCGGAATTTCCCCAGGGAACGGAAATCAAAAAAGCGATAGGATAAGCAGGTGAGAGCATGATGAAACCGAGGGATATTATGCATACGGAGGTTAGACGATGGCTGAGCCCACAAGAAATCATGGACAAATTCCATATAGAAAGCAGACACTTTCTACAGGTCATGCAAGTCCATTCTTTTTGCCAACCTCACGATGCCGAGTGCGCAAGCGCGAGGTGTGTTCACTGTACACCTAATGGGTGTACTGACGTGGTAAAGCTGGATATGACGCGATTTGCGTCATAGCGGCTTTACCGCCCCTTACATGACACGCATAGTCTCCCCTGCTCTGTAGCACGCCCATAGGGGCGTGAATAAATAACAAGCAGGCGGCGGGGAGGACAAGAAAGGAACGCCTTTTGCAGCTTCTCAAATAATGAGAAGCCGCACATCATAAGGTATAAAAACAACTTTTCTAAACTTTACTATATCGATTTAAAAACACAAAGGGATGGCTAGAAATCTATTAGCATGGTGCAGGGACAGGTATATAGAGGCTGGGGGCACATTTTTTCGATGTCAGGTTCCCTTTAAAGCAGAGGAAGTTGTTTAAGACTTGGGAGAAATGGACTGGGGATAATATATTGCAGAGACAATTATACAGGGGTGGGAGCAGGTCAAAAAATCCATTTTTTGCGAAAGATGGAGGGAGACCTATTTTAAGCTCATGCACACAGCATTTTATGGTTTCAATATTCCATACTCTTCTAGATTTCCTGACAGGATTACAGCGTGCCCTAAATGCGGTACACCTTCAACGAATCTGTGGCATGGGGTGTGGGAATGCAGGGCAGTTAAAGAGTACTGGACACAGGTTGGGGAACTGGTTCGATCATGCTGGAGAATCCAAACACTACAAGCCATTGTCACGGTGTAGTGAGAATGCTGATAAGGGAATGGCAGTTACGGGCAGAGTGACCAGGGAAGACTAGTCTGGAAATCCTGAATGGCCCTGATCCCGAAGGGATCTCTGATGGTGAGAAGGTTCGGGCCTCCAGCCTCTCCTTAAAACTCCTCCACCAGCCCTGCGCTATTCCCCCCTCACCTCCCTCCACAGAATCGGGATACAGCAACTCCAACAAAAAGGACATCAGCCACACAAAACACAGGTCAGCATAGCACGGCTTCCAGGTATAGAGTGAAACTCTATCAGCAGCACCACCTGGTGAAGAGGCTACTTAAAGGCTAGGGGGAGGGCAGTTCAGGTGAGTCACACATTAATCCCTCAAGCAGCAGTTGAACCTAATAGTAGTGAATGCAGTTCTGGAGCCCAACACAGGAGGACAGGACCTTCACAACTATCAACCATGCAGCTCTTAAAGACAAACACATACACAGCAGCATCCAGCAATGTCAGCGCGTGACAGCCATGCTCTTTCATGAGTTAAGGACCCCTAGAGACTCAAACTCACAGGAGTTAAAGCAAAGATCCTTAAACACATTCACACTTTCTTAGTTGTAGCCCTACGCGGCTTACTGGGTGAATGGCTTAAACCAAGCATTCCATTGATGGTGATGGTAATATCCCAGATAAAACACTTACTGGGAATTTAATTAATAGAGGTGGAAAGGAGTAAGGAAAAATCTGCAGGGAAAGTACTTCCGTTGCGGAAAACATTCATTGGTTTTCACTATAGCCCCCACGAAATATCGAGAATGATCAGTCCCTTCCGCCACACAGAATGGTATTGTCTGGAGGATCTGAGCAGCATGTTAGGGGCCTTGGAAACTATTACAGATGTATAATGTCTGTTAGAGATACAGCATATATTACCATAGAACGACACACTTGACTATGCAAAATACAGTAAAAGAGATTACAGGCAGATTAACTGCATTACACAAAAGGACGCCTACTGTTTACCCAGAAGTGAGGAATCATTAGCTGCCTTAAGATCTAACTATTTCTCCACTATAGATCTCACCAGTGGGTATTGGCAGGTTCCCGTGCCAGAGGAAGACAGAGAGAAGACCGCATTTACAACACCGATGGGCCTCAGCGAGTTCAACTGCATGCCATTCGGGCTCTGCAACGCACCGGGAACGTTCCAGCGGTTAATGGAGTTCTGCCTAGGACATAAAAACTTTGAAACTGTCTTGTTGTACCTGGACGAAGTCATCGTCTACTCAAAGACGTACGAAGACCACCTGAAGCACCTGGCCAAGGTGTTCGAGGCCTTGTCCAGCTTTGGCTTGAAAGTAAAGCCGTCTAAGTGCCACCTGTTGAAGCCCAAGGTGCAGTACCAAGGTTACGTGGTAAGCATCGAAGGTGTGGCACCAGACCCGGATAGAGTCACCGTGATCAGGGACTGGCGAAGACATTCCACTATCAACGAAGTGTGGTAGTTCCTCGGGCTGGTTGGCTACTACCGGACATTCATAAAAGGCTTCACCAAGATAGCAGCACCCCTACAGGCCCTCGTAGTGGGCCACTTCAAGAAGGCCAAGAATCGAACTTCTCTGTTCGAATGGAGTAAAAGAGAAAAAGAGTTCTTCACCTGATTGAAGATAGCAGGAGACAAGGTCCTGGCCTACCCTGACTATCGCCATCCCTTTACACTATATACAGACACCAGCAATTTGGGATTGGGAGCAGTGTTATTCCCAGGTGCAAAAAGGCAGAGAAAGAGTGATTACCTACGCCACCAGGAAGCTACGTCTCACAGAAAGGAACCCCAACAACTATAGTTCCTTTAAGCTGGAGTTTCTCGCCATTGTCTAGGCGGTAACGGAGTACTTCAAGCACTACCTGGCTTCAGCTAAGTTTACCATCTTTACAGACAATAATCTGCTGACCCACCTTCAAATAGCAAAGCTGGGTGCGCTGGAGCAGCGATGGATGGCAAGTTTATCCGATTATAAGTTTACCATCAAGTACCGAGTGGGGCATAAGAACACCAACGCGGATGCGCTGTCCAGGATGTCCAATTTGTCAGAAGTGGAAGAAGACCCGGAAAAGCTGGAGGAAATAGAGCTACCGGCTTTCCATAGTCACGGGGTAACCCAGTGCTCCCACTCTGTGAGGAACAAGTGCTATGCCATGCAAGAGGCCACGTTTGACCCACTGCCCAACCATGGATATGCAGACACGCATGAAAGTGACCCAGCCATCTGCCTAGTAAAGGAGTTGCTAAAAAAAAGGTGACTCACACCATAGTCCAAATGCCCCAGAGGAAACCCAGCAGTTGTGGAAGGAGAAGGGTAAATTGTTTATCTATGAGGGGAAGCTGTGACGGAGAAGTGTCAATTCCCGAACCCATGAACTTGTTTGTCAAATAGTGGTCCCAGAGAGGAATTCCTCGATGGTCTTAAAAGTGTACCATGATGGAGCAGGGCACTTCAGGTGGAAGAAGCTGGAAGTCCTGCTACGTGAACAATTTTACTGGGTTGGCATGAGGAAAGCGATCTAGAGATGGTATCGTGAATGTGGTCCATGCAACCTGAGGCAGAAGGACCGTGAAAGCCAGAGGGCTGCCCTACGGCCCACAGTCACCAACCAACCACTTGAACTGGTAGCCTTGGACCACGTGAAGCTAACCCCGAGTCAATCGGGCTATGTCTACGCACTCACTATATTAGACCACTACTCCAGTTCCTGGAAGTCGTGCCAGTGAAGAATCAAAATGGCTAAGACAGCAGCCATAGGGTTTCAACACTTGTCGACAGCACGGTTACTCTGAACAAGTGCTCACTGAGCAAGGCCCAGCCTTTAAAGCAGAAGTGTTCCAGGAGTTCTGTAACCTGTACGGCTGCAAGAAAATCAGGACAACGCCGTACCATCCCCAGATCAATGGGTTGTCCAAGAAAATGAATCAGGTAGTAACTGACCTGCTGAAGACCCTGCCTCTTGAAGAGCGAAGCCAGTGGCCAGAGAAGTTGACGGATCTGGTAGACTTGTATAACCATATCCCGGTGAACTCCTCCAACTACACACCAGCCTATCTGATGAGGGCAAGACCCGGCAAGTTACCCATTGACCTGAACATGGGAGTCTTAACGCATGAGGCGACACCACCAGACATCGACTGGGATACAAAGCGATGACAGCAGTATCGCCGAGTCCAAGAATGTGTGGAGAGGAGTTTGTCCCAGGCAAGACAGAGGCAGGAAAGAACCTATAACCAGCACACCCCTACAGTACCTTTAGCACCTGGGGAACAGGTCCTCAAAAGAAAGCGGAAGATGCACAAACTTGATGATCGGTGAGAGTCTGAGCCATACACCGCTCCACCGTCAGACTTCAATAATACCAAAGTGTGTCTCACTAGTAAAGATGTAGGGGAGACCTCAGTAGCAGTGTTGACGGATCATCTGAAGGTATGCCCTCTCCAGTTGAGACATAAAGACGAAGATCAAGCCAGCCCCCAACACACAGAAGAGGTGGAAGAGATGGTCCAAACCATCCTTCGAGAATTTCCCTGGTCCTGGACACAGGTGAACCAAGCAATTGTGGTACCTGTCTTGACCTTCCCCCAGGTGATAGTTACTGAAGCAGCAGAGACTCTAGAACAGACTGAAGACCAGTCGACTCCTGCCTAAGATGCCACACCCGCAGTGGAACAAGTGGATCAACCCCCTGCTAATGGTGAATCTACCGATTCCACGGTGAGTCTAAGAGTTGGCAGAAGGCGATCTGGCATACCAGTGCTGAGTAGGTCCCCTTGTAACGTAGTAATTAGTGGGTCCACTACACCAGTTGCCAACACACTAGGTAGTAAAGGATCCCCAACAGTACCTGCCCTTCGTAGGTCACAAAGCACCCAGGGTCAGACCCCTGTATGGTACAAAGAGTAATAGTTCAGTAGGAAGTTTAAAATAGTTAAGTGTAAATATGTTTATCTTTATACAATAGTCAAGCGTACTGTACCTACAGAGACTACTGTAAGAATTTTTTAAGTGAATGTGGTATACATCGTTATTTATGGACAAATGGACCACAGAACTAGGTGTGGTCAGGACACTACCTGTAAATAATTACCCCAACTAGGCCTTGAAAATAAGCCGCCGGCATGGCCGAAAACCAGGCCCATGTACAGAGTGCCCAGTAGCCATGCCCAAGGATGATACATGAAGTGGGTTGAGGCGGTTCCCACCAACTAAACTCCAGGTATGCGGACAATTCTTGGATGGCGGCATAAGGACTAAGCAACGCAGTGACTGTTTTATTATTTTCAGGTTTTTGTAATTTTTGCGACTTTGATAATGTAATGTTGTTATTGTTATTAATTGTTTCACTTTTCTTTAAGTTTCCTCAGTCCGGGAGTACCAAATTTCACTAGGGTGGGAATGCGGAACCCCAGGAGTCCGGTTGCCACAGTGGCATTGCCTCCCTCACAGGGGATGATGTCATGCTTGGAAGCAATAAGGGGCCCCTTGTCAGGTAACACCAGCATCGAACACTTTTCCTGACTCCAGACCAGAAGGGGGAGCTCTGAACCCGGTTTTAGGGGAGCTTCCCTATAAATTCTGGCCGGGGGGTGGTATTAAGGAGAACGTCTTAGGAGAGACGTCCTGGGGACTGGAGGCGGTTGGAGCTCATCCCAGGACAGTGGAAAGCTAGTGAGAGGGAAGAAGAGAGGAGTCAAGGAGAACCTGAAGAGTGGAGCTGTGACCGAGCTCGCCCCGGAGAAAAGCGCTAGAAACCAGACGCCGGAATCCGTGGTTGTTTGGGTACTGAAGTCCCGGCAGCTAAATCCAGAGGGCATAGGAGTGCAAGTCCTTTGACCCCACTAAACACCCGACGGCACAGCAGCATACCAGAGCCCGGAGCCGCCACCGAGGATTGACACCTGTAATAGGTTCAAGCTGCCTGCCATACGGGCAAAGGCTAGACATGCAGGAAGAGGCCCGTAGCATAGCTTTAGGCAGCAAGGAACAAACAACACAGCGCAGAATAAAGGCCTCTGAACCCATCTGGCTAGGTGGACCCCCAATTGCTTCCTGGCTGCTCGGATCTCCATTACCATCTGTTACAAGTGCCCCGGTCTGCACCATCAACCATCAAGTATAGGTAAAGTAAACTTCAGTCCTTGTGTCCTCCAGTCATTTCTCACGCCCTCAGTCCTGCACCCCATTGTTCCCTATCCCCTGTATAAACTGTGTGAACTGCCCTGGGGCCCCCGCTCCATCTGTGGGGAGATACACCATCTCTCCTGCATCACCAAGTGCCCCAGTGGACCTGCAGCGCAGCGTCAGCCATTCTAGCCGAGTACCATGGGTGACATCACAACCAATTTCCATACAAATATCTCCCATTTATGGCACAGCCAGGGCCATGGAGCCGGGTCACAGCCCTGTGACCTTCCCAGAGAACTGCCTGACCCGGTTCAGAGTACCCTAGGCCCTAGTTGGCGTGTCAAACAGCCAGGGTCAGTATGGGCCCAGTCCCGGTCTGCTACAGCAGGAGCTGAACTCCGAGGGCAATCTATGCGGGGCACAGCTCCTATGCCCACATATTCTCCATGATGTAACGGTAAGTCAAATGTCAACAAGTCACTGCAAAATAAAATGCCTAATGTCGGGCAAGTGTTAAATCCCTGTAAATCTCCATTTTGTGTGTGTCCTTACCTACACACTGACCATCTACATTGAGGGTTTCTGTCTAAATCTCTGAAAAACAGAAATAGACAAAGTCCCTGACTGAACATTCCTTACAGTGTGGAAGTTGGAGTCAACTTCAACTCCATCTGGCCTATGATCCGGGCAGGGCAGTCTTTTTAGGCATGTACTAAAAGTGCAGTCAACCACAATTTTGTGCAAGTCTGAAAAGAAGAACAATGATTAACCCCTTAATGACCAATGACTGATATAACAGTCGTCGCTGGGTGTCAGTTCCCGCTCCGTGACTGTTATACCCATTATGGCTTTGAACTGTCACTGCGTGTAAACATGCCAGTGTTGCCCACACTCAAAGTGATGTGATCGGTCAGTCAGTCTGACTGACCAATCACACCATGATCACACAGAAAAGTGCTTAATATCAGCACTTTTCTCTGCAATCGCTGCAGGAGCTCGGCTGTCAGCTGTGCTGAGGGAATACGCTCCTTACCTGACTCCATCGGGCCTCTGTGATAAAATAATGGGATCCGATGGCTGCCATGGCCCGTAAAACAATGACCTCCTGGGTGCCAGGTATGGTGGCCAGATTATACTGACAAGCATTTCTGTCAGTGTAATCTATTGCAATACATGAGATCAGTGGTCAAGAACAAAAAAGTTATACACATTTGGCATCACCACATCCGTAACGACTTTCCCATAAAACTAATTAACCCCTACAGTTAACACCATTAAATTATGCTTTTTCATCATATCTCAAATAAAAGCGGAATAAAATGCCATCAAATAAACAAATGTAAATACAACTTGTACTGCTGGAAACGTTGTCAGCTCTATTATATAAATGTGGTATTGCTTTGTTCCTACTGATCCAAAGAATAAAAATGCCTCATCAGTATTGCCGTACGGTAAACGACATAAAAAAACACTCCAAATAAACAATTTCTGAATTGCTGGTTTTTGGTCCTTCTGCCTACAAAATCTAGAATAAAAAGCGATCACAAAACATTATGCGCCCAAAATCTGTACGAATAAAAATGTCAACCTGTCCCGCAAAAAAACAAACATCACATGACTGACGGCAGAAATATAGAAAAATTATAGCTCTCAAAATATGGGGATGAAAAAACTTTTTTTTTGTAAAAATTGCTTCTTGTTCCTGGAAAACACTCACTGAGTCAAGATAATCACTACACCCGTAGATGAATTCCCATAGGGGTGTCATTTCAACACTGGGGTCACTTGAGGTGGGATTCTTCTCTCCTGGCACTTAGGGGCTCTGTATATGGACTATCTAAACATTTTTTAGAAGTCCATGGAGGGGCTATGGAGTCCCTTCTAGTGAAGGGCATACATAGGGTGCCCAGAACAGTAAGGGGCGGATACTGGGAGCGAGCAGTGTTATGTCAGGAAGCGTGGTGGATTCTAGCGCTGAATGCTCGCTTCCCCGAAGGTTTAAATTTCCGCACGGATCTAATGTATTTTTATTAGATGTTTATAGGGACGCAATTTCATGCTCCTAAGGTGAATATAACTATGTAGAAACTAATAGTAACACTATCCTTGGTTACCCTTTGCAGAATAATAATAGTAGATGTGGTGAGAAAAGAGTCAACTGAGACATGTATCAGTGAGCTTACCTGGGATGTAACAAGCTGTATCGAAAGAGTAAAAAGGATGTATTGTATGGGTATAAAGAAATTATATTTCAGGTGAGTGGGTATGTTTCTCCAATTTTTTGGCATACTCTGTAAAAATGAGTTGTTTGGGGAACCTTATCACTCAATGTGAATAATATATTTTTGTAATATTGTATGAATTTTTACAAAACTGATTTATATTATATCTACTAGTGCAATATATTTATCTGTTTATATCAATTTATCAGTTTTTAGTCCAGTATTGATATAGTTAAAATGAAAAGACTGCTGAAAAGCAACTTATCCAGATCTTAATTAATGGTGAATGATGGCACATGTGATAGGGGGGTGATATGAATGCTTTTATGGTGGGTTTACACGTCACGATATCGGGCCGATATCATAGCCAACGACGCGGGAGAGCGCTTTTTAAGCGCGCTTTTCCCTGCATTGCATCGCCGGTTTAGACAGCCCGATATCGGGATACAACGTCCCGACGATGTGTACGCCCCCCAACCCAGGAACGACCATTTAATATGGGAGTGAATGGGTGACGTGGCAGTACACATCGGAGTTGGGCTGTCAGACGGGACGATGCGGCTACAACTGGCATCCGATATCGGGCTTGAATAGCACGCTCATTCGACCCCCCGATATCGGTTTGCCATTGTTCCTGCATTGTATCGGATGTTCACACTGTACAACGCAGGAACGATATCGGGTCCAACTCACGAACCACGTGACTTTTGGTCGTAGTTGGGTCGTAGTTGGACGCCGATATCGCGACGTGTAAACCCACCATTAGTTTCTCTATAAATATGTGATGTTCACATTTGCAAGCATGCCTAAGACTAAGGATTTTGTATACGAAATGCGTCAGAAGGGGGCTGCGTACCCCACTAATACTTTTAAGGATGTCTGAATAAAGATCTGGAATTTTAACTGCAACAAGTCTGGTGCCGGAGTTCCTTCAATATTTGCTCTGTATATGGAGTCTGCAAACTATTCTAGGAAACCCTGCACTCAAAATGTCCAAATTAAATGTAATAGAAAAGTAGAAGTCCGCTCAGCTGTTCCCCCCCTCTCCAATGCTCCTTGATCCTCAGCATGGATTCCAAAGGGCCTGCTGCTATATTCAAACTATATATCCAAATATCCACCGAGAATATGAACCTGCACTTCGAGCTCCTCAAAAAATTTACATTTATTTTAAATCAGGTTAAAAACAGATTTCCATTGCACGCAAAAACATCAGTACATCATGATTAGGAGACATGTTTCGGCTATCTTGTAGCCTTATTCATGATTTTATGATTCATGAGATCATAAGTAAAGCTACAAGATAGCCAAAACATGTCGCCTAATGATGATGTACTAACTTGTATGGTTTTATGTGCAATAGAAATCTGTTTTTAACCTGATTCAAAATAAATGGAAATTTTATGAGGAGCTCGAAGTGCTGGCTCATTTCCTCGCTGGATATCTGGATAGTCAAAAATTCCAAATGGCACTCCTTCCTTCCCTCCGGAGTATTGTCTTGCCGCCAAACAGTATTGTACAGTTTTATTTGGGGTATTATCACATTGACATGAAATTGTGTAATAATTATGCAACCATTTGTATTTATTTTCCCCTTGTAAAAATGTAAAATCTTGGGCTAAAATAATATTTTAGTGTTAAAAATTTAAAGGAAACCTGTCAGGTCATTTTTGCCCTCCCAGCTATCACTGTCTGTACCTGTAGTTTAATAATACTAGTTTAACCATCCCTGTATGAGCTCATAGTGTAATTTAAAAGGTGAAAAAAAGCATTTATACACTTACATTTTCTAATGTAAATGAGGCACAGTCTATATCTTGGAGACTGTAGTCTGGCAGGTTAATAGTTAACTCACTATTAACTTCTCTTGTCATAAGGACCTGTGTGATGTAACGATCATGTGACCATAGTGGGCGGAGCTAAGCAAGCACCTGGGGGTTCATGGGTTTATCACACATCTATATTTATTCCTTGATGGGTCTAGTTTACAAAATGGGGTCATTTGTGGGGGTTTTCCACTGTTCAGGCACATCAGGGGCTCTCCAAATGCAACATGGTGTCAGCTAATGATTTCAGTCAATTTTGAATTCCAAAAGTCAAATGGCCTTCCCTTCTGAGCCCTGTCATGTGCCTTAACAGTAGTTTTCCATCATATTAGGGTAATGGTGTACTCAAAAGAAATTGTACAACAATCTGCATGGTGCAATTTTTAATGTTACCCTTGTAAACCCTTTTGAACTAAAACATTTTTGTGGGAAATAAAAGTGATTTTCTTTTTTCACGGCTCATTGTTATAAAATTCTGTGACGCTCCTGGGGGTTCAAGGTGCTCACCACACATCTAGATAAATTCCTTGAGGGGGTCTAGTTTCCAAAGTGTGGTCACTTGTGGGGGTTACCACTGTTTAGATACATCAGGGGCTCTCCTAACATGACATGGTGTAAGCTAGCAATCCCAGACAATCTTGCGTTTCAAAAGTAAAATGGCGCTCCTTCCCTTCCGAACCCTGCCGTGCACACAAACATTGGTTTTCCATCAAATAAGGGGTATCAGAGTACTCAAGATAAATTGTACAACAAATTGCATGATGCATTTTTTGGTTACCCTTATGAAAATGCTATACTTGAGGTTAGAGTAACATTTTTGTGGCAAAAAGTAAAATTTTATTTTTTTTCCTTCCATATTGCTTTAGCTCCTGCGAAGCACCCGAATAGTTAATGATCTACTTGAATGTGGTTTTGAGTAGCTTGATGGGTGCAGTTTTTGGAATGGTGTCAATTTTGGGTATTTTCTATCACATAGGCCCATCAAAGTCACTTCAAATGTGATGTGGTCCCTAAAAAAAAACAGGCTTTGTAAATTTTGTTGGAAACATGAGAAATTGTTGATCAACTTTGAACCCTTATAACCTCCTAAAAAAGAAATGTTGTTTCCAAAATTGAACTGAGGTAAAGTAGACATGTGGAAAATGTTATTAACTATTTTGTGTCACATATCTCTCTGGTTTAAGGGCATACAAATTCAAAATTTGAAAATTGCGACATTTCCACATCTTTGCAAAATTTCCGATATTTTCGCAAATAACGCAGAAAATATTGTCCTAAATTTTCCACAATATGTCACAAAAAACAATCTCAGAATCACTGGGATCCGTTGGAGCATCCCAGAGTTATTATATCATAAATGGGCACTGGTCAGAATTGAAAAAAATGACCTGGTCAAGAAGGTGAAAACAGGCTTAGGGGTGGAAGGGTTAAAAGATCATGTAACTTTTTATTTAAAAAGGTGCAAATAAGGTAGTGGAGGTAAAAACAGCCAAATTTATCAACCAGAGTGCGCTATTTTTAATAATCTGGTGCCAAAAACATTAAGCAGTAAAAGATAAAAAGTCACAAAAATAGTAAATGATGAATCAAAGCCATAACACTTTTCAAATAGAAATCCGTACTTGAATTTACTGTAGATTTTTTTTAATATGTAATAAAAATGTGCACAAATAAATTGTACCAATTTGATCTTAAGTTTGGAAATTACACATGATTAAGAGTGTTTTCCACTACTTTTATATTATTTTTACAATAGGTCACCAAAATTACCAACAACTTGCTCACAGCCAAAGCTAACAGACAATTCTACATCCTCCTCCTTCTAGATCTGTCCTCTGCCTTTGACATAGTGGAACACTCCCTCCCCTACTTCAAATTCTTTCTTCCCTTGGTATTAAAGACCTTGCCCTGTCCTGGAGTGCCTCAGACCTTACCAACTGCACATTTAGTGTTTCCCACTTCCACTCTACTTCCTCATCCCGCCCTCTCCCACAAGGCTCTGTCCTGGGGCCCCTACTCTTCTCCATAAATACCCTTGGCCTAGGACTACTCAAAGTCCCATGGCTTCCAGTATCACCTATATGCTCATGACACTCAGATCTACCTCTCTGGCCCAGATGTCAACTCTCTGCTGTCCAGAATCCCGGAGTGTCTGTCAGCCATATCCACTTTCTTCTCCTCTCGCTTCCTAAAACACAACGTAGACAAAACCAAACTCATCATCTTTCCTCCATCCCATCTTTCATTTTCACCATCTGATCCATCTATTATGGTAAATGGCATCATACTCTTTCCCACACCTCAAATTCGCTGCCTTGGAGTAATTTTCGACTCTGCCCTATCCTTCAAACCACACATCCAAACTCTCGCCAACTCCTATCACACCCAGCTCAAGAATATTTCCAGAATCCGTCCTTTCCTCAGCCCTCAATCTACTAAAATTCTTGTACATGCCCTCGTCATCTCCCGCCTTGACTACTGCAACATTCTCCTTTGTGGCCTCCCTGCTAACACTCTTGCACTTCACCAGTCTGTCCTAAACTCTGCTGCCCGACTAATCCACCTCTCTCCTCACTACTCCCCTGTATCTCCCCTCTGCAAATCCAACCACTGGCTCCTAATTCTCCAATGAATCCAGTTCAAGCTACAAACACTGACCTACAAAGCCATCCATAAAATGTCTCCTCCCTATATCTCTTCAACTAATCTCCCAATATCTTCCCTCACGTAATCTTCGATCCTCCCAAGACCTCATCCTCTCCTCCACACTTATCCGTTCCTCACACAAATGCCTCCAAGATTTTTCCTGAATATCCCCCCTACTCTGGAATTCTGCGCCCCAACACATCCTATTATCCACCACACCCAGATCTTCAGACGGAACCTGAAAACCCATCTTTTCAGGAAAGCTTACAGCCTGCAATGACTGAGCCACCGCCCCTGGAGGTGCTGCCCCACAGCCACCGGAGCTGCCGCTTCACCACCACCAGATCTGCTGCACCCCTAACCTACTGCCTCGTCCCCATTATCCTGTAGAATGTAAGCCCACAAGGGCAGGGTCCTTTCTCCTCTGTACCAGTCTAACATGGTTAATTTATTTACTGTAAACTATATCTATAATTTTGTATGTAACCCCTTCATGTACAGCACCATGGAATTAATGGTGCTATATAAATAAATAATATCAGATAGGTGTATATTCTACTACTTGCATCCCATACGATCAGCTATTACCAACCCTGGCATCGGCCAGATGTAAACAGTGTATGGAATAGAACTTCAAAGATCAGTACACTCTTGGATGGTCACTGCTGGGTACCGCAGATAAACTCCTATTGAAGATAACAGGAGCAGAGTTGTAGTACCTAGCAGCTCCATAAACCATTTACATCTGGCCAATGGCCAGGCCGGTAATAGCTGATCGGATGAATGCCAGTAGTAGGACATAAACATATCTGATCATGGTGACCTATATAAAGTAGGAGACAACCCTCTTTAAAGAGAACCTGTCACCCCCCCCTGGTGCTTTGCAAAGTAAATGCACCACTGAATAAAGAGTGTATGCTGCATTTAGGGAAGGTGACTCCCATGTCTTTACCCCCCTGTAACCTGAATAAATCACTTTTGAAAGTTGTGAGTTAAGAGGTCCGGAAGGACTTATCTTATTTCACAGTCCTCGCTTCTCACAGGGTCCTCCCTGCCTCCTGCCTCTCTGTGCCGCCAACCTGCCTGCGCGGGTTTCCCCTCCTCGCCTACGCCTGAGTGTGTCAATTTACACAGGTGCACAGCAAGGAATTGTTAGGAGTGGCTTTCGGCTTCTGGAACAGGGCATGCACGGGAATGTCAGCGCCAGATTGTAGCCCTGCTGTATGCATACAGCATAATCTATAGCATGGCGGGCTCTGGCACTGACATTCCCACGCATGCGCCATTCCAGCAGCCGGGACTCACTCCTACCAATTCCTCGCTGTGCGCCTGCGTAAAAGGACATGCTGAGGCGCAGGCAAGAAGGGGAGACTCACACAGGCAGAAGGCGATACAGAGAGGACCCTGTGAGAAGCGAGGACTACGAAATAAGATAAGTCCCTCCAGACCTCTTAACGCACAACTTTCAAAAGTGATTTTTTCAACCTACAGGAAGGGGTAGAGACATGGGAGACCCCTTCTCTGAATGCAGCATACACAATGCATTCAGTGGTGCATTCACTTTGAAAAGCACCAGGGGGGTGGACAGGTTCTATTTAAATACATTTCCTGTGCAAGTATCTCAATCTCTTGCCATTAAGTAAATGTACTTTATTTCAAATATTTTATGTCATGAAGACGTTTACAAAAAAAATTGTGTCACTGTCAAACCCCAAGACAGTATTTTAATTTAGCCAAAAGGAAAGCATCACATTTGCAGAATGAATAAGCTAACCTTGCAATTGTTCACTTGCTCTTGTTGGTAAAGTCCAATATAGATGCAGTATAATTATTTGTTAATCTCACAAATGCAACAAATTCCAGTACAATCCAATAGCACAGTGTATCTATTGTTCAATACAGATAGGAAGCATTATACCTGGCTCGTATTAAAACACATCTATTAAAATCGTTATTCTTTGAAATGCTAATTCAATGCAAAAAAAAGTGTATTGTCAGTAAGGTAGCGATGATCTAATTAAAACTATTTTTGTGTGTGGTGTTTTTTTTGTCTGCAGCTTTGAAACATCTGGCTGTTGTATTTTGTAGAATGAAGCCAGATGTTAGGTTCATCTGGTAATGGCACCTAAACAAAGGTTTTAATGCAATTTGGAAAGCCAGATTGCTGCAAGGCCTGTATGAAAATGGGATAACACAATTCTACAGGGAACTCCAGAGCAGCCACACGAATAGTTTGGGCTCAAATGCCACATAACCAAAAGAAAGAGGAGAAAATCAGCATGTTGTAATTCCTTTCCAGAAGTAACAAATGATTAGATGGAGCAATTACAGTTCTGTCAGATGTGGCTCACAGAACAGGAGCTTTTGTGTCTACTGATTGTCAAACCAATCGAAAAGGGACATGTAATGAAAAAGTAGATATCACAGTCAAAGAGCAGGAACTTACAGAGCTAATGTACAACTTAACCAAAGAATTTACATATTCATGTCTGAAGCTTAAAACGAATTATATATTACTCAATTTAATTTCACTCCTTCATTTTAAGTACCTGTGTCCTAATTGTTAATTGAAACATATAATTTAAATATGAAGCACTACAATGCTTTACAGTGTAACGCAGAGGTATACTGTATATCAGAAGGATTCCCTGATGTATATCTACAATTAATGTCACAATATACGCATATAATTTCATCTATAGACCATGTTAAATAATAAATAAGCGTGTACAGAGCACATGTTTTAACTGGCTATCTCTATATGGAATATTAGAGTCTGCTGAGCTTTTTCATACAACAAATAGTGTATACAAATGAAAGTAGGCTAATTTAGTGCTACACATTAGTATAACTGTCATGCTGGTGGTGGCGGACCCACTACATCTCGAGACCAGGCTCATCCTGGAAGAGCGTAGCTAAGCCACTACCTGGTTCTTTACTAGAGCCTCGGATAACGAGGATAAGCCTGCTGTGGGTGAGTCTGGATTATCACCACCACGCATGCATTCCCCATGGATAAGCCTCATATTCAGCATTGCTTTGTCACAATTTAAATGCATGTAGGTTATAGATGATAGATTGGGGATTTATTCTCTGGGTTTCCCACTGCTTTGATCTCATATTGTGAGCGTCATATTACTGCACAATGACACTCTAGGTAGGGGGAACATTTTAACCCTTCTTGACTTCACCAGGGATTTCATACTTATATCTCCACTAGTCCGTCCACCTCATTGAAGGTTATCCCACCTTCTCCCCAACCTCACTAACACACTCATCCCAGCCCTAACCCACCTTTTCAATCTATCGCTATCTTCCGGTACCTTCCCCTCGGCTTTCAAACATGCCACCATCACGCCCATCCTCAAAAAGCCAAACCTTGACCCGATTGCTATGACAAGCTACCGCCCCATATCGCTGCTCCAGTTTGCTTCCAAACTCCTTGAACAACATGTCCATGCTCAACTTTCCTCCCACCTCTCATCTAACTCTCTCTTTGACCACCTACAATCCGACTTCTGGCCCCATCACTCCACCGAAACTGCCCTAACCAAAATTACTAACGACTTGCTCACAGCCAAAGCTAACAGAAAATTCTTAATCCTCCTCCTTCTAGACCTGTTCTCTGCCTTTGACACAGTTGACCACTCTCTCGTACTACAGATCCTCTCTTCCCTTGGCATCAAAGACCTTGCCCTGTCCTGGATCGCCTCATACCTTTGCACCGCATTTAACATTTTCCACTCTCACACTACCTCCTCATCCCACCCTCTCTCTGTTGGAGTCCCACAAGGCTCTGTCCTGGGGCCCCTACATTTCTCAATCTATACCCTTGGCCAAGGATGACTCAGAGTCCCATGAATTCCAGTACCACCTGTACGCTGACAACACTCAGATCTTCCTCTGGACCAGATGTCAATTCTCTGTTGTCCAGAATGCCGGAGTGTCTGTCAGCCATATCCTTCTTCTCCTCTCGCTTCCTAAAACTCAACGTAGACAAAACCAAACTCATCATCTTTCCTCCATCCAATTTTTCATCTTCACCACCTGATCTATCTATTATGGTAAATCACATCATGCGCTCTCCCACCCCTCAAATTCGCTGCCTCGCGGTAACTCTTGACTCTGCCCTGTCCTTCAAACCACACATCCAAACTCTCGCCACCTCCAGCTCAAGAATATTTCCAGAATCCATCCTTTTCTCAGCCTCCAATCTACTAAAAGTCTTGTACATGCCCTCATCATCTCCCGCCTCGACAACTGCAACCTCCTCCTCTGTGGCCTCCCTGCTAACACTCTTGCACCTCTCCAGTCTGTCCTCAATTCTGCTGCCTGACTAATCCATCTCTCTCCTCAATACTCCCATTTCTCCTCTCTTCGAATCTCTTCACTGGCTCCCAATTCCCCAATGAATCCAGTTCAAGCTACTAACACTGACCTACAAAGCCATCCATAACCTGTCTCCTCCCTATATCTCTGAACTAATCTCCCACTATCTTTCCTCACGTAATGTTCAATCATCCCAAGATCTCCTCCTCTCCTCCACACAACCCCCTCCAAGTTTCTCCTGAATATCCCCATCCTCTGAAACTCTACGCCCCAACACGTCCGATTATCACACCACACTCAGATTTTTCAGACGGAACCTGAAAACCCATATCTTCAGGAAAGCTTATAGCCTGCAATGACCGAGCTGCCGCCCCACCGCAGTTGCTACACCCCTGACCTACTGTCACCTCCTCAATATCCTGTAGAGTGTAAGCCTGCAAGGGTAGGGTCCTCTCCCCTCTGTACCAGTCTGTCATTGTTAATTTGTTTACTGTAAACTATATCTATAATTTTGAATGTAACCCCTTCTCATGTACAGCACCACCGAATTAATGGTGCTATATAAATAAATAATAATGTCTTGCATGTGTTTGAATTGGCTGGTATTGGTACAGAATTTTCTACTATGGTCTTAAATACTGTGGATTAATTCTTTAGGAGGGCGGTGAATCACGTCTATTGTAGACTGCCCATATATGTTTTTGTATTGTTTAACCTGTGTATGTCCCTTCGTCCATTACCACCAACCGTGGTCATCATCTCAAGTATCTCTCTTTGGCATCACCCCCCTTGGGGTTTTGATTAATTTTTAAAGTGTGTCAATTTTGCATCAAAATAAAAATAAATTGCCCATATTTTAGAATACCTTACTCTTTTTGTGATTTACATAAGGGTACCTGGTACACAGGAAGGAATTTCCCTATTTACACGCCGCCATTTCGTAGCAATTTCATGGCAACAGGCATAAATATCCCCAATGCCAGGCAGTTGCTACCTTTCAGTGGTGGTGTGTAAAGATACCCTCACAGTGTTTAATTAATCTAGAAATTTCTAGGGTCCACATAATCACAATCTATAAAAGTCTGAAATTTTTGAGGGGATATATAGCACTAAAAGCGATATAATACTCATCACAATGGTGCACTCCTTTCTTATTATGAATCTTGTGTTTCTGCTGCTGCAGGTAGGTACCACTTCAGGGGAACTCTTTGTGCAATAACTGACCTCAGAAGTCATCCCAACAGGTCCAAACTTAGGTGCAGGCAGGATGGATGGAAATGGCAGTCTAGTACAGGCAGGCACAGCAGATACAGACAGGCAAAGCAGGTACTGGAACACAGGTTCTGCTCAGCAAACGCACACAGGAAACAGATATAGGATACAGGACCTGACAACTAGCAGATATGTATTAAACTGAATCCTGAATCAATACATTGCACAGACACCTCTCTTAAGGGGAAGGTGTCTTAAGTACTTGGTGTCCTGCAGCTATTCAATAAATACACATACAAAGTGCATGCACTTCTTCTTTAAGAGGGGGGAGTGCACTTGCTCATTCTGTTGAGGATGGAGGCGTTATGGCAATGAATAGTTAAATAATGTACCGTATATACTCGTGTATAAGCCGACCCCCCTACTTTTGCCCCCAAAACCTGGGAAAACCTATTGACTCGTGTATAAGCCGAGGGTGGACCCCAGCACAGGTATACAGCCCCCAGCAGTGTGGTATACAGCAGCCCCAGAGGTATATACAGCAGCCCCAGTGGTAGTATACAGCAGCACCTCCAGTGGTATATACAGCAGCAGCCCCAGTCGTATATACAGCAGCAGCCCCAGTTGTATATACAGCAGCAGCCCCAGTTGTATATACAGCAGCAGCCCCAGTAGTTAGTATACAGCAGCCCCAGTAGTTAGTATACAGCAGCCCCAGAGGTATATACAGCAGCCCCAGTGGTAGTATACAGCAGCAGCCCCAGTGGTAGTATATACGCAGCCCCAGTGGTACATACAGCCCCAGTGTAGTATACAGCCCCCCATCAGTATACAGGAGCCCCAGAGGTATATACAGCCCCAGTGGTAGTATACACGCAGCCCCAGTGGTACATACAGCCCCAGTGTAGTATATACGCAGCCCCAGTGGTACATACAGCCCCAGTGTAGTATACAGCCCCCCATCAGTATCCAGGGCCCCCCCGCCTTGTGCACAAACCTGTAAAGGAAGAGATTAGTATACTTATCACTGTCCCGCTGCCGCTGTCCTGCCACCGCCAACGCGCTCCTCCATCAGA
>JARQOC010000006.1:358961254-359338754 GCA_033576535.1 Allobates femoralis
AAGTTCTCAGTCAGAAACTCTATATACTTTGCAGAGGTCATTTTCACACCTTCAGGAATCTTAAAGGGGCCTACCAGCTGTTTCCCAATGATTCCGGCCCAAAACATGACTCCTCCATCTCCTTGCTGACGTCGCAGCCTTGTTGGGATATGGTCGCCATCCACCAGCCATCCACTACTCCATCTATCTGGACCATCCAGGGTTGCTCATGAGTAAACAAGACTGTTTGAAAATTAGTCTTCATGTATTTCTGGGCCCACTGCAACCGTTTCTGCTTGTGAGCACTGTTTAGGGGTGGCCGAATAGTAAGTGTATGCACTACAGCAAGTTTTTGAAGGTTCCTACACCTTGATCCTTTTTCTTTCCCATGTTACTTGAAAACTGTGGCCTGCTTAATATTGTGGAACACTCAGTTTTCCTTTTATTGGGCTCACCTGCCAAACTAATTATCACAGGTATCTGAGATTGATTTCAGTGATCCAAAGAACCCTGAGACACAATACCATCAATGGGTTTCATTGGAAAAAAAAAAATCCCTATGACGCTTAAAACCAATTTGCATAATAATTTGGAACATGGTTTAATTCATGGTCTGTATATGGACTGCAATACCCATACTGATCTGACTGGGTATTGCTGTCCATATACGACTGTGAAATACAGCGATCTCCACCCAGCCTAATTTCACACATCCAAGAAGACCTGGCCCCCGCCGTTGGTTCTACAGATTTGAGCTTACTGCTTCATATGCAGTCCACTTGGGTCAGGGGTCCTGGCAATCCGGCCTGGTCTTCTAATCCAAGCACTTTCTGTGTTTAACAGATGTGTGAAATCGGCCTTTGGTGGGATAATTCAAAGTGAGTATCCATGTTTATGAAGGATGTGCAGCACAGATTACTTGACATCTGATTATATTTGATATATTTGTACAAAGAAGCAATATTCTCTTGTTACTGGAATTACAGAAGTGTTTCCTAGATTTTTGTTTTTACTTTAAACAGAGGAAACTTTGTTACTTAGAACAAGCTTGAACTGTGGGGCTTTATTAATCTTTGCGTTATTTACATAAATCCCATAATAAATATTGAGCCTTTGTATTCTAAACAGCACTGGGAGAGTGATTATTGGCTAGGAAAACACACTTTTTTCTGGGGCTGTTTGAAAATCTAGGTTGCCACCATCTCTTTTCTGTTACATATCTGGTTGTACTGGAGAAATAGATGGTCTGTAGCCTTTCCTGACAATAGTTTATTTGCTTTCACTTAGTGCCACGTCACACTAGGTGACGTCGCCGGAGATGTCGGCGGCGACTGGCGGGAGTGCGCACGCTTTTGGCGCCTCGCCAGCGTCGCCGCCCCTGTTTACATGGGGCGACACCTCAGGTGACGAACCGGTGATCTGACAGGAGGCATCGCCGCTGGGGTGTCTAAAAACCTCAGCGGAGATGCATCACCTGTCAGATCGCCGTCAGCCGTTTACATGGGGCGATGTGTACACGTCTCCCCAGAGTGGCCGACTGGTTTCACAGCGCCGCTGTGAGACCAGGCGACCACTCAAATGTGTCACCCTTGCCTATTTACATTGGGCGACTCATTGGCGACGTCGGCGGCGATAGGCCACGCCACAGCGTCACCTATAACATCGCAGCCAACGTCGCCAGGTGTGACGTGGCCCTTAGTTTTTATCTCAATTTGTTGTAAAACATATTACGGATTGCAAATTAGGATTTGCTAGTATAGAGGACTATTAAAATGCATGTATTGCTACATGTGTAAACTTGAATGGGTATTGTTTTAGCTATCTTTTTTGGTAAATCAAGAGGAAAAAAGGACATAGAGCATGGTAGGATTAGATAAACAAACAAAAACCTCTCTGAATCGTGATTATGGTGTGGCGACATCATTAAATGCATTTTCATACCCAGCTAAACATTAATATTGCATTGTTCTACATTTAAAGAAAAAGGCCCTGGAAACTGATGATGTATGTCCTAATGGAAGCAGGGCTAAGCTTTTCATGTTTACCGAATCTTCTATTTCTGTATTTCTCTCTCCGCTTATTCTAGTAACCGCTTGCAGGTACAGAATGAAACACAGGCACTGTTCATGTAACTGATGGACTTCTCATTGCTTTTGCTGTAGAGGTTTGTTCGCGTTTATAAACGCCTCGATTTTGGTTGACATTGCTTTTCTGTCAGCCCTCGGTGCGCTGGGCTAGTGTTCCAGTGTCAGGCTATTACTGCCTGATTGTATTTGCAGTAAAGAGAGAAAATGGGGGCTGTAAATCTGCAGGCAGAGATTCAGGGCTATGCTGCTGTTTCCGTTGTTCCCCCTGCGGCTGAATTATACTCCTAGGAGGGACCCTGTCACACGTACCAGGATAAACCTTTTCTTTCTGCAGTGACAAGCTGCATGGATCATAAAATTGTTAGGAATTCCCAGTGGTTAAAGAACTGCCACTCTAATTGCGTGATTCTTCCCTGGTACGGATATCATTGTGTATGCTGGGTGATATCTTCTACACATAGTGTATATGGAGAAAGCCCTGTGCAAAATATAAAAATGCAGCTTTCCAACACCATCAAACTTGCAGTATTTTCTATATATCTCATATTTGATCATTGATTTGATTAATAATGTCACTTCTTTGTAATCTGAACATAACACTTTTTGCATCAATCTGCGGGACATGTTCACAGAAAACCCTCCCTTATTCATGTTCTCCCTTCCTCATCTTTTATTGGTGACCACACGGGTTGGGATTTAGTGTATATCTATGGCTATAGGTAGTTTGGCAGTAGAATATTGTGCTGCAATGGTCAACACAAGCTTCAGATGTGACTTGGCAAACCTCAGTGCATGATCCCTATACTTATGAATATAATGAAAGTTGGCCCACACTTAAATAATTGTATAGGTCATAACCATGACAATTTGCTATTCACTTGGTGTAAAATAAATCCAGTGAAGAATTGTGATATGTACATACATAATATATGCACATCCTTCTGCTGATGGACACATGCTTAGCCACTCTGTCCACAGGAAGGTCTCTGCATAGTGATCCTCTGTTCACTGCAAGACAGCCCATATTAGTAGCTGTTTCACCAACTTTCTAGGAAGGTCAAGAGCCCCTGCAATATCATGGCAGTATAACTGAGTAAACTTCTAAGGCTGCTTTCACATAACGATTTTCGGTCATCCGATTGTATCCGTTCCAAAACGGATACAATCGGATCCGAAATCGGACCCCATGTTCCCCTATGGGAATCGGATGGGATTGGATGTGCCACTATTAGCATCCGATTTTGGCACCATCCGATCCCATCCGATGTAATCACGGGCACTAAATCGTAGCCTGCTACGATTTTGTGTCCGTGACTCACATCAGACAGCCTCGGATCACTGCTGATCCGAGGCTGATCCTAGTGCCCACAACATGGGAGCCTATGGACATCGGATCCGAGCTCACCTCGGATCCGATGTCGGCTCCGTATCCCCTGTCTTTCCCTGCTGCTGCCTCCTCCATCTTCTGCCCTCTCCTATTCTATATGCTGTGCCCCCGCTATTCTATTTTATGTCCCCCGCTATTCTATCCTCCTCTATACCTATCCTGTCCCCTGTCCTCTCCCTGTGTGTAAAAAAATAAAAAAAAACTCCTCCCGGAGGATACATCACCTCTCACCGGCTCCAACGCTGCACACGATCAGGACTGAAGAGCCTGTGATGATGTAAGAGACCCGGTCAGCTGACCGGGTCATGTGACTCTGACATCATCACAGGTCCTTCAGTCCTGATTGTGCGGCAGCGTTGGAGCCGGTGAGAGGTGATGTATCCTCCGGGAGGAGGTTTTTTTATTTTTTTTACACACAGGGAGAGGACAGGGGACAGGATAGGGATAGAGGAGGATAGAATAGCGGGGGACACAAAATAGAATAGCGGGGGGACAGAGTAGCATAGGAGAGGGAAGAAGATGGAGGAGGCAGGAGTAGGGAGAGACAGGGGGCCGCAGGATCCACACGGATCCTGCAGATCGGATGGCTATTTGCCATCCGATTGCAGGGATCCGTATGGTTCCGTGCCTGTCCGTGGGGTCCCCCTTCAAAGTCGGATCCCACGGACAGGCACAAAATCGTTATGTGAAACCAGCCTTAGGCTGGTTTCACATAACGATTTTGTGCCTGTCCGTGGGATCAGCAGTGGGATCAGCAGTCCGTGGGATCAGCAGTCCGTGGGATCAGCAGTGATCCGAGGCTGTCCGATGTGAGTCACGGACACAAAATCGTAGCAGGCTGCGATTTTGTGCCTGTGATTACATCGGATGGGATCGGATGGTGCCAAAATCGGATGCTAATAGTGGCACATCCGATCCCATCCGATTCCCATAGGGAAACATGGGGTCCGATTTTAGATCCGATTGTATCCGTTTTGGAACGGATACAATCGGATGACCGAAAATCGTTATGTGAAAGCAGCCTAAAGGGGAAGTAAGAAAGGACTATCTTATCAGCTGCCAGAAGGTGGAGGAGAGTGATTCTGTTTAACACCCTGTTATCATGGGCACTTGAAAGTAAAAAGATAATATTTTTTTTTCTTCAAATCCTAAAAACACTGAGTAGACGTATTCCTATAAACGTTTGTTAAACAAATCCTTATTCCATGTAAATGTTTCTTAAATGGAAAATCCAGGACTTAAATATTAATAACCTATCCTTAGAATATGTCATCAAAATCAAATTGGTGAAGATTTTGTACCTGGAACCCACACTGATCAGTTGTTCGCAGGTATTGCCACAGACAAAGGTACTTTGTGAACAGAGCCGGAACTGTACAATGTGTGTAGTGGCCATTCTTAGCAGCTTGACACCCATTCTTGTCAATAGTAACAGAGCTGCAGTAAACAAGAAAGGCCCACTGCTCACTATACAGAACAAAAATACTCAGGAGAACAGCAGAAATTAAATAAGTGCAAACATTATCCACTTTTGCCTAGGTTCTCTTTAACTTCAAATAAGCTACAATTAAGTTTATTTATGTTCTATGGGGTTGGCAAAATCTATTCTCTTGTTTTTATGGGAAACACTTTCATGCCTATATAAGGATCTCATCTCTTTAGATGCATTTTTGTTGCATCTTTTGTCTAGAGTGCTTGTTTAAATTAAGTTACGGTAGTTTCATTAACCGCAAACACGCAGCAATAAATGCAATTGTGTTTTTGCACCTTTTCATTGCTTTCAATTGTGAAAAAAGCTACAATAACACTAAAAGAATTGACATGCTGCTTCTTTCAAAAACGCAGCAGATTTCCATTTCACGCAGGAAAAAAGCAAGTGTGTGCATGAGATTTCTGAAATCTCAGTTTTCTTGTGTTAAATGCAGCTTTTCATTTGAATAAAACTCATGAAAAAAACATGCAAAAAAGCAACGTGTGAACATACCCTAGTGGTCTTCTTTAGAAGCCATACGATAGTGAAGATTTATCATCACACTTTTATAACTGCACCTTGAATACTTTGAATACAATAGCTGGAGAACTGTTCATAAAACTAAGTCCTGGCTTTTGAAGCAGAAAACTACATGCGTCATGGTGGATAATCTCAGGAAACCCACTGTTCAAGAGGTAAACTAATGGAAGGAGGTAGCATTCCAAGATCATTACAAAGAAGTGTATTAGTCCAACATGAAACGTTTTTACCAGGGCTGTGAAGCTGGTGTCCATTTTGGTGGAGTCGGTATAGAACTGACTGACTCTGACTCCTAAAATATATAATAAATTGGGTACAGTAGTTTAATGCATTATGTGTTGAATATTATTATTATGAATTATGTTCTATCTAAATAGCTTGATTATAATACTGATTAAAAGCCTGATGTTACCATTGTACTACAATAAATGTATCATGGCACAATGGCTCAGTGGTTAGCTCTGCAGTCTTGCAGTGTTGGGGTTCTGGGTTCAAATCCCACCAAGGACGACATCTGAAAGGAGTTTGTATTTATCCCCGTGTTTGCGTGGGTCTTCTGGGAACTCCGGTTTCCTCGCACACTCCAAAGACATACTGATAGGATGTTTAGATTGTGATACCCAAAGGATAGGGTGCTGTGCAATTAATAGCGCTATATATGAGTCGGTCGACAGGGTAGGGGGTAATCAGAAACCGGGACAGGTGGTTACTTCAGTGGGGATCACGGCTGTTCAGTTCCCGGTTCCGTGCCCTGGACCCTCAATGGCGGGTGGGGATGATGATGATGGGGAATTGTAACGTGACGCCACCTGTGGTACCTGGTAATAGGGTTACCAGTGCTGCGGCCGGCCGCTGAGGTGATGGAAATGCAGCTTTGGTACTATAGCTCACTTCAGGCAGCGGGGTGGATGAGGCGAGTAGTAGTAGCAGTTCTGCTGTGAACGCTGCAGGTGGCGGCGGTGAAGCAGGCACACACACACAGTAGCCTCTGTTTCGGTACCCTTTTTACTGATGTTCGGTAACCGGAAGCAGGAATCTTGCATGTTGGACTACTACACTTGATGGCAACTAGCTTGGAGTGCTGTCTCGTTTTTCTAACATTTTAGCTCTTAGATTACAGTATTTAGCCAATTTTGGATCTAACTACAAAAAGTATTGCCTAAACCAAAGAGTTTTATCATTATCTGCATATTTTAAATGACTGTTTATGTACTGCGATGACTATGCCAAATGTATAGATAATTTAATTGCATGTATTCTAGTACACAAAACAAGCATTAGTTTAATATATAGATGTATTGATAAATGTATGTTCTGGATTTTAAAAACTTCAAAAACTATAATAAATAACATGGTGTTTCGTATAATAAGGTCATATTGAATATATTAAAGTAATGTCCTTCATTATTTGTAGTCTTACATGATCATAATGTGAGAGATGCTTTCCTACCTATCTATAATAACTTGGACTCCAGTACCAGACTACCAAGGGCACACTCTAAAGATCAATCAGACCTCTTTACAATGTTCAGGGTTCAGAGTGAGGTCAAGCTCGGCCTGGATTTCCTGTCCATGGAGAGAAGAGGGTGTGTGGTGCTATAGGATGTGTGAGCCAGCCAAATTTCACTAACCTTTTCACACAGCTGGACAAAGAGCACAGTGAGAGGCAAGCAGGGCATGGAGAGGTCCTCAGTTCAGTCATATCTTGATATTGGGCCATCACAAGCCTAGGGCATGTCTTTGCTAAAATCATGGCTTTGTAGAAAGGCCTCTGAAATACTGGAGCACACTGACCCCTGATAGACAAAGCGCACACTTATACAGACCGCACACACCGTCATCAACAGTCCTACCGTCCCTGTGGATGACCTTAAGTTGCACCAATGGGAATGTGTGACCTGGTCACTGATGTTTGGGCTATAATTTGAATCATTTATTTTTTTAGTTCTTTATACCACCATAAAGTCACAAACAAATGTGTTATTGTATATTACAGTATCGAGCATATTTCTTGATAGCCATCATGATCAATTATATATATTATTGTCGTGTATATTCCATACCTGAAGAGTTCACACTCTTTGCATTCTATCCCAGATGCATATGTAAATTGTAAGATCAGTATTTTTATGCTATTTGTGCATAGAAAACCAAATTACCCAAAAGAAATACTAGGGTACATGGGAAAAACGCACAAGTCCATGCAAATGTTTAATTCAAACTTCTGACCTCAACCTTGCAAAACCTCAGCGTTCAGCATTTTATCACCCATCCATGTTATAGTCCCTATAAGTAGCTATTGTTGTGAATACCACACATGCTGGCATAAAAGGCTGTCTACTCTAATAAGAATATGGTACAACCTCTTCATGTGACCTCACATCCCCTTTCATCCTATCATTTTAGGGATAAGAATTTTGAAGAAGAAAATGTCCTGACATTTTTAAAAATATGTACGGATTGTGGCTTGCAAAAATGAAAGCATCACTCCAGCAGTTTTTTTTTCTTTACTTTCAACGCTGGAGTGGTGCTTTTAATCTAAGTTCCCTGCCCCTACTCTGAGACTCACCTTTTGGCATCTTCACCTCTTATTGACAAGCACTATCTTGTGAATTCAACTCCTGATTGTCTGGAAGACAGAAATTGTCATAAGCTCTCAATACAAGTCTATGAGAGCCAGAACGAGGGTCTCATAAACTTGCATTGAAGTGTGACTTCTGGCACGCTACATGAAACAGTTGGGCAAGGTGGCAGGTCACAAACTGCCATAAGCCAACTGGAGAGGCAGTGATATGAGATAAATACAGCCATAGATAAGTATTGATAGTAGTGGCAGGGAACTTAGATAAGAAGCACCACTCCAGTAGTAAAAATAAATCCCACTGAGTCGTGCTTAAACATGCCATTTAAAGTAGAAAGTACAACTTCAAATGTTTGTTAGAGATTTTCATTTTCATTCCTTTTTCTATTAATTTGGCGCCCTGATTAAGTATATTAATACTTATGTGTTTTCTTCACCTTTTTAAGCTTATTTAAAGTGATCAGCAGAGTAATATACTGTATAAAAATATATCACCAAATGAGTTGACCTCACTCAACGTTTAATTATACCTGAGGGCTTATTTCTCAGGAGTAAAGTAAAGCTTACTAAGGAAGATGCACTAAATACAGTAACGAGTACATGCCACTTAAAGGGAATCTGTCATCAACTATTTGATATGTAATCAACATAGAGGGTGCAAGGGATGCAAGGGTTACCACACATAAATCAATTATGTGTCATATGTCGAGCTCCTGTGCTGTTTTTACTTAAATGAGTGTTTTTTCACCATGACATTATAATTTATTAACTAGCTGGCTGCCATGTTGTTGGACTCTGACCCCTCTTATGATTAGCAGATCACTGTCTATAGACATTGTACATTGAAAGCCTGGTATGGGGTGCAGCTATTTTCAGTTTTACTGCATGGCGAAATCTAAAAACTGTGTGTCAGAACCGCTGAACCCAGTCATCTAAAGGTCCCGTCTCACGCTTCAATGGTCGAACGATTCTGATCAATGATCAGACTTGACCTAGATCGCTAGAACAACGTTCAATGATCACTAGTGAAATGTCACATGTATTGATATCGTTAACGACACAGCAGCAATTCCGCGACAAGCAAATTAAATTTGTGGTTGTTAGCTCGCCTACTTCCTTCACTTCTCAATAGGCGAGGTCATTGACAACATCGTTATCGAGGTGTCTCACACACACCCATGCTGCCGGTTGAATGAACGCTCATCGTTCGGTTTAAGGTCCGGTTCACAAACCTGCCATCAACAATCTGCCCGATTATCGTTGATCGGATGTACCTGTCACACTGAACGACGTCGTTATGACGTCATTAGAACGACTGAAAACCCGTGACATTTCAATGATATCGTTAACGATATCTTAGTGTGTGACGGGGCCTTAAGTGATACATTGTTTTATGCAGCATCTCTTTGCTGCTCATCATGCTGCACTCAGATGAGGTAGCTGAAAACCAGCTTACAGATTCTCTATTCTATGAACCTGGTGTATCCAATGGAATGGACTGGAGTAGATTTCTGCTATAATTTACAGCACTTTCTTACTTACAGTACAGGAAGTCTGTTTGGGTGGCACATGGCCCACACCAACTTTTTTTTACACCATACCCAGTTTTTTTTATAACATTATACTGCTGACATAACATGTGAAAAGTTGCAAAATGTTGCCCCTCCATCCCCAGATTTCTATTTAAATTGCTAGAAAAGACCTAAACGTACAAGGCTAGATAGGGCCTAACACTATAATTACACTCTAGTTACCTGGCTCATACAGAATGATGAGATGAGGCCTATATAGACTGATAATCGGCAAATGAGCATTTGTAGAAATGTAGATGCTGACACATTCAGTACAATCTCAGCACCTGTTGCCCATATCCACACTAAAGCATTTGGTCAGAAGAGGAGTTGCAAGAAAATCGTAGTGGATTATCAAAGTTTTTTATATTTGGCTCCACCTCCTAGTGGAGGCCCATTATGACTACCTAGTAAAGCGACTTTGAGATGGATGGCAACGAACTAGAAGTGGTAAAGAACTTCAACCTACTTGGATCAATGATCACTTAAGATGCAGCGACGACATTGGAAGTCAACAGGAGAATAGCTGTGGGAAAATCAAAAATGAAGTCACTGGACAAGGTCTACAAATCAAGGAATATTAACTGGCAACGAAGACACAGCTCGTACATAGTCTGGTCTTTTCTGGAGTAACATATGGAAGTGAAACATGAACAATAAAGAAACGAGACCAAAAAAGAATCAATGCCTTTGATATGTGGCGCTGGAGAAGGATGTTATCAATATCATGGATGGCAAGAAGAACAAACAAATCCATTTTGGAACAAATCAAACCAGACCTGTCACTTGAAGGAAGGATCACCAAGCTACAACTTGCCTACTTTGGACACATCATACAAAGAGAAATATCACTAGAGAAGGACATTATGGTAGGAAGAATAGAAGGTACAAGGAAGACCAGCAACCCAATGGCTTGATACTGTCAAAATAATGGTGAAGACCAAATTGAAAGTATCTAGACTTGCGCAAGATTGATCTTCCCACAGAGTGTTCATCCTTCAAGTAGCCATGGCTCGAGTTTGAGCTAAGGCCGATAAATAAATAGTAGTAGTAATCAGTAGCAGCTAGTCTGAAAACTGTGGCCTACCTCAGTTTACCCAAACAAAATGTGCTGTAATTTAGTAAAAATACATATTTTATGTATTTAAAAAAATTAAAACCAGTCTATTTTGAGCTAGGCACCTTGAGGGAGGTTACTCATAAATGTCTGCTTCATGGGAAGAGAGAAATAGAAGCGCACCACATTAATAGTTCAAAAATCACAAATGATGGGGTGCTCACTATGCCTTGAAAGAGCAATATGGGGACAGAGAGGGTATAGCACATGAGGGGAGCAACACCACAAGAGTATAGTATATAACAAAAGTATTGACTTGTGTACAAAAGCAGACAAGAAACGATCTATAAAAACATAAATGCACATGTAGGAAATCACAAAGAGAGTGGCAAACAATAAGGGCTTGGTTTCTGGACCCAAGTGACAGGGATAGGGATATAGGGATACAAGATAACACGAGTTAATGAGAAATAGAAATCCTAGGGGACGAATATCCACCCAGGATACTAGACCAGATGGTAATCACACGTTGAAAGAGTTTAGCTCAAGTGTACAAGAGTACAGAGCCAATATCCATAAGTCATTACCTGCTATAGGCCCATAAGAAATGGATTCCACATAGTAGACTAAAGGCCCTGTCACACATAACGACACTGCTAACTAGATTGTTGTAACATCACAGATTTTGTGACGCAACAACGATCCCGCTAACAATGTCGTTATGTGTGACACGTACCAACGATCTGGCCCCTGCTGTGAGATAGTTGATCGTTACATATTGCTCTGGGTCATTTCTGGGAGCTCTACATCGTTGTGTTTGAAAGGGACAATGACCAACGATCTCAATGCTAAGCTATGGAGTGACAATTCCCAACAACCTCGGCATAATTCTGGATCATTGCTGAAGTTGTTGGTGACATCGCTGGTGAGATACCTGTTTGACATCTTACCAGCGATGTGAAAAAGGACGCACCAGCAATCTCGGCATATCGTTATCGGTATCGCTGGTGCGTCGTTATGTGTGACGGACCTTTAGGCACTGAAAATAAATTCATGTTTAAAATGTGATTCACTAGAGCAGAATTTATGTAACAGCGGTGTAGTCATGCAATGAATAACAAAGTTATGGTTTAGAATGACAAAAACAATCTTAAGTCAAGGGCACATATCTCATTAACTCGTGTGATCCTGTATCCCTATATATTGTATCAATTGGTTTCAGAAACCAAGCCCTTATTGTTTGCCACTCTTTGTGTGTTCTTACATTTGCATATATGTCTTTCATTGTTTTTATAGGTCGTTTCTTGTCTAATTTTGTACACAAGTCAATACTTTTGTTATATACTATACTCTTGTGGTGTTGCTCCCCTCATGTGCCCTGCCTTCTCTGTCCCCAAATGTCTGCTTCATGGTATCCAAAGATCCATACACATCTGGTCCTACTTTTAAGCATTTCTAGTTTATTGTTTTACAGTTTATTTTCCTTGCTTATATAATGCCATTAACAACCTACTTACTGCCAAAGCTAATGGACCCTTCTCCATCCTCCTCCTTCTTGACCTGTCCTCTGCATTCAACACGGTCGACCACTGCTTCCTATTACAGATCCTCTCTTCCATTGGTATCACTGACCTTGCCCTCTCCTGGATCTCCTCCTACCTTTTCAACCACACATTTAGTGTCTCCAACTCCCGCATTACCTCCTCACCCCATCTCCTCTCTGTTGGAGTTCCTCAATGCTGTTTCCTGGGACCCCTTCTTTTTTCTATTTATACCCTTGGCCTAGGACAACTCAAAGTCCCATGGATGGCAGCACCTCCTGTACGCTGACGACACTCAGATCTGGATTAAGCAAGGATTGCCAGAGACCTAGTCATCTATTTCTCCTTTATTAGACGTATTATAAAAACAACTCAGATCTATCTCTCTGGCCCAGACGTCACCTCTCTGCTGTCCAGGATCCCAAAGCCTCTGTCAGCCATATCCTCCTTCTCCTCTTGCTTCCTTAAACAAAATATAGACAAAACTAAACTCATCGTCTTTCCCCCATTTCGCGCACCACCATCACACTCTGCCCTGTACCTAAAATGCGCTGCCTCGGAGTAACACTTGACTTGCCTTATCCTTCAAACCACACATTCAAGCTCTCGCCACCTCCAACTCAAAAATATTTTCATAATCCATCCCTTCCTCAACCCTCAATCTACTAAACTACTTGTGCATGCCCTCATCATCCATCTCAGCTACTGCAACCTCCTCCTCTGTGGTCTCCATGCTAACACTCTTGCACCTTTCCAATCTGTCCTTATCTGATGCCCGACTAACCCACCTTGCTCTCTGTCTTTCTCGTTCTCTGTCTTTCTCTCTTTCGTTCGCTCTCCCTGGACCGACAGTACTACAAATTCATACTCACAATGCAATATCTATGGGAACACAAAGACTCTCTCCTTGCTATTCCTCCCCTTCTCTTCTCTGCAAATTACTCTACTGGTTCAAAATTCCCCAGTGTATCCAATTCAAACTAACATTGACTTACAAATCCATCTGCAATCTGTGCCCCCCACCCAGGGTGGATAAAAATCAATTTTTTTTTTTAAAAATAAAAAAATCGGATTTTTTTTATTTAAATCGGATTTTTTTGATTTAAATCGGATTTTTTTCAATAAACTGCTTTATGAGGAAAATATTTTACCATCCAAAGGTTCTTCCATCATGAGATAAAGCTGAGTTGTTTAACTCAGTAGAATAAAGGCTGTATATGTGTAACATTCAGAATGCCATGCTCGTTCAGAGGTTTCTGTAGGATTAGTGGGCAGTTTCTCTCCTATATTATCACAGACGCTCGCTTTACTTACGCAGTTCTCAAAACTGAATTTGACTCCGCAGAGGTCCCAGCCTCTTCTTCACGGCAAAAATGTTACAACATGAACAGAGTTCTACAAACCTATGCATTCATAGAATCAACCCCTTCAGTGCCAAGTCAAAGAAGTTAGACAATATGTTTCTGATTGTTTGGAGTGGAATAGATCTGCACAACACAAGAAGAATGTGAATCTAAGTGTGAGGAGGAGGAAGGGCAAGCAGACAAGAAAATGAAAGTGAAACTTTGAGCACAATACTGCAGCATAGCCACAGACAGACAAGTCTGGATCTGTTTGTGTGTACGATCTGAGGTTTATTACATTCTTTCCTTATAATGGCAGCAGGCCGTAAAAGAGACCCAGTTTGGGAATATTTTAATGAAGCTCCTTCGCCTATCGGTAAGGCAGGCATGCGTGCAAAATGCAAACGATGCAACAAAGAGATGCAAGGCCTGGTGGCGCGAATGAGGCAACATCATGAGAAGTGCGGTGATGAAGATGACCAAAGAAACACTTCTGAACAGGCAGGATCTTCAGGTTGGTAAACATTTTTATTGAATCCTATTTCTAAAGACTGAACTGTCATGTGTGAGAAAAATTATATTTCTTATTATTACTGCATGTTACTGTCATTTGGTACAGTTATGAAGAAAAACAAATATTCCTTTTGGGGCAGGGACAGTGATGTGTTTTGTACAATAAGCAGAAATTGTATAATAAACAATAAAATAACAGCATTGACTTTTTTTGTTTAGGGGAATTCATAGATTCTGGAAACTATCCACCTCCAAGATCACCATCATCCTGTTCTACAGTTTCAGAGTTATCCATCCAGGATAGTGCTTCATTAGCAGCAGCAGCAGCATCATCAGACACCCACAGCCACATATCACCAACACCCAAAAGGAAGAAAAAACCTTTACCTCCTGGAACCACCATAGATAGGTTTGTGATAAGAACTAGCAGATTAGAAAAAGAGTTGATTGATGAAAAAATTGCCCAGTTTATTTATGCAACGAACTCTTCTTTCCGTCTGACTGAGAACCCACATTTCATTAATATGGTTCAGTCACTGAGACCAGGATACAGTCCACCCAGCAGAGCTGATGTTGCAGGGAAACTGCTGGATCAAGTGTATGACAGAGAAATGGAGCAATGTGCAACAGCTCTGGAGGGTAAAATTGTTAACCTAAGTATTGATGGGTGGAGTAATGTCCACAATGATCCTATTGTATGTGCTTGTATAACAACAGAAGAAGGTAAAGTCTTCCTTGCACAAACAACTGATACGTCAGGAAATGCACACACAGCAGAATACTTACAAGAAGTGGCAGTAAAAGCTATAACGACATGTGAACAAAAATTCAAATGTCTAGTTCGCAGTTTGGTCACTGACAATGCTGCAAATGTATCCAAGATGAGAAGAGATTTAGAAGAGCAGGGTGGAAATACAAAGCTGCTAATAACATATGGTTGCAGTGCTCATTTGCTGCACCTCTTAGCCAAAGACTTAAGTGTTCCAGAAATAAAGGCTAATGTTGTTGAAATTGGTAAATACTTCCGTAATAATCATTTTGCTGCAGCAGCTCTGAAAAGGATGGGTGGAACCAAGCTAACGCTCCCACAAGATGTTAGATGGAACTCTGTGGTGGACTGTTTTGAGCAGTATATCAAAAACTGGCCTATTCTGATGACACTTTGTGAAGAAAATCGAGATAAAATAGATGGCACTGTCACTGCCAAAATCCTCAACATTGGGCTTAAGAGAAATGTTGAACATATGCTGAGCTTCCTGAAACCCATCTCTCAAGCTTTAAACAAAATACAGAAAAATAGCTGTTTTATTGCGGATGCTGTTGAAATCTGGAAGGTACTGAGTGAACACTTAAAAACAGAACTACACATGGACAGAATTAAATTACAAGCAGTAAACAAACGAATGGGACAAGCACTGACTCCAGCTCATTTTTTGGCAAATATTGTCAACTAGATGGGTGCCCGATGCACAATGCATCGGGATTCTAGCAGAGCGAGTCTCTGACTCGCAATGGCCGCTTCGCGGCCAATGCTTCGCGCTGCTAAGGCGACTCGCCATGCCCGCTGCGCGGGCATAGCGAGTCGCCTTAGAGCTGCTCGCAATGGCCGCTGCGCGGCCAATGCTTCGTTCGTATCCACATGACCACGGCGAGTCGCATGCGAGTGTGGTGCGCGAAATCCATTCGTGATTATATAATAGATATCCAATATCAGGGTCAAAACCTAAGTGCTGAGGAAGAGGATGTTAGCTATGACATGGGTATCCAGCAATCATCCATCTTTAATGCCAACTATAATAAACTTCAGAGCTAAGGGGGAACCATTCAAGAAATATATGTTTGCTGAAGATATTTTAAGGAAGGTCACACCAGTAAACTGGTGGAAGTCACTTAAGCGCTTAGATTTAGAGACTGTTCAAGTAATGATTTCACTTTTAACAGCAGTAGCTTCTTCTGCAGGTGTTGAAAGAATATTCTCTTCCTTTGGACTCATTCATTCTAAATTGAGAAATCGGTTGGGACCCAATAAAGCAGGAAAGCTTGTTTTTCTTTTCCAGATTATGAATAGCAACAAAGAAGAAGATGATGATGAAGATGACGACAAGTGAGCTACAGAGGACAGCAGGGACAGTAGTATTTAAGTTTTTCCTGTGTCGGCTGGGCTGACAGTCTAAGTTTCTTAAAATATATATATATTTTGTTTAGCCAAATTAGTTAACAAACATGGATATTTGTTTAAGCAAATAACGTATGCTATAATGTTGTTATTGTTTCAGTTAAATAAATCTATTTAAATTGTTATTAAGGTCAGGATTATTTTTTCTCCTTCCTAAGTACAACAGAACAGTGGTGTCCAAATATGAATGATTAACCCATTAAACTGGGGAGAAAAAAGTAATATAAAAAGTGATTCTAAAAATCTTCATCTACTTGCATGTTAAAGTAGCAAGAACTAGTTTAGGTAGAAACTTTGATTTAAATCACTGATTTAAATCAAGTGTTACTGACTAGTGATTTAAATCGTGATTTAAATCAGTTAGATTTAAATCAAATCCACCCTGCCCCCACCCACATATATCTCAGAACTAATCTCCCGATATCATTCAATTCATAATCTTCGATCCTCCCAAGACCTCCTTCTTTCCTCACACTTGTACATTCCTCATCTAATCGCCTGCAAGACTTCGCCCTAGCATCCCCCATCCTGTGGAATTCTGCACCCCAAAACGTCAGATTATCCCCTACACTCGGAACCTTCAAGTAGAACCTGAAAACACATCTCTTCAGAACAGCCTACAGCCTGCAATACCAAAAAGGACAAAAGGTATGATCCGCGCTGCTGTATTCAATGACAAACGCCCGTGATATTGTTAACTGTTTTCTTTATTCCGACGTGTTTCAAGAACCTTGAAACACGTCGGAATAAAGGAAACAGTTAACAATATCATGGACGTTTGTCATTGAATACAGCAGCGCGGATCAAATCTTTTGTCCTTTTTGGTATATTGTGACTACCCGCTGAGGTGGTGGGTCCTGTCTGATGCACGAGTAACGGTTGTGGGTTTCACAACCGAACCAGGTAAGTGGCCTATGCACTTTTTATACTGTTTCACACAAAACAGATAAGACCCACTGCGCCCTTGTCTACCTATTGGTTTTACATACGGCCTGCAATGACCATAATGCCCCCTCACCACCACTGGACCCGGATCTCCACCACCACCAGAGCAGACCCAACCTACTGTCTCCTTCCCCATTGCCTTGTAGTATGTAAGCCTGCAAGGACAGGGTCCTCTCTCCCCTCTGTACCAGTCTATCACTGTTAGTTTGTTCACTGTATTTATAACTTGTTTGTATGTAACCCTTTCTCATGTACAGCACCATGGAATCAATGGTGCTCTATAATTAAATAATAATATTGGTTATGTGGTTTTCATAAACCACATTTTTATTAAGTTTTTTCAATGCAGCAGTTTGTAGGTAGAATAGGTAGAAAACGTTTAGTCTCCTCACAGATGAATATCTGTACTTACATTCAGAGCACTGGTGTTTCTAGGAACAGCAGAAAACTAACACTACTATAGACATATAGTTCTATAATGCTTTTAGGGTGGTTTCACACTTGCATTTTTTTGTCTCTTGTTTCGATATCCGTCCAAATCCTAAAGCCTCCTGATCAGCCATGCATCCCTATACTTAACATGGGGTCACGGGGACATGCGTTGGTATCAGTATTTCGGCGGATACGCCCCACTGCGTAGTTTCACTGATTCCCTGAACGCACAAAGTTGTGTTTTTGTGACATGACAAAAATCCTGATGGATGCGGATCCAGCTGTATGTGTTCGCAAATAGAACGGGTCCCAATGGTGTCTGGATCCGTCCATTCTGATGCGTTTTTGTCACTGCACATGCCCCGAGTCTGTACTCTGTTCATGCATTTCACAAGTGTGGACACAAAAAATCTTACTCGTTCTCTCTCTCTAACTCTTTCTTTGTCTTTCCCTGGATCTGGACGTTACTACAAATTCATACTCACAATGCAATATCTATGGGAACACAAAGACGGATCAGAACAAAAATGCATGTGAAACTGACACAACCGCAGCATTTTTTTTTTGCCTGATCCAGTGCCTGAGCAGGCAAAAATAATGCTGCGATTGTATCAGTTTTCACATGGGTCAACGGATACATATGCACCCGTTTTTGTCCTGATATGGACGTGACGCAAGTGTGAAACTAGCCTTACTGAGAATTGCTGCAGTCTTTACGCAAGATAATGTGGATACACATAAATGATTACCACTGATGGCATCAGTGACACACAAGGCGGTTGTACTTTGGAAGCTTCATACCCTTCCCTCAGTATTCCTTTTCCTTTCTTAATTCACTGTCTAGTGGCTTTCTGATTGACTCAAATACCAATTAAAGTAAAATTTAATGGGAGAATATATTAACTCCCTGAGGTTTCCCCATCATCCATCACCTTTTTATAGCAAGAGCTGTGTGGAAGCTCATAACTTCATGCTGTGAATGTGATAATAAAGTGGGTGAGGAGGGGACCTGGATTTACTGCGAGGCTCTTCTGTTAGGTGTGTGGATTTACTACAATCCTTTCCTCTTTTTATACAAGGGGAGGTCATTCAATACACACACATACAAACACTTTGCGCTCGCATTGCCAGAGAATAGGAATTTGATGAAGTGCTTTTATTCTGGAGGTTGGATATTGCTGGAGGTGCATGTATCCTGCTCACCCTAAGAGCCACGGGTCACATCTATCCTTCACATGCTGGCAGCTCTAGCACTAGATAAACTGACAATTCATCGGCATGATCAGGAGCTCTGATATATCGCCAGCTGATTTACATTCACTAACATCTTCTATAGTAAGGTGCTGCCATCATCATAGATCTGCTGATATGATAGCCCCACCATAACGGTCCTTGCCATAAAATGGACAGTGTTAAAAAAGCAATTATATGGGGGCTTTTACAGCTAAAAAGTATTAAGAAGCTATACAATGGAATACTTCTAAATAATATACTTGTTATTCTCAGCATGAGAACAGCAGTGTAACTACACTGTGTGCAGAATTATTAAGCAAATGAGTATTTTGATCACATGATAATTTTTATACATGTTGTCCTACTCCAAGCTGTATATGCTTGAGAGCCAACTACCAATTAAGTAAATCAGGTGATGTGCATCTCTGTAATGAGGAGGGATATGGTGTAATGACATCAACACCCTATATAAGGTGTGCTTAATTATTAGGCAAATGCCTTTCCTTAGGCAAAATGGGTCAGAAGAGAGATTTGACGGGCTCTGAAGATTCCAAAATTGTGAGATGTCTTGCAGAGGGATGCAGCAGTCTTGAAATTGCCAAACTTTTGAAGCGTTATCACCGAATAATAAACCGTTTCATGGCAAATAGCCAACAGTCGCAAGAAGTGTGTTGGGCAAAAAAGGCGCAAAATAACTGCCCACGAATTGAGGAAAATCGAGCGTGAAGATGCCATTTGCCACCAGTTTTGCCATATTTCAGAGCTGCAATGTTACTGGAGTATGAAAAAGCACAAGGTGCCCTATACTCAGGGCCATGGCCAAGGTAAGGAAGGCTGAAAAACGACCACCTTTGAACAAGAAACATAAGAAAAAACGTCAAGACTGAGCCAAGAAATATCTTAAGACTGATTTTTCAAAGGTTTTATAGACTGATGAAATGAGAGTGACTCTTGATGGGCCAGATAGATGGGCCAGAGGCTGGATCAGTAAAAGGCCGAGTGTTCCACTCTGACTCAGATGCCAGCAAGGTGGAGGTGGGGTACTGGTACGGGCTGGTATCATCAAAGATGAACTTGTGGGATATTTTCGGGTTGAGGATGGAGTGAAGCTCAACTCCCGTACCTACTACCAGTTTCTGGAAGACAACTTCTTCAAGCAGTGGTACAGGAAGAAATCGGTATCGTTCAAGAAAAACATGATTTTCATGCAGGACAATGTTCCATCCCATGCATCCAACTACTCCACAGCGTGGCTGGCCAGTAAAGATCTAAATGAAGAAAAAATAATGACTTGGCCCCCTTGTTCACCTGATCTGAACCCCATAGAGAACCTGTGGTCCCTCCTAAAATGTGAGATCTACAGGGAGGGAAAACAGTACACCTCTCGGAACAATGGGAGGCTGCGGTGGCTGCTGCACACAATGTTGATCGTAAACAGATCAAACAACTGACAGAATTATGGATGGAAGGCTGTTGAGTGTCATCATAAAGAAAGGTGGCTATATTGGTCACTAATTTTTTTTGTGTTACGTTGTTGCATGTCAGAAATGTTTTTTTCTAAATTTTGTGCAGTTATATTATATTATTATTATATTATGGTAGTTTACCTGGTGAAAATAAACAAGCGAGATGGGAATATATTTGGTTTTTGTTAAGTTAATTCTGCACATAATTCTGCACAGTAACAATTACCTGCACAAACAGATATCCTCCCAAGATAGCCAAATCTAAAAAAAAAACACTCCAACTTCCAAAAATATTAAGCAAAAGAGTTCAG
Source organism: Allobates femoralis (assembly GCA_033576535.1). Classification (NCBI taxonomy): domain Eukaryota; kingdom Metazoa; phylum Chordata; class Amphibia; order Anura; family Aromobatidae; genus Allobates; species Allobates femoralis. The sequence goes on from JARQOC010000006.1 coordinate 358,981,888, forward strand.
AAAAAAAAATGTTCAGTAAGAAAAGGGCCGTCATCCCTCCACGTTCCTCTCTTACCTGCACTGTATGGAATCCTGCACGAGAAAGGAATAAACTCCTGATAAGCACCGATTGGGTTAGTGCCCTCTTTTTTTCTGAACTGTTTTGTCATGTATACACTGGAGTGAGCACACCCAGGTGCACAGCCGCTCTATCCAGACGACCGACATATGGGGAAACTCCCTATGTAAAAATCCTAGTAATACCCGACATCTAAGATTTGCTTTCCAAAAATATTAAGCTTTGATATTTATGAGTCTTTTGGGTTGATTGAGAACATAGTTGTTGATCAATAATAAAAATAATCCTCTAAAATATGAATTGCCTAATAATTCTGCACACAGTGTATAGATAATAATAATAATAAAACTTTATTTGTATAGCGCCAACATATTCCGCAGCACTTTACAGTACAATGGTACATATAAGAAAAATATATGGTACAGAGAGGTAATACAGAACAGTAATTACATACAGTGCCTACAAGTAGTATTCAACCCCCTGCAGATTTAGGTGGTTTGATAAGACGCAAATAAGTTAGAGCCTTCAAACTGCAAACGAGAGTAGGATTTATTAACAGAAGCATAAATCTTACAAACCAAAAAGTTATGTTGCTCAGTTGAATTTTAATAAATTTTAAACATAAAAGTGTTGGTCAATTATTATTCAACCCCTAGGTTTAATATTTTGTGGAATAACCCTTGTTTGCAATTACAGCTAATAATCGTCTTTTATAAGACCTGATCAGGCCGGCACAGGTCTCTGGAGTTATCTTGGCCCACTCCTCTTTTCAGATCTTCTCCAAGTTATCTAGGTTCTTTGGGTGTCTCATGTGGACTTTAATCTTGAGCTCCTTCCACAAGTTTTCAATTGGGTTAAGGTCAGGAGACTGACTAGGCCACTCCAACACCTTGATTTTTTCCCTCTTGAACCAGGCCTTGGTTTTCTTGGCTGTGTGCTTTGGGTCGTTGTCTTGTTGGAAGATGAAATTACGACCCATCTTAAGATCCTTGATGGAGGAGCGGAGGTTCTTGGCCAAAATCTCCAGGTAGGCCGTGCTATCCATCTTCCCATGGATGCGGACCAGATGGCCAGGCCCCTTGGCTGAGAAACAGCCCCACAGCATGATGCAGCCACCACCATGCTTGACTGTAGGGATGGTATTCTTGGGGTCGTATGCAGTGCCATCCAGTCTCCAAACGTCACGTGTGTGGTTGGCACCAAAGATCTCGATCTTGGTCTCATCAGACCATAGAACCTTGAACCAGTCTGTCTCAGAGTCCTCCAAGTGATCATGAGCAAACTGTAGACGAGCCTTGACATGACGCTTTGAAAGTAAAGGTACCTTACGGGCTCGTCTGGAACGGAGACCATTGCGGTGGAGTACGTTACTTATGGTATTGACTGAAACCAATGTCCCCACTGCCATGAGATCTTCCCGGAGCTCCTTCCTTGTTGTCCTTGGGTTAGCCTTGACTCTTCGGACAAGCCTGGCCTCGGCACGGGAGGAAACTTTCAAAGGCTGTCCAGGCCGTGGAAGGCTAACAGTAGTTCCATAAGCCTTCCACTTCCGGATGATGCTCCCAACAGTGGAGACAGGTAGGCCCAACTCCTTGGAAAGGGTTTTGTACCCCTTGCCAGCCTTGTGACCCTCCACGATCTTGTCTCGTATGGCCTTGGAATGCTCCTTTGTCTTTCCCATGTTGACCATGTATGAGTGCTGTTCACAAGTTTGGGGAGGGTCTTAAATAGTCAGAAAAGGCTGGCAAAAGAGATAATTAATCCACACATGTGAAGCTCATTGTTTTTTGTGCCTGAACTACTTCTTAATACTTTAGGGGGACCAAACAGAATGCTGGTGGTTTGAGGGGTTGAAAAATAAATGACCCTCTGAATTAACTTTTAACGCTTTAAAAAAAAAAAAAAAAATTAAAAAATCTTTTTGGCTGCAGTGCATTTCCCACTTCCAGGCTGATCTACAGTCCAAATGTCACAATGCCAAGTTAATTCCGCATGTGTCAAACACCTAAATCTGCAGGGGGTTGAATACTACTTGTAGGCACTGTACAATAAACATAGAATCAACTTAGGGAATACAATAAAAAGGCAAAAAATGAAGGTGACCCTGCTCAAAGGAGCTTACAATCTAAGACGGGATGTATAGATGTAATAGCACTAACAAGTGCAGTCTAAAAAACGTACCGTATTTGTTCCATTAAAATGAATGCCAGCCGAATTTTACCCTCTAAACTATTTATATGCATACTAACTCTTTCAAAGACAAGTTTAGCAATACCTTGAGGCTACGTTCACACGTAGCGTAATTTGCGCGTATTTCTGCATTTACTCAGTGCTTTTTAGCGCTTGCGTAAATGCAGTGAAATGCATTTCTGGAAACACATACCAGCAAAAGTTATGGCTTTTGCTGAAATGTGTTCACACACCATGTATTACTGCGTATTTTTGTGCATGCACTTTCACTGCAAAAGCACGTGTGCAAAAAGAATTGACATGTCAATTCTTTGTGCCTTTTTCGGTGCGCTTTTCCCATAGGTCACATTATAAAATGAGCTTGGGATAAGCGCGGTGTGTAAATGCATTTGTGTTTTCTTGCACCGTACGCATGCAAAAAAAGCACTACTGCATAAAAATGCGCAAATTACGCTATGTGTGAAAGTAGCCTTAGGCTATGTTCGCATGCTGCGTATTTCGGGAGATATGCAGCGTTTTTTTTTTGAGGATACACAAATGCACTGAAATGCAGTGCCGTTTTGCTTCCCAGCAAAGGCAATGCATTTCATGAATTTGTGTTCATACGCTCCATATTTTTGAGGATGCACTTCACTGTAAACTGCATCCTCAAAAAGAATGACCATGTCAATTATTTTTGCGTTTTTCAGATGCACTTTTCCATACCCCACACCAGGGTGGATTTGATTTAAATCTAACTGATTTAAATCACGATTTAAATCACGATTTAAATCACTAGTCAGTAAGGCTTGATTTAAATCAGTGATTTAAATCAAAGTTTCTACCTAAACTAGTTCTTGCTACTTTAACATGCAAGTAGATGAAGATTTTTATAATCACTTTTTATATTACTTTTTTCTCCCCAGTTTAATGGGTTAATCATTCATATTTGGACACCACTGTTCTGTTGTACTTAGGAAGGAGAAAAATAATCTCTTTGTTGCATCGTTTGCATTTTGCACGCATGCCTGCCTTACCGATAGGCGAAGGAGCTTCATTAAAATATTCCCAAACTGGATCTCTTTTACGGCCTGCTGCCATTATAAGGAAAGAATGTAATAAACCTCAGATCGTACACACAAACAGATCCAGACTTGTCTGTCTGTGGCTATGCTGCAGTATTGTGCTCAAAGTTTCACTTTCATTTTCTTGTCTGCTTGCCCTTCCTCCTCCTCACACTTAGATTCACATTCTTCTTGTGTTGTGCAGATTTATTCCACTCCAAACAATCAGAAACATATTGTCTAACTTCTTGGACTTGGCACTGAAGGGGTTGATTCTGTATTCATAGGTTTGTAGAACAATAGGATTAAGGTCTTTTTCTCAACTCTGTTCATGTTGTAACATTTTTGCCGTGAAGAAGAGGCTGGGACCTCTGCGGAGTCCAATTCAGTTTTGAGAACTGCATAAGTAAAGCGAGCGTCTGTGATAATATAGGAGAGAAACTGCCCACTAATCCTACAGAAACCTCTGGAAGAGCATGGCATTGTGAATGTTACACATATACAGCCTTTATTCTACTGAATTAAACAACTCAGCTTTATCTCATGATGGAAGAACCTTTGGATGGTAAAATATTTTCCTCAAATCCGATTTAAATAAAAAAAATCCGATTTAAATAAAAAAAAATCCGATTTAAATAAAAAAAAATCCGATTTTAAATAAAAAAAATCCAATTTTTTTGATTTTTAAAAAAAAAAACATAGATTTTTATCCACCCTGCCCCACACTGTAGAATGGGCTTAAAAAAGCGCAACTGAAAAAGAATGTGTGAAATAGGATGCGTTTTTTTGCACACAGTGCATCTGCTATTTGCATCTTCAAAATAGCGCTGCGCAAAAACAAAAATATGCAGCATGTGTAGGCTTACATGGCCAGTCAGTTCCCCTATTATGGATAAATTATTGTTTGAATTGATATACAAATAGTTATTTGGCATCATTTGCGTATCTGAAGCCTCTACTCCAGCTTTTTTTTTCCTACCCAGCACCACATTCGTCTGCTTGATTGCCTAAAGTCACACAGTATAGAGAATGTCAAAGGAGCCGTTAGTTAAGCAGGAGGTGGCAGCAGTAGGTTGGGAATAGAGCTGGAGTGACAGAGGCTTCAGATGTACAGCCTCTCTTGCATATCAATTCAAACACTCATTTCTCTTATGGAGGAATAGACAAGTAATGTGAGCGTATTGCTGGAGTTGGCTTTGAAAGGACTGCATATGAATATAAATTGTCAGCAGCCCCAATTCCTCCAGTTTGTTCCTCATATAGCCCCAATCCCCCCAGTTTGCTTCTCATGCAGCCCCAATTCCCCCCCCCCTGTTTGCTCCTCATACAGTCTCAATCTCTCCAAGTTTGCTCCTCATACAGTCCCCGTACCACTCCCCAGTTTGCTCCCCATACCCCTCCCACCGTTTGCTCTTATACGGTCTCCATACCCTTCTCCCTGCTTGCTTCTCATATTGTACTCATACCCCCCCGTTTGCTCCTCATGCAGTCCCCATACCCACCCAGTTTGCGCCCTATACAGTCCCCATAACACTCCCCCAGTTTGCTCTTTGTACAGTCCCCACACCCCTCCCCTGTTTTCTCCTCATACTGTATCCATACCCCCAGTTTACTCCTAATACAAGCTCCATAACCTTCCCCAGTTTTCTCCTCATACAGTCTTTATACCCCCCAGTTTGCTCTTCATACAGTCCCCATGCTCCTCCTTCCAGTTTGCTCCCTATACAGTCCCCATATTCCCTCCTCCCCACAGTCCCCATACCTCTCTTCCCAGTTTGATCTTCATACAGTGCCCATACCCGCCCAGTTTGCTTCTCATACAGTGACCATACCCCCAGTTTGCTCCTCAAACAGTCCCCATACCCCTCCCCCATTTGCACCTCATACAGCCCCATTCTCCCCTGTTTGCTCCTCATACACCCCTACCCTCACCCCCTTCCTCTAATTACATTGATCTTCGGTGTCTTCAGCTCCTGTATGGAGTACTTTTCAATAAACTTCTGCTGCCCCTGCAGGGCCACCGAGTGACATCAGCAGCGTGATCAGCTGACCTGATCATACTGCTAATGTGTTCCTGACCCAGAAGTGCCTGGAATCAGAGCATCCATTATACACACGTCTGTTAGACATCTGTGCAATAGATTGCGGGGAGCCAGTGTGCTGCAGATTCTCTGCTTTTGCTGTCAGCAGACAGCAGCTCAGAGAATAACTGGCTCCCACTTCGTGGGGGAGGAATGCAACATGGAGCCAGTAGGGAGACCCCTCAGGTGTTGCAGCAGGTGGCCCCTGCGGATGCCCCGCCAGCCCTCCTTTAGATTCGCCACTGGCTTGTCTCTGCAGTCCCATAGTGTCTTCGCAAGAGAGACCGATGGCTACAGCCTACTTACCACTATGGCAGACCCGCAACATCTGCTTGGGCTCTGATTTCTGCCTCCTGCCCTCAATCATAGTGTCTGTGTCACAGGCCTTCCATGATCACAAAGCACTCACTGATCTCAGGGAGACCAGTCGAGGAAAACACTGCGGGCAGCTGGCAAAAGCGCTAAAACACAGTGATATTCTAGGTGCATTGCCCCCTGGGAATTACAAATATGCAAATAGAGTCCGTGGAGCCTCATTTAGGAGTTTCAAACAAGGAACTAGCTAGATATTCCTCGAAAGAAGGACCTAACCCTGGGATGAATCCTTGCAGAAACCTCCATAACCACCATATTAAGTGGCCCTTTCAGTCAATATCCAACTCTTTACGAGTTTAAAGATATGACAAGGGAATTACCAAAGCCAGGTATCCATCCACAGACAGCTGTTTTGGGGTTTCCCCCTCATTAGTGTGGAGTAGCATTCTGGCTAGGTGGGAGCAATGCCTGGTAGACCAACATCACAAATCACTCATTGATCTCAGGGAGACCAGTCGAGGAAAACTCTGTGGTCAGCCGGCAAAAGCGCTCAAACACAGTGAAATCCTAGGTGCCCCTTGAGAATTACAAATATGCAAAATAGAGTCTGTGAAGCCTCGTTTAGGAGTCCCAAACATGGAACTAGCCAGATATCCCTCCAGGGAAGGACCTAGCCCTGGCTAGTTCTGTGTTTGTGACTCCTAAACGAGGCTCCATTGACTCTATTTGCATACAGGCCTTCCATGTTCACGCTTAGGTTGCATGTGCCTTCTTTTCTTAAAAAATCCAGCGCACCCTGCCTGGAAGTACTTCAGAGAATTTAAGGCACCTTCCTCCATCATACCTGTTGTACTTTCCAGTACCAGTAGTGCCGCCATACCTTCTACACCTGCTAGCATCAGCCACCTGGCTACACATACACACCAGAGACTGTGTCTGCCCATTGAAGCCTAACCCCTTGAGTCAGCTGTCATGTTGCCAAGATCCCCTGGGTTGCACCTGGTGGCTACCTATCAGCATAGTAGAGGATCCAGCAGTGATCTGACACACCCAAAGCATTTAACACATTTTTGCATATGGGTTAAAACTCAGATTTTGTCAGAAATTCAGCTATAGATAGAACATATACATTTTTTGACAATTTTCAAAATAGTTTGACTCCTACTTGTAAAGCCTATGGACTAACTGCAAGGCCTACAAAAAGTTAAGGAGGTGTTGCAATACACCCTTTAAGACATGTAGAGGTAGACTTCATATAGCATATTTTTGCCATTATTAAGGAGTCCTTGAAAAAGAGAAAATAGCTTACCACAAAGGGTTTGGTCCACCCACTGGTGAAATCACCTTTCACTCTTCTGTTTACCATATGGGTTCATTTGGAGTATCCATGGAAAAGTGTACAAGGAAGTAATGACCCAGCGGAAGTCCATGAGGTTATAATTAAAGTCAAGTCTTTATTATAAATCCATTAAAATATCATCTGTGAGAAATCATATGGGTGGATGTCGCATAAGTATCCCATGACCGTCACAGTTACACTTTTCAACCTGTGATGTTCTAATGGATTTATAATAAAGACTTTATTTTAATTGGAACCTCTTGGAATTCTGCTGGATCATTACTTCCTTGTAAATTATTAAGGAGTTGCACTGCTAGACCAGTAAAACATATTGCACTATGTGCAAGGGTTGCCAAAAATTAGAAGGAGGGGACTCCAATACACCCTGAAAGACAGAGGGAGAGAAGTAGGGTGGGAAGGGATGTTTGGGAAAAACATGGAACAGTGGAATTGGCTTTATGTTCCACTGCTGTCATCCGTTGGGTTGAGAAATCTGGGCCAATCCAGGCCTTGTTCATTTTTATAAGAATCAGCCTGTCAGCATTTTCAGTTCACAGGCAGAAGGGCCTATCAGTATTATGACCCCACTGTCACTAAAAACCCAATCGTTGCATAGCACAGAGGAATCACTGAGGATGCTGGTGCGATCAGCTAGTTACTTCTGAATGATATGGACAACAATTTGGGGAAGAGGAGGAGGGGTGCATGACTTGGTGTAGGAGATGAGGGAAACCTTGATGTAACTAGGTCCAGGCATCGGTAGCTGTGCCAGGGTCTGACTCGATCCCTGTCTGCACAAGCTTCCCTGGCTACAAGCACTTGTTCACGTGTTGGTAGTAAATGGCCCTTGTTTGTGTAAGGCAGAAATGGCACACTGGGAGAAATATTGGTTTCCAGGGGCAGCCACTGCCATGAGGTTGCTGAAATGCCTCAATGTCAACAAACCTAAACAGCAACAGTTTTAGAGCAAGTAGTTTGGAAATATGTCTATTTAGTAATTGGGCCTGTGGGTGAATGGCTGGCTATTTCCTTTTGTGTTTCAAGGCCTGGGGTAGGAACAGCTGAGCAGTACGCTGGGACAAGAAAGTGGACGTAGTTGCTGCTGGTGGTTGCTAATATGCAAAGGCAGGTGCAGGATGGGAGTTATCCGCACCTTCATCTGGTCAGGGGATTAGCTATAGGCACAGGGAAAAGGCAGTGGTGTCACCTGCAGACATTAATTGTGGACTAAGGCGTTCAGCCAACCTAGTCGGCTGCTTTGATGAGCATGCTGGTGGTGATTAGCATGGTAGTGGTCAGGTACCTGCTGACTTTTGCATGGCAAATAACTATTTTTATCATCTGCATTTTTTTAAAAAGGCGCCAGACTGAGGAACATCTAACCTTTAGCCTGGGAATCTGCCGTGTGGGTTCTATGGGGTGCAGTACTATACCTATCTGTCTGGCCACGCAACTGCCCCTTCCTGCTTGTTTGGTACTGCAGATCTCCCTCCCCCCTTCTGCGCTTCTGTCCTCATGCTGCATTGCACCTTTCTGGTTTGGGTCAGTGATTTAATCGTACACCATCTCGTCTTCCACTTCCACACTCTGGTCCTCCTCCTGACTTGTTGACTTAAGACACAGTTGCCAAAAGTTCATGTTGTTATCTTCATTTGCTTCTTGAGACAGCAATTGCCATTCCCTACTTCTCTTTTGACTATGGCTGCTAAACTATTTGCGCACAATCTTCTCATGTCCCTTTTGAAATATGTTTCTCTTGAAATGTTCAGGACAAGAGGCCAGAATCCGTAAATGTAAAGAGCTCCTCGCAGTGTCCAAGTGTGGGATCACTTGCCTCCTGGGACATGCCGTGTTGGGAGGAAAATGGATCAGGGTGAGAATTATTTGATTTAATTGAGTATGCAGCTAGGAACAATATTGATAAGGAATAGATGTAGTCCTCAAAAGGACATAGGTTTTACGTTGCAGCAGCAAGGACTGTAAGGCACTAATCCCTCCCTATATGCTTTTAATGTAAAGCTAATACACTATCGCTTCTCCATATGCTCTTTAAACTACATGCAGGTAAGAGCGATGGTATTAGAGAAAAGAATAGATTTTTTTTTATGTTGCAGCAATGATTGTCAGGGAATAATCACTCATAAGCCATCTTTACTGAAGCAGCTAGCTCTACACCAGGGGTCTCAAACTTGTGGCCGCTGAGGCTTCTTTATGGACCCCTTGCAATTGAGCCCGGTTCAGGGGGCTGCCAACATCTGTGCTACACTTAAATTGATATATATTGCTGGCGCCGCCAGGGACAAGCTTTGCTCAGCTATGCCAATCCAACTCCAGCCTATCAATGGCGTGTGACGTCAGCTGCTGGCTTCTGATTGGTCTGTAGCTGGCATTGGTATGGCTGAGCCAGAGATTGTCTTGTATAATTTAACCACTCAAATGGTTTTATATAAAACTAAATAAACAAAAAAGTTAAAGGATCAGTCTGAGACCAGCCACTATCCTCTTAACTTACTATCTAATAAATCCCTCTATTCTTTTTTTCTAAGATACTTGCTTTATTAATTCTCTATGGTTCCCACTCTACACTGTCTAACAGCTGTTGTTTTTTTCCTATTTCCTGCATCATGACGTACTGTTTGAGGGCCCCCACAGTGCATCCTGGGATCCTCACATAGAGCATCAGCAAGCTGACAAGCCCCAGACACTTCCTCAGCCCCTCCCTGAAACAAAGCGTCACAAAGGTCTCCAGCCTACTCCTCTGCAGTGTGAATCTTCAGCCCCACCCCCTCTTCTCCCTCCCTGCGGTGTGAATTTTCAGACCCATTACCTTCTCTCCTCCCGCAGTCCGCCTTCTTAGCCCCACCTTCTTCCCCGCACCCCCTGTTCTTACTCACTCCCTGCAGTGAGGTGTCACATCTTCCCTGACATGCTGCGTCTCTCCTTCTGTGTGATTGCAAATGTTAGACTAGTCTTGAAGGAGAGCATAAGCACCACCCACAAGCAGGGGCGTAACTACAATAGTGCAGGGTTGCGATCGCACCCGGGCCCTGCAGCCTAGGGGGCCCCAAAAGTCCCTTTGGCCCATAGAAAAAGACTAATATTATTAAAGATTTGCAAAATTGGGGGCCCGTTGGAGCTTTCGCATCGGGGCCCTGGGCCTGAAGTTACGCCACTGCCCACAAGTAACATCAATGGAAGCTCCTGGCTCATCAATATGCATAAGCCCTGGGAAACCCACTGATGTCACTTATGTGCTCCTGTACGGCAGGTCTGACATTCGTGATGGCACAGAGGAAAAGAGCATGTCAGGGAAGATGTGATATACAGTGCGAGGACCAGGTAAAAATGGGGATTAGTGGGGGGGGGGCTGAGAACACACAATGTAGGGAAAGGGGTGCTGAGAATTCACAAAGCGGGGAGGGAAGAAGTGGGGGCTGAGAAGTAACTGGAGAGGGGCGAAGGGGGGTCTTGAGACCTTTGTGAAACATTTGACAGCCTCGCCCCTGGAACTAATGTCACAGTGATGCTTTGTTTCAGGGAGGAGCTGAGGAAGTGCCTCGGGCTATCAGCTTTGTGATGCTCCATATGAGGATCCCAGGCTGCGCTGGGGCACTCACACGGTACGTCATGAAGCAGGATATAGGCAAGAAAAACAATAGCTGTTAGACAGTATAGAAAGGGAATCCTAGGTCTTTAATAAAGGAAGCATATTAAAAAAGAGCTTGGATTAGGGGGATAATTTAAGAAAGTTGCTAGTCTCAGACTGATCCTTTAATGTTTCTTATCGCCATATCCCTAAACCCAGGCTATAAAACTGTATCATGAACCATATAACAAATGCAATTTAATAAATAATAATAAACTAAACAAGCAAACAATGTTCAAAAAGAGTAATCAAAAGGTAAATAGAAAAAAATATAGTATCACTAATAATGTTACTTTGTAAAGAATGCAGCCTCCCAAATAAAAAAAATTCTTACTGCAGAAATATACCTAGCCGAGCGTGAGAATAGATTTTTTTTATATACCGTAATATGTTATATAATAGAATGAATTTTTTATGTTGCAGCAGCACACGGACTGGAAGGAAATAATCAATCAATACACTTTCTTTTATACAATAGCACTCACTGCCAGTGGCGTAACTTCAGGCCCCGGGGCCCCGATGCAAAAGCTTTAAAAGGGCCCCCAAATATTGCAAATCTTTAATAGTATTAGTCTTTTTCTATAGGCCAGAGAGACTTTTGGGGGCCCCCTAGGCTGCAGGGCCCGGGTGCGATCGCAACCCCTGCACCTATTGTAGTTACGCCCCTGCTCACTGCACTGTTTGTGGAGTAGACTGTGCTGAGTATATCATCACCAGCAGGTCATCACTTGGCTTTATTTATCTTTTACGCTGTTCACTGTGAAGTATAGTTGATTAGACATACTTTTTCTTAGGGTCCCGTTACACGATGCAACATTGCATGCAATTTCACTGGCAATTTGCTAGTTGCAGTGAAATCATGGACACATTGTTCTATTTTGTTGCCGTGTACAAATGGAACAATATGTCCATGATTTCACTTCAACCAGCAAATTGCCAGTGAAATTGCATGCAATATTGCGTTGTGTAACGGTACCCTTAGGGTACCATCACACTAGGTGACTTCGCCGGAGATGTCGGCGGCGACGGGCGGGAGCACCCACTTTTTTGGCGCCACGCCACCGTTGCATGTTTACATGCGGCCATACCTCTGGCGTCACACCGGCGATCTTACAGGCACCATCGCCACTGGGGTGTCTAAAAACCCCAGCAGCGATTCCGTAACATGGGAGCCTATGGCTCCCATCGCCTGTGAGATCGCCGTCCCCTTGTTACATGGGGCGATGTGTACACATCACCCCAGAGTGCTCTCCTTGTTTCAGAGCACTGCTGAGAAACCAGGCGACCACTCAAACGCCATCACCTATGTACATTAGGCGACGCAACGGCGATGTCAGCGGTGATAAGCCACACCCCAGCGTCGCCTATAAAATCGCCACCAACATCTCCAGGTGTGACGGTACCCTTATGGTACCTTTACACGCCGCTACCGAATGGTAGAAACCGGCAGGTGTCGGAGACAATTGTACCTTTAACCTTCAAAACACCGCGAGGTTGCGGCGTGTAATTCAGGTAGCACCTTCCTGTCCCTTTGGATACCTGTCTTTCAGTCGTGCTGAAAAACAAGTAGGTATAATCCCTATGGTAGCGGCGTGTAATCGGGGCACAGGTACGGTATTTGAGTTACCTGGGGCGTGCTACAGCGTCATGTATACCAAGCCCCATCAGCTATCATTGGTGGGGACTACTGTGTACCCATTGGCTGTCCCTGTACAGGGCGGCATATTTAACGAGATGACCAGTCACTACACATTTGCTATAGCGTCAAGTATTACCCAGCCTCCCTGCGCTGGCTGGCCAATCATGATGTTATTGCATTTTCCAATCACCGTACGAGCGCCGCGTAAGGGTATGTGCCCACATAGTGGTTTAGTGACGTTCAAATCGCCAGTAAACCGCTGGAAAATTGAAGGAGCCTAGACTCCTGAGCTCAGAAGTCTCCAGCGGTTTTCCAGCGGTTTTAAGAGCTGTTGAACAGCGTTTTATAGTCGGTTTTTCCGGCGGTTTTAAAAGCGGTTTTCTATGGAGGATTTTGTTCATGGAAGGGTAGAGTAGTGCCTCAGAAACGCTCAAAAACCGCTGAGAAGAATTGACATGTTGTATGCTGCTAAAACGCTAGGAAACCGCTCAACCTCTGGCAGATCCGCTCACATAAACCCACTATGTGTGCACAGCGTTTTCTAAATTACATAGGGTTACTTTAAGTCCTAACGCTGCTTAGATTTACATAAATTTAAATAAAACCTATGCTAACGCCAGCGGTTTTCGCTGCTAAACCGACGTTAAACCACTACGTGTGCACGCACCCTAATACACAACTCTGTCACGCCTATGTAGTTACGGCGCACAATATGTACGCCCAGATTCCCTTGTGGTGGCGGCGTGTAAATCAGGGAAGGTGCTCCACAGAAGGTAACCTGCGGCACCCGTCGGCACTTCCAGGGAACAAAAATACCTTCTGTGGAGCACCTTGTGGCGGCGTGTATATGTATATGTTTATATTATATGTGTAGTACCGTTAGCAACCGTTGAAAACGCACGCGTGCACGTGCGGTGCCTACCTGTTGCTACCTTCGGTAGCAGCGTGTAAAGGTACCATTAGGGTTAGTGCGATTTCAGCAATACCAGATTTATTATATTTTTGCCTACTATCATACAGTGGAGAAACAGTTGAAGGTCATTTGCACACACAGTGTTTTTGATGCTTTTTTAGTGCAGATTTCTCACAAATCTGCATGACTATCCTTATGCCATCAAAGTTGATGAGCATTCTGAAGTGTTGTGCACACGTTGCTTATTTTATTCTTGCAGATTTGATTGTGAAAAAATCAGCAGCATGTCAATTCTTGGTGCAGATTTGTCTGCGTTTTCAGCCCTTACAGCCATTGACTTTTTCATTGAGAAAAACGCATGGCACAAATCTGCACCAAAAATGCATTACATTTTTGGTGCTTTTTCTCTGCCAGCAGATGGAGAGTTGGTGCAGAAAATTTCTGCACCCTAAGGGTATGTGCCCACAGGATGTTTTTGCTGCAGTCCTGAACGCAGGAAAACCTGAGGATCCTAGAGTCCTTGACAGGAGAAATGCTATGATCTTGTCTGCGTTTTTTGCGCGTTTTTTCCTGCGTTTTTGAATGCTGCGTTTTTCCTGCGTTTTTTCCATTGACTGCACCAAAAACGCAGGAAAATAGAGCATGTCAATTCTTTCCTATCCGCACCAAAAACGCAGGTATTTGACAGTTCTTGACACTTGCAAAACCAATGTGTCTGCACAGCGTTTCTGTGAAACACATTGGTTTTGCTGGGAAGCCCAACCGCAGGAACAAATTAGCATACATTACCATAAAACCAATGGTTTTCTGCATGCGGAAACCGCAGCAAAACCGCAGCAAGAGCGCCCTGTGTGCACATACCCTAAGGCTGTGTGCGCTTGTATAATATCTGGTGCAGAAAGTTTTTGCACCAAATCTGCATCTCTTGGCAAAAAATGTTTTTGGCACGTTTTTGCAATGCATTTTTCATAATGAATTCAATGAATGGAAGGGATCAAAAACACACCAAGAATTGACATGCAGCAGATTATTTTCTGCACCAAATTTGCAAGGAAAAAATAAGCACCGTTTGCAGAATACTTCAGAAATCTCATTGACTTTGCTAGCATAAGGATAGGCATGCAAATTTGTGACAAAATTGTACCAAAAAAACACATTATGTGCACATGGCCTAAAACGTTTTTACTTCACCGTATTTTGAGAGCTATAATTTTTCTAGATTTCTGTTGATAGTTTTGCGATGGCTTATTTTTTGCAGGATGAGTTGACACTTTTATTGGTACCATTTTCAGGCACATAATATTTTTCAATGGCTCTCTATTCTGATATTTAGGAGGCAGAATTAACAAAAACCAACAATTCAAGAATAGTTGTTTTATGTTTTTCCACCATTCACAGTGAGGTAAAATTGTTAAAATAGCTTTATTCTTTGGCTCAGTATGATTATAGTGATACCACATTTTTATAATTTCTTTATTGCCACTTTTCCGTAATAAAAAGTATATTATAGGCTGACAGCCTCTGACACAGCATCCCCTTCTGCACTGAGCTATGGCGGCCTTTACTTTACTTATACTCTTCATCCTGGCAACAGACATGGCAGAAGAGTCGGCTTCCTCCACTTTGCAAAACTGCTCTTTCAACCCAATCCAACCCCCAACTTCCCTTATCCACCCTTCTTTCGAAGTTCACTCCGTTCATATCTACTCTCCCTCCAGTCTCCAAATTGCCTTTATATATCAACCTCCGGGCTCTGCCACTACCTTTATTGACCAATTCTCAACCTGGCTTCATCACTTTCTCTCTGCTGACATTCCCACCATCATCATGAGTGACTTTAATATTGCTACTGACACCAGCCAGCCAGCAGCCTCCAAACCTCTTTCACTTACCTCATCTTTTTGACTTACTCAGTGGTCTTCCACAGCCACCCTCACAGATGGACATACACTAGACCTCATCTTCACCCGCCTCTGTTCCCTATCTAATCTCACAACCTCCCCTTTATCTGACCACCATCTACTCGCCTTCTCCTCCTCACTGGCCCCCAGTGTGCAATCACTAGCACATCCTCACAGAAACCTGGCACATTTAGACTTTCACCGACTCTCAGACTCTATTCTACTTCTGTCATCCATATGTACACTCCACAATATGGACAATGTCACTGCTTTCTATGACGCCACCCTCACATCAGCCATAGACTCAGTCGCCCCTCTCATTCATCGCAAGGTGCAACGAATCAATAGGCAACCTTGGCACAACAATCTCACCAAAAAATGTAAACCAGTGTCCAGGGCTGCAGAGCGGCGTTGGAAGAAAACACACCTGTCAGACGACTTCACTTCTTTCAAAGAAGCTACACTCTCCTTCAAATCAGCCCTCACTTCTGCTAAACAGACCTACTTCGCAAACCTTGTATTTTCCTTATCCTACAACCCCAAGCAACTGTTCAGCACTTTTAACTTCCTCTTCCACCCACCACTGCCCCCTCCGACCTCCCTCATCTCTGCTGAGGACTCCGCAACATACTTCAAAAATAACATCGACCAAACAAGGCAAACCTTTATTGTTCCACCACCACAACCACTCCATATACCAGACCTCTGCCCTTTCCTCATAACCTCCCTCTCCAACATCACTGAAGGAGAGCTTACTCATCTCCTATCCAAATCACACCTCATCACCTGTGCACTTGACCCCATCCCATCACACCTCCTTCCCAACCTCTCTAACACGCTCATCCCAGTCCTAATCTACCTCTTCAATCAATTGCTAACTTCTGGTACCTTTCCCTCTGCTTTCAAACATGCCACCATCACGCCCATCCTCAAAAAGCCAAACCTTGACCCGACTGCTGTGACAAGCTACCGACCCATATCGCTGCTCCCGTTTGCTTCCAAACTCCTTAAACCACATGTCCATTCTCCACTTTCCTCCCACCTCTCATCTAACTCTCTCCTTGACAACCTACAATCCGGCTTTCGGCCCCACCACTGCACCGAAACTGCCCTAACCAATATTACTAACTACTTTCTCACAGCCAAAGCTAATGTTAAACATCCATTGCACATAGCAGGAGGCTGCCAGCTCCACTGAGAGGCAACACAAGTGTCTAAATACCGGTGCTCAATCTCCTGCAACCAGCCAAGCATTGGGGGCAGTTGTGGCACCTTCTACCAGCCATGCTATGGGGGAGGTGATTGGTGGTATTTGTAGATACAAGGTTACCATAGGGCATCAGTCATCAAGGCACATGTGACGCATAGTGTCAGATTGCAGCCTATTTGTCACGCCCACACTATTCGATCCGCACCTGATCACCGACAAGAGGACATAAAATTCAGAAAAACTCAACTTATCGGTGAATTTTATGTCCTCTTTCGGTGATTTTTTTCTGAATGTTTGTTTGTTTACTACTAAACAAACATAAGGTTAGGACTCATAAGCGTGAGGGCCCTTGACGGTGGGTTACGAGCTTACGTATTTTGGCCAAAATATCCACTAACCCCTCACATCTTCATCTATAGTGTTAATTGCACCTTTTTATCTTTTGCGGTGTGTGGCTGAGCCCTCTGGGGGGCGTCTGTCATTTGAGATGCATATACATGGTGCAGAGCAGCCAGCCTGATCTAATAGTGTGGGCGTTACCAATAGGCTGCAATTTGACACTATGCATCACATGTGCGTGGACGACTGATGCCCTATGGTAATCTTGTGTCTACAAATACCACCAATCACCTCACCCATAGCATGGCTGGTCGCAGGTGCCACAACCACCCCCAATGCTTGGCTGGCTGGTTGCAGGAGATTGAACACCGGTATTCAGACACTTGTGTTGCTTCTCAGTGGATTTGACAGCCTCCTGCTGCTTGCAATGGATGTTTTACGTGGCTATTTTTCTGTGAGTTTTTCTGAATTTTATGTCCCCTTTCGGTGATTTTTTCACAGCTAAAGCTAACAGACAATTCTCAATCCTCCTCCTTCTAGAACTGTCCTCTGCCTTTGACACATTTGACCACTCTCTCCTACTACAGATTCTTTCTTCCCTTGGCATTAACACCTTGCCCTGTCCTGGATTGCCTCATACCTTTCCAACCGCACATTTAGCATTTCCCACTCCCACACTACCTCCTCATCTCGCCCTCTCTCTGTTGGAGTCCCACAAGGCTCTGTCCTGGGGCCCCTACTTTTCTCCATCTATACCCTTGGCCTAGGACCACTCATAAAGTCCGATGGCTTCTAGTACCACTTGTACACTGACAACACTCAGATCTACCTCTCTGGCCCAAATGTCAATTCTCTGCTGTCCAGAATCCCGAAGTGTCTGTCAGCAATATCCTCCTCCTTCTTTTGCTTCCTAAAACTCAACGTAGACAAAACAGAACTCATCATCTTTCCTATATCCCATCTTCACCACCTAATCTATCTATTATGGTAAATGACATCATGCTCTCTCCCACCCCTGAAATTCACTGCCTCAGTAACTCTCAACTCTGCCCTGTCCTTCCAACCATATATCCAAACTCTTGCCACCTCCTGTCGCCTACAGCTCAAGAATATTTCCAGAATCTGTCCTTTCCTCAACCCTCAGTCTACTAAAATTCTTGTACATACCTTCGTCATCTCGCACCTCGACTACTGCAACCTTCTCCTCTGTGGCCTCACTGCTAACACTCTTTCACCTCTCCAGTCTGTTCTCAATTCTGCTGCCTGACTAATCCACCTCTCTCCTAGCTGCCCCAGTTTCTCCTCTCTGCAAATCTCTTCACTAGCTCCCAATTCCCCAACGAATCCAGTTCAAACTACTAACACTGACCTACAAAGCCATCCATAACCTGTCACCTTCCTATAATCTCTGAACTAATCTCCCACTATCTTCCCTCATGTAATCTTCGATCCTCCCAAGACCACCTCCTCTCCTCAACAATTATCCATTCCTCACACAACCGCCTCCAGGACTTCTCCTTAATATCCCCCCATCCTCTGAAATTCTACACCCCATCATGTCCGATTATTCACCATGCTCGTATCCTTCAGACAGAACCTGAAAACCCACCTCTTCAGGAAAGCTTACAGCCTGCAATGACCGAGCTGCCACCCCTCCGCCACCTGAGCTGCTGCATCTCTGACCTACTGTCTCCTCCCCAATATCCTATAGAATGTAACCCTGCAATGGCAGGGTCCTCTCCCCTCTGTACCAGTCTGTCATTGTTACATTTGTTTACTGTAAACTATATCTATAATTTTGTATGTAACCCCTAATGTACAGCACCATGGAATTAGTGGTGCTATATAAATAAATAATAATAATTATTATAGGAAAAAAAGTTTTGCACTGTATATTCTAAGGCTACCTTCACATTTGCGTTTGTGTCTGCATGCTGATGGCATGCAGACACAAACGCAGTGAAACGCAGGGTCTAATGATGTGTCCTCAGCGGAGAATGTCCGCCTGCAGACACATCACTGTGGAGCCCGGGCAGCCAATCGGCGGTGTCCGGAGGCGGAGATCAGCGGCGGAGATCTCCTCCTCCCGGCCGCCGGTAAGCTCTGGGACGTGTCAGCGGGTTAGACAGCTGATTTGACAGCTGTTTGAATCTCCCGTGCCGACACCGAGAGGAGATGTCGGTGCGGGAAGATTCAAACAGCTGTCACATCATCTGTTTAACCCCGCCGACACCGCTAGGAGCTTACCGGCGGCGGGAAGGGGAGATCATCAGTGGCTCAGCTGATCTCCCGGTGGCCGTCGGTGATATCCTGTGACATCACCGGCGGCCACCGGGAGAGATTTCAATGGGTCCGCAGCGTTCTCCTGCGCTGTCAAGCGCAGAACACTGCGGACCCATTGACGCCAATGCATTTTTTGTGCGCTAGGGGATGCTTGCTGACTTTCCAAGGTCCCCGAGCGCACAAAAAATGCAACATGCTGCGTCCCGGGTGCGGACGGGAGACCCTGGAGGGAGCAGATATCGTCCGCATCCGCACCCGAACGCAGCAAACGCAGGCACTATGCGTTCCTATGTTAAACATAGGAACGCAGTGCGCATGCGTTTGACTGCGTATGGGAACGCAGCATACGCTGCGTTCACATACGCAAATGTGAAGGCACCCTAAGAGCTGTAGCTTTTTTTTTCACTGATTGCACTGTGTTGTGGCTTGTTTTTTTGTGAGACAAAATAGTGTTTTTATCTATACCACTTTTTATTTACATTCGACTTTTTGATTGAGCTTTAATCCACTTTCTCTCTGACTGCACCCCTCCATTCTTGCTTCTGGATGTAGCTGTTTGGCAACTGCAGGTCTTGGTGTCCAATTTATAGAGGTGACCTTTCTCGTGGCTTTTCTACACTCCTCCCCACCATGTTGACATTACTGCCCCATTACCAATTGTACACAGTTTTTGCAAGATTACAGTAAAAAGCAAGTAAAATGAGTTTTATTAAACTTCATTCATGTGTTGGAAAAATTGTGCTGCGCAAGTTGTGGTTTTTTTTTTTTGCAGATTTGGGTAGTGAATTTTTTTAAATGTAAAATCTCTGAAAAAAGACACCGTTAACTCATGCAGTTTTTGACACAACTCTGCAGACAAAGTTTCTCCACAGCCTATTTTTTTCCTAAATAGAAATCAATGCAGTGATATCTGTTTTCAAGACTACATGAACATGGCTTCTTCACCTGATATGGAGCTCTAAAGGGAATGCACCAAGGTACAAACATGGATCACTTCTGTACTTATTGCAAAAGGGGGTTGTCCTATAGGCTTCCCTCCTCCCACTTGTGACATTGTAGATTTTTGAAGCTGTCCATTTTGGCATCATCATTTCTTTGCACTCATGACTTGCATTGGTGCCTCCTCCTTTTCTGATACCCACCATTGTGACAACATCAGTGGTAATGGCATTAAAGCAGTGATGTCAACCGCTGTGATATGACTGCCTTGGCATGATCTGGTTAAAGGTTTACTTGAGAGTTAATTACTGTGCTTTGATAACTTCTGCTCCGCGATGCAGCTGTTTGGCAGGTGTGGGTGTTCTCTGTCATGCTGTAAGCAGGGCTGAGGAGTCAGAGTCGGTGTCCATTTTGCTGGAGTCGGTCGAAAATGGACTGTCTCCGACTCCTAAACTAATAATAATTTGGGCACATTATTTTAATCTAGTATGGGCTGAATATTATTATTAGGATTTATATTATGTTCTATCTAAATAGCTTGTATATTGTATCATAATAATGATTAAAGCCTGATGTTACCATTGTACTAAAATAAATGTATCACTTAAAAATTAGCCATGTATGAAGGAGTCCAAGTTGGAGTTTGGGAAATTGAAGAGTCGGAGTGGTGGTTTGGCTTACCGACTACACAGCCCTGGCTGTAAGGCTGAATCTATTGTGACGCCACATTATTTCATATCCCCACCCATGACCTCATCACCTGTAACATTATTCCTTCTCCTAAGGCCTTAAAGTGAATAGATAGACATTGCTCATTGGATCATTATTGGTTCAGTGACGTTTTCAGCTCTCTGAAGCATACAGTGGTGACCGTGGTGTCGTCATTCTTTATGAAGCTTTAAAACAAGATACACCAAATCTCTGCCATGACCATCCTTGTTTCAGTACTTTAGTACATAGCTCTTATAGCCAACTGGGAAGATTAGGTCCTGTAGAGAATGTAATATCACAATAGTTGGTGTTTCGTTCTGCATGGTATCATCCCACCTATGTATGCATAGGGTGAGATCTGAAGAAATACAGAATACTTAGACTTTCTCATGAGTTCAATCTCTTTTGACCTGCTCTCATTATAAAGCGCTCTTAGGGTACCGTCACACCTGGCCATATCGGCGGAGATATCACCGGGGACGCACGGGGGTGCGCACGTTTTTGGTGCCCTGCCAGCGTTGCCGTCGCGTCTTCACACTATGAACTATGGCTCCCATCGCCTGTAACATCGGCGAGTGCCATGTTATAATAGGCGATGTGTACACATTGCCCCAGAGTGCACGTCTGGTTTAAGAGCAGTGCTGAGAAACCAGGCGAACACTCTAAGGCGATTTTTAGCGCTGACATCGCCTCTTTACACTAGGTGCAGGGGCGTGGCCTATAGCCGGCAAAAGCGCCGGTGCGTCACCTAAAAAATCGCCACCAATATGGTGTAACGGTTAAAGAGACATGTATATTGCCTCTAAAATAGAAAATATTGATTTGCTCAATTTTCTCCTTACAGCTATGAAGGTTATAGAGTAAAAAGCCTGCATAGGTCTATTGCTGTTTTAATTTGTTAATCATTGTTAAAAAATCTGATTGGTGGCACAGACTGAAATGGGGAACAGCATGGTATAGCTGCAGCCAGGGCAAATAGATTGCTAGGAGTCTATTCGCTACAGCGTCCTGCACATGGCTGTGCTGTGTGGAAAAGGCCTAAGGGTACCGACGCACGGGAGCACTCACGTTTTTGGCGCCCTGCCAGCTTTGCCGTCACGTGTTTACATGTGGCGATACCTCCGGCGATGTTAAAGGCGCCATCGTCGCTGAGGTGTCCACAAACCCCAGCTGCGATCCTGTAACATGGGAGCCTATGGCTCCCATTGCCTGTAACATCGGCAATTGCCATGTTACATGGGGCGATGTGTACACATCGCCCCAGAATGCTTGCCTGGTTTCAGAGCACTGCTGCGAAACCAGGCGACCACTCTAAGGCGATTTTTCGCCTCATTATCGCCCCTTTACACTAGGTGACGCACCGGCGCTGTCGCCGGCGATAGGCCGCGCCCCTGCATCGCCTGTGAAATCGCCGGCGATGTGGATAGGTGTGACGGTACCCTAAGGATGTGAGCCCGGATGAGAGGGAGAGTTGAACATCTTTTCTGTGTTACAAGGGAGCACATATAGAATGTTTTGTCTGACTCACAATGATATTTCAGCACTGGCAATATATGTGACTTACCGTACACTTTTTAGGATATGTTTGTCCTTTGCGTTCATGATGAATCCTCTGCTGCATAGTTATGAAATTAGTAGGGGGGGGTCACTTATACGTATATTATGGATATAGCGATTCATATTAAAATGTATATTGTAATAAAAGCAGTGTGATATGTTGTGTGCAGGTGGGTGCTATAACACTCAGTACAGAGATTTCAGCATGAAGGTTTAATAATGAAATAAAAACAACAAGATATGCATGTAATATTGCACAAATATTAATAACACATTCTAATTGCTTGTCCCAGTTTCTGCTGTATCCATAGTATAGATCTGACTTTTATTAGCAGAATGGCCTAGCGGTGCTGCTCCTCATTTGATGCAGCTGGGTGTGTAAACATGTCTCCGGTGAAAAATGAATTTCTCATGCGGTAAAATTGCTTATAAGTGCCAGCGTAATTAGGAAACGCTTTATGTTGTTATCATTAGTCATGCGTAACATCAATCTATTTAATCATGGCAAAGGGCATTAGTATTAAAACTTTGGTTTTACACACAACACAAGATGGCTGCCCCATGAGTCTTATTTTGGGGTTTCCAATAAAAATCAGATTGCAGCTGTGGACATTAAGAGGGGTGTTTGTGCAGGAGAGCACATTTTACTTATAATCAAAATTGAGTTACATTGAGTATAGCTATATTCTCCCTTCAAGTGCCAGCTGCATGGCAGTGCAAAGTTTTCAAGACTTTAAACATGTAAAAACATGGTCTTTTGCCAAATCTTTTTTCTTGTTAACTTAAAGATGATCTACAACTTCCTTAAAAAATATAATTAAATACCATGTAAAGTCATTGAGCTCCCATGATCCTGACAATCTTTTCCGATTTGCTCTGCATTATTCTATTTCAGAGATATTAAAGGGGTTGTCTGCTCTAAACCCACAAGTCTGCAGTCACCCTGTGTTATGTGATGATTATCTGGTGTCAGAGCTGGGAACGGTGGTCATGTGACCATAAGTATGTGATATGCCTAGTCCAGACTCTGATTAGAGGGGTGTGGCAATGCATAGATATCTCATAAAGTGCTTGCAGACTTATGGACAACCCCTTTAACTTTTGCAGCACAACTTGAAACATCTCTGCTTCCAGACCAGCCGGGCAAATCTTCAGAGTTTTCTTTGGGAGCATGCCCTTTCATCTGTCTTCCCAGATTCTTGCAACAGCTCCCTTGGTAGATGAATTGGAGCCCGAAAACTTTTATACTGAGGTCAGTGATCGACTGCAGTGGTGAACCGGAGCATCGTCATAGAGCTGGAGCTGGACCAAGAAGCAGAGCTGTGGGGTCGGTAAGCCAAACCACCAACTCCGACTCCTTAAAACATGGCTCATGTTTGTACTATAAAACATTTATCACTTAATGTGAACATCATGCTTTTAATCATTATTACAATACAATAATAAAGATATTTACATAAAACATAATAATTCATAATAATAATATTCAGCACATTCCTCTTTGAACTACAGTACCCAATTTATTATTTTAGGAATTAGGATTGGTCCATTTTATACTGACTCCAACTCCGACCCCACCAAAATGGGCACCAACTCCACGACTTCACAGCCCTGCCCAGAAGAAGTGAAAATCTGCTTTTTTTTTACATTACAAATATAAAAGCTTTTGCAGTCCACTTCTGTTAACATGGAAAACCCCTAAAGGACCCAATTATTTTTCATTTTTGTGCATGTTTTTTTCTCTCCATTTATTCCAAGAAGCATAACTTTCTTATTTATTCGTTGTTTTTTTGCAGGACGAGTTGTAGGTTTGAATAACACCATTGTATAACCAATGTACTAGAAAATGGGAAAATTTCCATTTAGATTAAATGTTGAAAAAAAGCAATTCTGTTATGACTTTCAGATTTTGTTTTTGTGGTGTAGATTCTGTGGTTAAACATGATCTGGAAACATGATCCCCTAGGTCCATACAATCATGGTATGTGCACACGTTAGGCTGTGTTCACATGATCAGAAGGCACTGTGTGTTGGATGCAGTGGCTCCGGATCTGTGGAAATCTGCAGGTGCATGCAAGGAGACCACAGCTGCCCTGTGCCCACAATCTGTGATGGGTGCACGGTGGCTTCTCCCTGCATTCACCCGATGGTGATCGCATCCGTCTCTGCAACACGAAATTGACATGTTCCAGAGATGCGAAAGTCTAGCAAACCGTACTGCAGGGGCAGACTGGCCCCCCAGGCCGGTGGTACAGTCCTACTGGAGGGCCACCCACAATAGGGAGAGAGGCCGCAAGGTGGTGCATCACGGCCACAGCAGCCGCACAGGCCTGAGAGGCTGTGGGACCCGAGACTGGAGTGGTGGCAGCCGGGAGGTAAGGAACACAACCCCCCCCCCACGGTCCTCACCCTGCACCAGCACCCCACCCAGTTCTCACCTTACACCAGCAATATTTTGGAGCAAATTTTTGGGAGGCAGAATTACAAAAAGAAAAAAATAGTAATTCAGTTATAGTTGATAGTTGTCAATCATTTTTTTTTTACCATTCATTTCAAGTGATTAACCCCTTCATGACCTTACAATTCTTCATTTTCGTTTTTTGCTCCCCTGCTTCCAAGAGCCATAACTTTATTTTTCCGTCAATATAGACATATGATGTCTTGTTTTTTGCGGGACGAGTTGTACTTTCATATGCAATAATTTATTTTACCATATAGTGTACAGGGAAATTTAAAAAAAACTGTAAATGCAGTGAAATTGCAAAAATAGTGCAATAACATGTTTGTTTTTTAGGTATTTTAGTCGCCTTGTTCACTATACGGTAAAACCGACGTGATGGGGTGATGCCTCGTGTCGGTACGTGTTCGTAGACACCCAACATGTATACCTTTATGGCCACTTTACACGCGTCAACAGGAAGATAGAAAACGGCAGGTGTCAGAGACAATTGTACCTTTTACCTTCAAAACACCTTGAAGTGGCTGCGTGTAATTCAGGTATCTGCAAGGTGTTTTGAAGGTAAAAGGTACAATTGTCTCCGACACCTGCCGTTTTCTATCTTCCTGTTGCCGCGTGTAAAGTGACCATTACTGGTATCTAGGTGGTTAAAAAAATTAAGACGTTTGAAAAAAAAAAAAATGACTTTTTGCGCATGTTCTGTGACCTGTAGCGTTCTCATTTTTCAGGGCTGTGTGACTGCTTATTTTTTGCGTCTTGAGCTAACGTTTCTAATGATACCATTTTGGGGGGGATTCGCAGTTTTGATCGCCCATTATTGCATTTTATAGCAATGTTGTGGCAACCAAAAAATCAGAATTTTGGCGTTTGGGACATTTTTTCCATTACAGAGGTTACGGCTCTCATTAAGGATTTAATACGATGATAGATCGGGTGATTCTGAACACGGAGATTACAGATTATTAGCGGGGGGTGATTAACTTTTAATATATATATATATATATATATATATATATATATATATATATATAATCCAAAAAAAAGGCTTGAGAAAGGACCTCCGGTCCGAAACGTCGCCACGCCATTGGCAATAAAGGTTCACTTGATATCTTTTTGGTGCTGCTTTTTCCTTTTTTTTTGGATTGTTTACATGGACACTTGACCGGTGTTGAAAAAGCGCTGCACAAGTCTGGTAATATCTGGTGCTGTTCCGTTTTTTTCATATCTATCTATATATAATATAATTTATTTTTTTTTACATGTTTTTAAAAACTTTATTTTTTTTGTTAATTCTTATTTTTACACTGCCCCATAGAGAGGCACCCTGCTGCACAAACTGATCGCTTCTGGGAGATACCGATGAGCTGCAGAGTAGCGGGCAGACCAATGCACTGATGTCTTCACGCCAGTGGCTATGTAGGATGTCACAATCCCTGCCTTAGCTAGTGCATCTCTGTCATTTTGTAGACCACAGGTTTAAAGGGATCCTGTCACCCCCAAAACACCTGTAAACCTATTAAAACCTGTCCCTAGAGCATATTAACACTATCCCTACACTCTTTTTACCTCCTAAATGCAGTAAGTGACATTGAATAAAAACGTTTTATAAGTACCTGATTACTGATGATAATGAGTGACTATCTATTCATAGTCACTCATCCAGGCTGCCCCTCTGCTTCATATCACGCCTGAATAGGCGTGATCTACAGCCCACATTCAAATTGCCGCCTCCCTGCTGTGCCCTGTCTCGTCCGAGGCTGCAGTGTGGCTGGTGACGCGATCCGCGTCATTCCCGGCGCCTGGTGACGTATTTAGACCGGCGCCGCGCTGTCAGCTTCAAAATGCGCACTGCGCATGCGCATTGGGCATGCGCAGTGCGCATTTTGAAGCTGACAGCGCGGCGCCGGTCTAAATACGTCACCAGGCGCCGGGAATGACGCGGATCGCGTCACCAGCCACACTGCAGCCTCGGACGAGACAGGGCACAGCAGGGAGGCGGCAATTTGAATGTGGGCTGTAGATCACGCCTATTCAGGCGTGATATGAAGCAGAGGGGCAGCCTGGATGAGTGACTATGAATAGATAGTCACTCATTATCATCAGTAATCAGGTACTTATTGTTCAATCATTTTTATTGGGAAAAAGTGTTGCAGCAGGTACAGTTTATGCATGTCATCGAGTACACAATGTCAATATACAAAGTTAAGTAGGTTACAGTTGGAGTACATCTGTGCCGTTGAGGACATTTTACCTGCTAGCGCGGGGCGTGGGTGAGCGAGGGTACCTTTAACTCTTTCAGGGGTACGGGGTTTGGGGTCCGGGGGGGGGGGTTGGTAGTGCCGGGTAGGTGCCGAGCGGGTGTAGGGGGACGTGGGGTGTCTGACTTGATGGGGGGGGGCGGTGGTGGGTGAGGTTCGCTGTGCGGAGTGGGTGGGTGTTGTGGGGGGAGGGCCTGGGGTTGCGTCGTCCGGTGTGGACCTCTCGGGGGTGTGGCAGGGATTGGTGGTGTTCGGGGGGGGGAGAGGTGGCGGGGGTTGGTGAGAGCCGATCGGATCCTTTGTGTCTCCTCCCTGTTTAGTGTGGGCTGGCTTAGTGCTGCTGTGAAAATAGTTTGCTGAAGTTAGGGGAGTTTCTGAACAGGATCCATTCCATCCATATGGTGTTGTAACTGTCCATCGAGCCTGTGTTTTCGGCCGCTAGCTCCTCCATCCGGCTGATGTCTAACATTTCCATGCACCAGTCGACCATGGGGGGTTTTTCTGGAGATTTCCAGTAACGTGGGATGACGGAGCGGGCGGCCGACATGCAGAAGCGTAGGATGTCTCTTTTTGTGTTTTTCACCGGTCCGGGGTAGACTGACAGTAGGGCTATCTCGGGGTTGCCGATCACTCGTCTGCCCGTGATAAGGGAATAGTTTCGGAACACCCCTTCCCAGAAGCCCTGGATTGCTGTGCAGTTCCACCATATGTGGAGCGTGGTTCTCCTCCTCTGTTCCACATCGCCAGCATGTGTTTGGGACCGTGGGGAAGATGATGTGGAGACGGTCTGGACAGCGGTAACATCTGTATAGGATTTTGTAGTTTTTTTCCTGGGCTAGACATGAGTTTGACATTTTACGCGTGAATAGGAAGCTTTTCTTCCATTCGGGCCAGGAGAGCTCTCTTCCTAGTTCCCTTTCCCAGGCCAGTTGAAAGGAGCGTTTGTTTGTTCCCCTCTTCCCTGAGAGGATGCGGTGGATCTCCGAGACCGCATGGGTTGGGGGGTAGTCGCGTGTGAACAGTTCTTCCATTGGGGTGGTGAGCTGTCTGAACTTGCTTGTCTGCGCCGACGATGTCAGGTAGGATTGTAGTTGGAGGAATTCGAGCCGCTGTAGGGGCTTGGTTGTTGATTGTTGTTGTAGCGATTCCAGGGGGGGCAGGTCTCCTAGGTGTAGGATCTGGCCTATGCGGACGTCCTCCGTTTTTCTCCAATGCAGAAATGTGTGTCTGTTCATCCCTGGTTGGAAGGCGGGGTTTGAGAAGAGGGGAGTGAGAGGGCTTGACGTCCCCCTCTCCGGTGTCCCGTTGGTGTATGCCTGCCATGTTCGCAGGGTGTCTTTGGTAAGGCTGTAGGAGACTTCTGTCCGCTGTGGTCCTGTGCATTGGAGCCATGGGAGGTACCGTAGGGGTACCGTTGCGCCTTCCTGTTCCAACGCCACCCACCGTTTGGAGTGGGACCTGAATTCCCAGTCAATCAGACGGACTAGGGATGTCGCCACAAAGTATCTATGGGGGTCTGGTAGTCCCAGTCCTCCTACTTCGGTGTGGTCAGATAGGATGTTCCTGTGTACCCTTGGCTTCTCTCCCTTCCAGACGAATTTCCCTATCAGGGAGCGTAGCTTGGAGAAGAAGTCTCTGCGGGGGTGTATGGGGATGGTCTGGAAGATGTACAGGAAGCGGGGGAGGATATCCATCCGAATTACGTTGATCCTTCCCAGCCAGGAGATTTGCAGGACCCTGTATGCGGCCAATTGTGTTTCCAATTGCGAGAGGAGGGGTTGGTAGTTGTGTAGGTATAGTTTCGACATGTCGGCGGGGATGAGTACCCCTAGGTATTTGATGGATTCCTCTTTCCACTTAAATGGAAAGCCTGTTTTTAGGGGAGCTAAGTCTTCTGCGGCTAGGGATATGTTCAGCGCCTCCGATTTGGAGAAATTTATTTTGAAGTTACTCAGGGACCCAAAGGTTTCGAGTTCTCGTAGGAGGGCTGGCATTGATATTTGGGGTTGGGAGATGTAAAGGAGGAGGTCATCCGCGTATAGGGCTACCTTATGGTGGTATGCGTCTGACTGTAGCCCGTGTATATCGTTGTTTCTTCTAATGGAATTGGCTAAGTGTTCTATGACAACTACGAAAAGGAGGGGGGATAGGGGGCATCCCTGTCGCGTCCCATTGCTGATCGAGAACGGTGTGGACAAGAGGCCGTTGACTCGGACCTTCGCTGATGGGGCCGAGTAAAGGGTAAACAACTTGTGCAGGAATTTGGGGCCTAATCCAATTTGGGTTAGTGCCTCCTTCATGAAGCCCCAGTGGATTCTGTCGAAGGCCTTCTCTGCATCGATTGATAGTAGGCTGAGGGGGACTTTTTGACTTTGCGCCTTATCTATGAGGAGTAGCGTCTTGATTGTGTTGTCCCTGGCTTCGCGTCCTCTGACAAAGCCCACTTGGTCCATGTTGATAATGGCGGGGAGGAGAGGGGCTAGCCTGTCCGCCAGGATCTTTGAGTATATCTTTATGTCGATGTTCAGTAAGGAGATGGGCCTGTAGTTCGTCGTCAGTGTGGGGTCTCTCCCCTGTTTGGGTAGGATGCTGATATGGGCCTCCAGGGATTGTGGGGCGAAGTGTGTTTCGGCCGTGATTGAGTTGAAGGTGGCCTGCATTTGGGGTAAGAGTTGTGTCTGCAGGGTCTTGTAAAATATCGGGGTGAACCCGTCTGGCCCTGGGCATTTTGACAGGGGTGAGGAGTTGATGGCTGTCTGGATCTCTTGTTCTGAGATTGCCATTTCAAGCGCCTCGACGTCTGCTGCTTCGAGGTGTGGGATTGCCGTGGAGGTGATATAGTCCCGGGTCTTTTGGGAGAGGTCTTCATGTGGTTTTTCGGGGTGTCGACCTTTGAGGTTGTATAGGTTTTTGTAGTAGGAGCGGAACTCCTCTACAATCTCCTCTGGGTTGTACGTGTCTGTACCTCGCTGCCGCTTAATTTTGGGGATGAAGGTGCAGTTCGTCCTGGGGTGTAGGAGGCGCGCTAGCGGTCTGCCGCATTTGTTTGCGGTCCTGTAGAAGTAGCCCTTTGATCTTTCCATCTGACGATGGAATTTCTGGTCTAACTTTGTTTTGAGCTCTTGTCGTTTCAGAACTAGTTCCGCTAGGACCTCTCGGTCTAGTGACCTCTTGTGTGTCATCTCCAGATTATGTATTCGGGCCAGGAGGGTTGTCATCTCTTCCGCTTGCATCTTTTTGAGTCTAGTCCCGTGTTTTATTAGGGTCCCCCTCAGGTAGCATTTCAGGGCTTCCCATTTAATGGGCTGGGGGGTCGGGTCTGAGGCGTGGATTTGGGTGAAAGCTTCTATGTCATTTTTTAGGTCTGTCAGGCATACATTGTCTTTCAGGAGGTTGCTATTGAGTCTCCAGGTCCATGGTTTCCGGGCTGAGTCGGGTAGTGTTAAGGTCAGGGTTGTCGGGGCGTGGTCTGACAGGTACAGGTCCCCGATGGTGGCTGTCGGTTCCCAGGTGAGTGCGTAGTGGCTCACTAGGAACATGTCTATCCGGCTGTAGGAGTTATGAACGTGGGAGTAGTAGGTGTAGTCTCTACCTTGGGGGTTTAGGATGCGCCACACGTCCACTAGCTGGAGAGTGTGGAGAAGCCTTTTGAAGGCTTTCAGTCGTCTGGCTGGGATTGTCCCTCTGCCGGAGGTGGAGTCGCAGGTGGGGTCCATTGTGAAGTTGAAGTCTCCTCCAATAATCGTAGTCCCCTCTGCGAAGTCAGCGAGACGGGTTAGTAGGGCTCTCCCGACCCTCGTCTGGTCTCTGTTAGGTAGGTACCAGTTGACTACCGTCAGGATATTGTTGGTCACCCTCAGTAATCAGGTACTTATAAAACGTTTTTATTCAATGTCACTTACTGCATTTAGGAGGTAAAAAGAGTGTAGGGATAGTGTTAATATGCTCTAGGGACAGGTTTTAATAGGTTTACAGGTGTTTTGGGGGTGACAGGATCCCTTTAAAGTGACCTGTGGTCTACAGAATGGAGAGTGGTAGTGTACGGAGATCATGTTACTCTGTTCTCCTTCTGAGCTTAACTATTCCAGTGTGCTCCACACACCGATAGAGATGAGAGCAACAATCGCTCTGGGTAGGCCCCTCTGAGCAAAGGGCCTAGGACTACTACCTCCTCTGCCCCCCACTAGTAGTTACTTTACAGTGGTACATCCATGTCTAGGACACCTATCTTAATAAAATGTACAATGTTGGTAAGGGGTTAAAATAATATAGTGTTTTTTAAGCTGTTCCTCAATTTTTGTGCCATGATTGCATTTAGGGTGCCAACCTTCACTGCAAGGTAATGCTCATGGAGGAGGTTAAATAATAGGGTAATACACTTCTTTCCTTCTTTTACTGTGCAGATAGGTAACATTGTCTCCTATTTTTATTATCTTTGTATATCTATATATATATCTTCCTGATTTTTAATGCAGATCAATTAAATGATGTTTAGGTTTTTTTTTCCTATGTGACTTTGTTTATGGACCCTTCTAGTTTACCTATTGGTTTTGTTGGAATATATATATGGTTCACATAGCTCTGTACTTATTACCAAAGTATATATATTGTAGTATCCATATACAGTATAATTATTGTGTTCCTTCACACACTCTAGCATTGTAACACTGCTTACCTCTCATAAACTAACCCCATATCTGCATGTAAATTGCATTTTCTGAGGTGACAGGTTTATTTAATGTATGTAGCCTCCTTTTATATTCCCTCCACAAACCCAACAAGTTAAGAGGTAAGGACAATGTTAAACACAGATGTCACAGGTAAAGGATTCTGCCCTGGATTCTTCCTATTTATTTGCAGAATTTGTATCCTTTGTTCTTTAGACACACACAGTCACTCTCACACACACGCACACAGTCACTATCACACACACACAATTTTCTCAGAGAGGATACTGGCTCTCATTGAAGAGATCTAATTTGCAGAGGTGTAACTATAGCCATTCTAGGGGTTTAAGTTGTACCCAGGCCTAGGACCCTGAGGGGCCATAAAGTGCTATTAGGCTGCATGAAAAGACCAGTACCAGGGGTGGACATATCGTTTGTGCAACCTCTGCAGCTGCACAGGGACCCAAGAGGTAAGGGGGGGCAATTTTCACCTCAAAAACATGTGGAATTTTGCATTATGATGAAATATTGAACTGCAAAGGACCCATAAACTGTTCTTGCACAGGGCCACTTTCTGTCAGCATCTTGCAAGTGACCAGTACTATTGGATATCTGTGATTGTTAGGGACTCTGTTGGAGACTTTTCATTGGGGCACATTAGCTTCAAGTTTATGGCACTGCTGGTTTGACTGTAATTTGTTACTGTATTCCCACCCTTTGAAAATACATATTGGTAGGTTATCTGGATTCCTGACATATTGTCCCACAGTACACCTGTTTCAGTTATGACGCCTTTTGGGGAAACTTATTGCATAGAGCCTCTGTATATGTTTCTGCTATTTAAGCAACAAACATGGTGCCTTTACACAAGTGGATAAACAAAAGTTGCCATATAAATAAAATAAATGTGTATTCATTTTTTCTAAGGCTTAAATTCTAGTTGAGAAAAGTGGGCATGTGTTATAAAAGTTTGAATTTTTCTTTGACATCATTTCATGGTAGTTGCAGTCCTCCGTAAATTTCCTGTTGCTCACAAAAGACCTTGCGAATTGAGGCCCCTCATAGATAGTTATATTTTGTCTTGTGTATTACATCAAACACATGACACCAGGGGATGGTAGAGAGGAATCTATTAACTGCTCCATGTCAGGTATGATCAGCAGGATTAAAAAAAATCAATGGCACACTGTATTATTACTCCTGTTCTCAATGGTACAAGTCAGATCAATGAGTAGACAAGTTATTGAAACCGAACTAATCGATGCAACATGGTTTATTCCAGCAATACACTGCCTGCACACAGCCAACCTATATTTAAATAAAGCTTGTGAATTGATCTCAGTCCTTCATGACAGCATTTTTTTGTTCTGCATCAAGAAATGGTATAAAACACACATACGGCAAATATTGTGTGTGTTATTGTTAATGGTTTTAGCCAATGTGAAAACCTGTATTTATGTCTCCATAGAAATTTAGGCCAAATATATACTTTTGTGAAGCCCGCTCTGTGCACACAGGTCTCCTGACCCAAACTCAGTAGCCTGATTGGCTTATACTATGCTGCTGAGTTCAGGTTGTGAACCCCACAAATGATCCAAACACAGAGCGCGTTTAACAGATGTCTAAATTCTTCTTTATTTCTAGTGAATGTCTTTTTTTTGCATCCTTATCCTACAAACTCTTAATCCAAACATTTCTAGTTTGAGAACTATATGCAGTTTAAAGATTATTTTATTAGCCATTGGATTAGAGCAATGTATCCTGCAGGGATGTGGAGTCAGAGTTGTGGAGTCTGTCTCCATTTTGGTGGAGTTGGTATGAAATGGAATGACTCCATATCACACGGAGTTTAGCTCAAACTCCACTGACTGTCATGGCGGTGTTGGGCTCCCTTCAGATTGAAAATTCTGACGCTCCGCCCGATGTTTTCTATGGTATCTTGGATCAACACAGGCAGGGCGTCAACCTGCTGTTTGTTGATTTATAGGCAGGCTAGTAAGAGTTAATCTTTGCTTGTCTGTTTGCTCCTATCATGACATGTTGTGGAGAGACCTACCATGGCTGCTTCCCTTCTGTTTATGCTGTGGAATCCTTCTATACGTGCTAGCTATAGTTTATCATGTTCCAAAAAAACAAGAAATCCAGTATTATCCAAAATAACATTTCTTCTTTAATTCATTATAATAAAATCATATCAACATGCCTCCCCCAAGTTGACAGTGAAACATTATAACGAAATAAAGAAGAAATGTTATTTTGGATAATACTGAATCTTCAGCGTTAATATCCATGAATATGCAGGTGTGGAGAGATCAATATGGTGAGATGAACTTTTACGCTTATAGTTTATCCTATATTGGTTTGTGAGGTGTGGTTGTGGACGTTTTCACCTGTTGTTCTGAAGCTTCCTTACTGCTCTTGTTTTTCCTCCTGCTCCTCTTATTGTCTTTACTATAATAATAATAATAATAATAATAATAAAAAATCTTTATATAGCACCAACATATTCCGCAGCGCTTTACAATACAGTGGGTAATAGACAAAAATACACAGTATAATGCAGTAAGAAAATACACAATATAATACAGTAATTCCAGTGGAGAAAGAATACAGTACAATAATAGGAAATAATACAATAAGCATAGAATCAATGTAAAAATACAATACAGTAGATAAAGCAAAAATAAAGGTGACCCTGCTCAAAAGAGCTTACAATCTACAAAGAGATAGAGGTTACACAAAGTACAGGGGCTTATTACAATGATGGTCTAGGCATTTTGAGGAAATGGGGGATAGAAATAAAGTTACATGAATGGTCACCAGACAATCTGTGTAGACATTTTGGGTTTGGTCGAGTTTGAAGAAGAGTTATGTCGAGAGAGATAGTGAATAGGCTATGTACAGTACAAAGGAATTTTGTTAGGGAGCATGATAGACCACCTTGAAAAGATGTGTTTTTAGTGAGCGTCTGAAGCCATGCAAGTTGTGGATAGTCCTGATTTCTTGTGGTAGAGCATTCCAGAGAATTGGTGCAGCTCAGGAGAAGTCTTGGAGCCGGGAGTGGGAGGATCTGATTAGTGCAGATGTTAGTCGAAGGGCATTTGAGGAACATAGAGAATGGGTGGGGTGATAGATGGAGATGAGGGAGGAGATGTAGGGGGGTGCTGCATTGTGAAGAGCTTTGTGGGTCAGAACAAGCAATTTGAACTTTATCCTGTAGTGTATAGGCAGCCAGTGCAATGACTGGCACAGAGCGGAGGCATCTTGAGTAACGATTGGCCAGGTAGGTAATCCTGGATGCTGCATTAAGGATGGACTGTAGAGGGGAAAGTTTAGAGAAGGGGAGGCCAATTAATAGAGAATTGCAATAATCAAGGCAGGAGTGGATTAGGGCCAGAGTAAGGGTTTGTTGTGAGAAAGGGGCAGACACTAGAGATGTTCTTCAGGTGTAAGCGACAAGAGCGGATGAGAGATTGTATATAGGAGGTGAAGGAGAGATCGGTGTCAAACATGACACCCAGACAGTGAGCCTGCTGCCTAGGTGTTATCGTGGTGCTGTACACTGAGAGAGAAATGTCAGATTTAGGGAAGTTAGTGGAGGGCGGGAGCAAAAAAAGTTCAGTTTTGGAATAATTGAGTTTTAAATAGAGAGCTGACATGATGTTGGAAACTGTAGCTAGACAGTCATTGGTGTTCTTTAAAACCGCAGGGGTAAGGTCAGGGGCTGAAGTGTTTAATTGTGTGTCGTCAGCATAGAGATGGTACTGGAAGCCAAATCTGCTGATGGTGTGTCCAGTTGGGGCCGTGTAGAGAGAGAAGAAAAGGGGTCCAAGGACTGAACCCTGAGGGACCCCAATAGTGAGCGGAAGAGAGGGGGAAGTAGAGCCATCAAATGATACACTGAAAGAACGGTCAGAAAGATAGGTAGAGAGCGGTGTCCTTTATACCAATCGAGTGCAACATAGAGAGTAGGAGATGGTGGTCAAGAGTGTCAAAAGCTGCAGAGAGATCAGGAAGAATAAGCAGAGAGTGGTCACCATTACGTTTTGCTGTCAGTAGGTCATTGGTCACTTTGATGAGGGCAGTTTCTGTAGAGTGAAGGGGGCAGAAGCCAGACTGTAGTGGATCTAGAAGAGAGTGAATGGAGAGGTAACGGAGGATGCGGGAGTAGACCAGGCGCTCCAGGAGTTTAGAGATGATGGGGAGATTGGAGACTGGTCTGTAGGTATTTGTGCAGGATGTGTCGAGAGAAGCTTTCTTGAATAATGCAGTAATGATCAAGTGTTTGAAGGAGGAAGGGAAGATGCCAGAAGAGAGCGAGAGGTTGAAGATTTTGGTTAGATGAGTGGTGACGACCGGACAGAGGGACTGGAGTAGGTGTGATGGAATGGGATCAGTGGTGCATGTAGTGGGACGAGAGGAAGAGAGGAGCCTGGCAACTTCTTCTTCTGTAACTGGGTCAAATATGGAGAGTGAGCCGGAGAAGAATGGGAGTGGCAGCGCTTGAAGGCTGGGAGCTGATTTCCTGGCGGATGTTGTCTATTTTCTCCATAAAGTAAGAGGCCAGATCATTAGCACAGAGGTCAGTGATGGGGGCCTGCTCTTTAGGACTGAGGAGAGAGTCAAAGGTGTCAAAGAGTTTTTTTTGATTGTTGGATAGTGAGGGAATCAGGGTGGTGAAGTAGGTTTGTTTGGCAAGGTGAAGGGCAGAGTTGTAGGTTTTTAGCATGAATTTATAATGGATAAAGTCTTCTGGTGAGTGAATTTTCCTCCATAGGCGTTCAGCACTCCTAGAGCATCGCTGGAGGAATCGAGTTTGTAATGTGAGCCATGGCTGTTTTGTTCTATGTTTGGAGATTCTGAGGGTGAGGGGTGCTACCTGGTCCAGGGTGCTTCGGAGAGTGTTATTATAGTGATTTACTGCCAGATCTGGACAGGAGAATGAGAAGATTGGGGACAGTTATGAGATGAGGGAGTCTGTGAGTGCATGAGGGTTAATGGCCTGTAGATTTCTGGATGTTTGATAGGTAGGGGTGGGCTGTGGTGGGTGAGGGTTAGTGAGCGTGAAGGAGAGAATGTTGTGGTCAGAGAGGGGAAGAGTTTAAATATCTAGGAAGGAGGTTGAGCAGGGTCGGGTAAAGACCAGGTCAAGGGTGTTACCATCCTTGTGTGTCTCAGAGGTTGAGAGCTGTCAGAGGCCAAATGACGTGGATAGAGATAGGAGCTGGGATGCAGATGGGCAGATGGGGCTGTTTATGGGGATGTTAAAGTCTCCCAGAATGAGGGCTGGTAATCCTGAGGACATGAAGTGTATCAACGATGCGGAGAAATGAAGGAACTGGGTGGGTGACTCTGAGGGGCGGTATACCACCGCTACTCTGAGGGAAAGGGAATGGAATAGCCTAATGGTGTGAACCTCAAAAGAGGGGAATGAGAGTGCTGGGGCTGGAGGGATGGCCTGGAAACACACACACTTTGTGTGTATGCTTCTTGATTGCGTTTTTATTTTCCCTTGTCTGTCTTTACATGTGGACTTCATTACTCCCCTGTCTCTGTGGGAATCAGATGAGGACTGGTCAGGAGCAGGGCCAGGAAAGGAGACTCAGGCCTATCCACCATTAGGAGTACATCTGAAACAGGGATAGCACAGGGCTCCATAGCTTGAGGGACAGATCAGGCACCCTGGTTCACTGTTGTCCAATCGTCATTGTGACACTCAGACTCATAAGTATATAATAAATTGGGTACAGTAGTTCAATGCAATATGTGCGTAATATTTTTTTTATAAGAATTTGGGAAAGTTATGAAATATCCTGTAAATGTTTATTCCTGATCAAAAGATTTAGGCTTTTAGTTAAGATGAATCTGTGCTGCCCCTTCTGTACATGGTAAGTAGTGAAGCTGCTCCTCTACAGACAAGATTTGTTTGTGGCAACAACATTTTTTCTTTTACCAAGACACTGCCAGTAAAAGACACTATAGCTCATCACACGAAGCCATTTGCTCCAGACTATAGTGGAAAATGTTCTTCAAGACTATGAACTCAAAAAAGAACAGGTTCTTGCTGTTGTGTCTGACAGTTTTTCAAACCTGATAAGTAATATTAAACTGATGTATGAGAATAATGAAGGTAAACAGCAGCTAGAAGAAAATTTAAAGGAAACCTGACCCCTCCAAATCACCCCCAACCCTATTAATACCTGTCCCTGTGCCATTACATATCATTATTAGTGGTCTTTTTCTATAAAAAATGTGTTCTGTAACATTACAAAAATCAACATTATGCACTTACATATGTGCGACTTCTTGGCTCTGAATAAGTCTCACAGGGCATCCCCTGTGAGTCTCTAAGCCCTCCTTAGCTGTTCATTATCACGCCCCGATGGGGCATGCGCGGCTTCAGATTTACACCTAAAGGGTGTACAGACGTCACAAAGACCCGATGTGACGCAAATAGCGTCACACCGGCTATTACGCCCCTACAGCAGGGCGAGGAGGACTAGGATTATTTATCACGCCCATCGGGGCGTGATAATGAGCAGCTAAAGAGGGCTTAGAGTCTCACAGGGGATGCCCTGTGAGACTTATTCAGAGCCAAGAAGTCCCACATATGTAAGTGCATAATGTTGATTTATGCAATGTTACAGAATGCATTTTTTTTTTTATAGAAAAGGACCACTAATAATGATATGTCATGATGCAGGGACAGGTATTAATAGGGTTGGGGGTGATTTGGAGGGGTCAGGTTCCCTTTAAGATTCAGTATGTTTGAGATTGAGGGCTACAGTCCTGTTCCTGTAACTGAGTAACAAACATATTACTACAGAAGAACAGCAAAATGATACTTCACGATTAGATTATGTTGTTGAAGCTGCTTCAAGTCTCTCTCCTATTCATCACATGCACTGTGTTGTGCACATGCTACAGCTGGCAATTAAAGATATCCTGCAAGAGGGATATGCTGGAACTCTGATTGGCAAAGTGAGGAAAGTGGTTATTGCTGCCTCTAAAATTGATTCCATCTTGAAGAGATGTGCTGGAAAAGGGGCAATTGTCCATCAAGTCACTCAGTGGGGTAGCACTTATGTAATGATTGAGCAATTACTTGAGCTGAAACCCTTTCTTATAGATATGGCCAACCCTCAGGTCACACTAAATGAAGGTCAATGTACACTGGTTGAATTGAAGTAATTGCTTCATCACCCATTTACAGTGACTAACAAATTATAAGATGAGGCTTTAACTCCTGGCATTTTTATAAAGGAGTAGAAAAACTTGCTGTTTTGCCTATCCAAAAGAGAAGGTTTAATCGCAGATGGCAGTGCTGCTTCAATGAAGCAGAAAGAGAGATGCTGCTATTAGAAAATAAAATTCCACTGTTTGTGGACCCAAGTCATCGTATATTGCTGGCTTTCTTAAGGAAAAGAAGCAATGACTGAGGTAGCAGTTAGGATGAGTGGGCTACAGGACCACCAAGAGCAAGAAGACTTGGGTCCTGCCAGTGCTACTACAGCCATATCTTCAGATTCATCAGATGAGGAGTTTAATTTTGAAAAGTATTTGGATGACAAGGATCAGGCAAAGCATTGCCACAGGGAAAAAGATTCCACCCACCCCCATAGCAATGTCCATATTTCAGCAGAATTTTTCAGTTAGTCTCAAAGAAGTAGAAGAGTTCAACCGTTCATCAAAACTGTGCATGAGGCAATTGCTTTGTACCCTGAAATAGTTAGAGGTGCTGTCCATGTGGTTACCTCCTTGCCACTGACCCAACTTACTGTAGAGAGGTTGTTCTCTGGCCTTAAAATAATTAGGTCAGATGAGTACATCTATGAAGGAGGAGGTAATACTATTTCTCAATTTCTCAGAACAAATTCATAGACTTCAACAGAAAACATACTGAATAACATTTGTGAAAACTGTTTTTTTTTCCACATATTGTATTGCACAATTACAGTTAGTTTGTTATATTATTATTATAAAAGTGTTTTTTGTTCTAAAGTTTTATTCCAAACAATATATTTTATGTTCTGTTAAAATAGTTTGATTACTTGAGTAAATTTATCACTTAAAGATGAACCATGCATGAGGGAGTCGGAGGTATGTCTTAGGCGGCCGTCACACTCTTCAATCTTGTGAGCGATATTGTTAGCGATCACATGCACACGCGATCGCTAACAATATCGTTCACATGATTGGTGAGCTGTCACACAGGCAGACTCACCAGCGATGTGGACCAGCGAGATCGCTGGTAACCATGGTACACATCGGGTTACTAGGCGCCGCGCGGCGCTTAGTAACCCGACGTTTACCATAGATACCATCTCCCAGCATAGGCTCTGCCGCTGGGAGATCGTTCATCGTGGTGTCACACACTACGATGATGCAGATTGATCAAGCGATTATCGCTTGATTTGAGCTCCAGCTCACAAATCTGCGATCAAACAATCAAGCGATTTTATATTGTAAAATCGCTTGATTACGCGCAGCGACGCACAGACGATATCGCGTAAGCGATCAAAAAGCAGATCACTTAAGCGATATCGTTCAAGAAATTGATGCGTGTGACGGCCGCCTTACCAACATCACAGCCCTTATTTCCAAACTTCAGTTCCCACAGCCCCCAACAGATAATTTTTTAGGATTACCTTATTATTGCACAGGTGAGAGAACCTGTGGCATTTTCTAATGGTTTGATAATAAGTTCATCACCTGGGCAACACTAAGGATATCCTTATACATGATCTGTTTGGAAGGCCATGAAGACTGGAGTTTGTGAAACACTGGATTAGATCGACCATAAAAGATGATGTAAGGGGAAAATGATTCGGCATGTTGAATTGTAATGCCCCATCCTTTTGGTTTTATTGGAGATGAGCCACCTTAAGAGGTTGTCTGACCACCCTCCCCATTGACAGCACTGGCATGTTCTGCTGAACCAAGCTTGTGTAGGTATATACAGTGAATGAAATAATTATTTGATCCTTTGCTGATTTTGTAAGTTTGCCCAATGACAAAGACATGCACAGTCTATAATTTTAAGGGTAGGTTAATTTTAACAGTGAGAGATAGAATATCAAAAATAAAATCCGGAAAATTACATTGTCTAAATTATATATCGTAGTTTTCGCTTTATAAGACACACCTGATTATAAGGCAAACCCCAAATTTGGTGAAAGAAAAGAGAAAAAAAATATTTATGTTAAATGGGATTCATCTTATAATGCCAATGTCCGTCTTACAAATCATATATATGTCCCTCATACGGGTGTATTTATATAACCCCCTTCCTGGTACATAGTCCCCCATCCTGTATATGGCCCCCTGTGCTGGCACATATAGCCACTCTGTGCTGGCACATATAGCCCTTCGGTGCTAGCACATATAGCCTGCCGCTGCTAGCACATATGCCCCTTGTGCTGGCAAATAGGCTCACTGTGCTGGCACATATGGTCCCCCCATTCCGAATATGCCCCCATCACTCTATATGCCTCCCTGCTGAAACACACATAGTAAAATGACAAACGTTTTTAACTCTCCTTCCACCGCTTGCTCCATCGCTCCCAGCTCCTTGGTGTCTCTTCCTGTGTCTGTGCACAATCCGATCATGTGACCGAGGCGCACAGTGATGTCATCACTGTGCTGGGCTGATCACGTGATCAAATGCCAGCACACACAAGAAGAGACCGAGTAGCTGGGAGCACAGAGCTAACGGCTGAGGGTGACTTAAAAACGTTTCTTTTACTATGTGTGTGCCAACAGGTAGGCATATAGAGAGAGATGACAAATTACATCACACTGTGCCCTGTACCTGAAGTCCATTGCCTCGGAGTAACCCTTGACTCTGCCCTGACAAAGAAGGTAATATTGCTGCGCCACTCTGTAATTGTCATCGGGAGCAGGTTATTTGAATGGGAACCTCACCTGTGCTTGTTGTGCTGTCTGCACAACAAGAATTAGTGCATTGAGGTTTATCTCCCTTTCCACTTGAGGAAGACGCTTGGAGAGCTTAGAAACGCGTTGTGGCCTAAAGGACCCTGCCTTTTTATTGTACAAATAAAGCCGAGAGGTAACTATTCATAATAGCCTTGGTGCCAGTTGATTCCCCAGCGCTCACACAAATACCTATTACTCTTTTGAAATACATTGACTCTGCCCTGTCCTTCAAACCGTATATCCAAGCCCTTGCCACCTCCTTCAGCCTTCAACTCAAAAATATTTCCACAATCCGTCCCTTCCTCAACCCTCAATCTACTAAACTACCAGTGGGTGCCCTCATCATCTCCCATCTCGACTACTGCAACTTCCTCCTCTGTGGCTTCCCTGCCAACAGTCTTGCACCTCTCCAAATCTGTCCTTAACTCTGCTGCCCAACTAATCCATCTCTCTCCTCACTATTCCTCCACCTCTCCCCTCTATAAATCCCTCCACTGTCTCCCAATTCACGAGCAAATCCAATTCAAGCTCCTAACATTGACTTACAAAGTCGTCCACAATCTGTTCCCCCATATATCTCGACACTAATCTTCCGCCTGCAAGACTTCACCTGTCCCCCACACTCTGAACCTTCAAGCGGAACCTGAAAACCCATCTCTTCAGAACCGCTTACAACCTACAATGACCACGGTGCCACCTCACCACCATTGGACCCGGCACTCCACCACCCAGTAGACCCAACCTACTGTCTCTCTCCCCACTGCCCTATAGAATGTAAGCCCACAAGGACAGGGTCCTCTCTCCCCTCTGTATGAATCCGACGCTATTAGTTTGCTCGTTGTATTTTTAACTTGTTTGTATGTATCCCTTTCTCATGTACAGCACCATGGAATCAATGATGCTCTATAAATAAATAAATAATAATAATAATAATATGAGGATCATGAGGAAGGTGAGAGAATATCCTCAAGCTACACTGGGGGAACTTGTTAATGATCTCAAGGCAGCTGGGACCATTGTCACTTAGAAAACCATTGGTAACATATTACGTCGCAATGGATTAAAATTCTACAGTATCGGCAAAGTCCCACTGCTCCAGAAGTTAATGTGCAGGCCCGTCTGAAGTTTGCCAGTGAACACCTTGGTGATTCTGAAGGCCCCGTCACACCATCCAACATCGGCTGCAATGTCGTATGCGATGCCGCGGGTGCGCGCTCGCTTCCGACATCACAGCCTAGCTGTCACACGGCAAGATGTTGCCGGTGATGGCACTGCGATGTTGGCGCCACGAATGCTCGCTGGGCTGGATCAACCCAGCGAGCAATCCGCTGCTATGCAGCAAATAGGCGGGATCGGCCGTGACATTGCTATTGCGGTGTCGCACCGAACAATCACACCCGTTGTTTAAGTTGAAGTTTACAGGTTTTCCTGCATGCAGGAAAACCTGTCAACTCCGACTTGAACAACTATTGTTGAATCATGCGTTTACACGCAACAATGATGTTGTTTCAATATCTTTTCTGACGTCACTTTTGAACGATGTCTGGAATGATGTTGAAATGTGTAACGGGGCTTTGAGAGTGATTGGGAGAAGGTGCTGTGGTCAGATTAGACAAAAATTGAGCTCTTTGGCATTAACTCAACTTGTCATTTTTGGAGGAAGAGAAATGCTGCCTATGACCCAAATAACACCGTCCCCACTGTCGAGCATGGTGGTGGAAACATAATGTTATGGAGGTGTTTCTCTACTAAGGGCACAAGAATACTTCACTGCATCAATGGGACAATGGGTGTAGCCATGTACCATAAAATCCTGAGTGACACCCTCCTCCCCTCCGCCAGAACATTAAACACGGGTCATGGCTGGGTCTTCCAGCATGACAATGACCCAAAACATACAGCCAAGGCAACAAAGGAGTGTCTCGAAAAAAAGCACATTAAAGTCATTGAGTGGCCTATCCAGACCTTAATCCCATAGAAAATTTATGGAGGGAGCTGAAGCTCCAAGTTGCCAAGCAACAGCATCAAAAGATGATCTGCAAAGAGGAGTGGATGAAAATTCCTCTTGACATGTGCGCAAACCTCATCATCAGCTACAAAAAAAAGTCTGACTGCTGTCCTTGCCAACAAGGGTTTGGTTTCAATAAATTTGTACTGAGTTTTCGGTGATAACAATCACATAACAGAAAGAATACAGGGGTTTGCCAACAAAGGTTTTTTCACCAAGAATTAAGTCTTGTTGGCCAGAGGGATCAAATACTTATTTTTCTCTTCAAAATACAAGTACTTTTATATAATTTAGGTAATGGGATTTTCTGGATTTTATTTTGATATTCTCTCAATGTTAAAATTAGTCTACCCTTAATATTATAGACTGTTCATGTATTTGTCAGTGGGCAAACTTACAAAATCAGTAAGGGATCAAATAAGTATTTCCTTCACTGCATGCACTGTTTGCCTTATTTTCTTCTCACTTGTGGTTTAGATATTTGTATAATAATTACATGACGTAGTCATTATGTCCTTGCTGATCTGGAAATCAGCTCTTGGTGCACTGTCTCCTAAAGAGCTTCTAAAGGAAAATGTTTTATCTATAATGGCCAATATGTGATGAAAGGGCTTTTTAGTGGGAGGGAACAGCTGCATTAACCAATGAGGATAAAAAAGGTGTTTTCCTGACTGCCACAGACAGTCCTAAGCACTGTAACCAAGCTGTAGTCAATGTAAGGCGGTCCTGTACCCACTTCCTCACCTCTTCATGTCATGTTACATCTTTGTGAAAATGCCCACACTCATCCTTCATGCTCTGTTTGAATGTGGGATTACACTCAGATAGCTAAGCTGACTAATGGGCACGGGGCAAAGCCGAGCCAGGCAGCTGCCTTGTTGAGAATAATTTTCATCCCCTTTCCTTCAACCACAAAGGAGTAAGTGGTATTTCCTTTTAAGGTATGACAATGCCTGTCCGCCATCTCATCCTTCTTCTCCGCTCGCTTCCTTAAGCTGAACATGGACAAAACCGAGTTCATTGTCTTCCCCCAAGCCACTCCCACTCACTACCCGACCTATCCATCGTCGTCAATGACTGCTCTCTCTCCCC
Source organism: Allobates femoralis (assembly GCA_033576535.1). Classification (NCBI taxonomy): domain Eukaryota; kingdom Metazoa; phylum Chordata; class Amphibia; order Anura; family Aromobatidae; genus Allobates; species Allobates femoralis. Next base: position 359,026,471 of record JARQOC010000006.1, read on the forward strand.
AGTCCCCCACGCCAAGTGCCTCGGGGCTATCCTCGACTCTTCCCTCTCCTTCAAGCCCCACATCCAGGTCCTTGCCACCTCCTGCCGTCTGCAGCTCAAAAACATCTCCCGGATCCGCACTTTTCTTGACCACGACACTGCTAAAACCCTTATTCACGCTCTCATCATCTCACGCCTTGACTATTGCAACCTCCTGCTCTCCGGCCTCCTTGCTACCTCCCTTTCATCTCTCCAATTTATCATGAATGCCGTTGCCCGCCTAATCCGTCTCCCCGCTACTCCCCTGTCTTCCCCCTCTGCCAAGCCCTTTATTGGCTCCCTGCTTCAGAGAGCCCGATTTAAAACATTAACCATGACATACAAAGCCATCCACAACCTGTCCCCTCCATACATTTCTGACATGGTCTCCCGATACCTACCCTTGCGCATCCTGCGATCCTCCCAAGAACGCCTCCTCTACTTCCCCCTCATCTCTTCTTCGCACAACCGCATTCAGGATTTCTCCCGGGCATCCCCCATACTCTGGAAGTCTCTGCCCCAACACATCAGACATTCTCCTACCCTAGGAACCTTCAAAAGAAGCCTAAAGACCCACCTCTTCTGCCAAGCCTACAACCTCCTATGAGACCCGGTGCACCCACCACCTCACCACCGACACCCTCCCCTCCTACTGTATCCCCACCTGCCCCTCGTAGATTGTGAGCCCTCGCGGACAGGATCTTCTCCCCTCTTGTATCTGTACGACCAAATTGTACTTGTTCTTGTCTGCCCTTTAAGCATGTGAAGCGCCATGGAATATAATGGCACTATATAAATAAATAAATAATAATAATAAACTAGGTATGATTGATGGAAAATTACCTCTTGGACCCCCACTGATCTTGAAAATAAAGTGGCCATGATCCTAGACAACAAAATCCCAGCCACCCACTGGACAGAGCTCAACCTCTTCAAGTATTTGGACTAGGCAGTAGCACCAGGCAAAACCATAATATAGTGATTATATAGTAATACTGCACTCATTTTATCATAACCCACAATTAAAAGTAAAGTACACTGAGTAGAAATAGGGTAACAATGTTTTGAACTTTTGACTTTCAGTCTCCATATCTCACCATCCACTACAGCATTAAGCAAGAGACTGCCTTCAGTTTATAGACAATCATCTTGGCTATCTCATACATAAATGTGATTTGTAACTATTTAGCATATGATTATTAATGCAGATTCTAGTCATGTTACTGCATTGTTACTAGCCACAGTTGTCAAGCAATGATGGCACGTTTCAGAGCTAAATCCCAGCTCCTTCCTCAGGGAACCAACATAGTGTACGTTGACCAGCATAGTCTATGTTGATTCCCTGAGGAAAAAGCTGGGATTTAGCTCTGAAACACGTCAGAATTAAAGCCATCATTGCCTGTCAACTGTGGTTATTTCATCTTATTCTACCATATGTACAGTGCGGATCCACGAATCACTGTCCTTTTTCCGTGTGTTCGTCTTTGGCACCACTATTGTAGATGGAGTGTGGGTTCTGTGGCAGCCATACCATACCCTTATACTGGTTGTGGGTCACAACTGTCGCAGGTGAGCAGTGACATAAAATTGCACAACTTCAGTGTTATAAGGATGAGACCCTATTGTGCTTTCTCTCCTCTCTCATAGTTTGCATTGACTTCGTTGTTATTGTTTTGCTCCTAAAAAATCTAAATTGAATTTTTTATTATTTTATCAGTATTTTGTAAATCTACCTTTTGGCTTTCAACACTGCCAGAATCCTTCTGGGCATACTCTCAATCAGATTCAAGCATGTCTTGAATAAAACCTTATTCCAGGTCTCTTTTACACATTCTTAATGTTGGTGCATACTGGTCGATTCACTTGAGATTGTATATAGCTTTTTCTTCACCATTACCCACAAGTGTTCAAAAGGGTTGAAATCTGGGGCATTTGGGGGCCAATCCACCACCTCTACTTCATTTTCATTGAACTGTTTCTTCGCCAATCTCGACTTGTGCTGCGGGTCATTGTCCTGCTGGAACACTACATTGTGCTTTTCATACCCATAGTACTCGAGTGTACGAAGTAACTAGTCTTGTAGGATACTCAGATATAGCTCAGCATTGAGACCACCATCTATCCTGGTCAAGTATCCAATTCCATTGTCTGTGAACTAGCCTCATATTATCAGGCTTCATCCACTGCGTTTGACAGTACCTTCAATTTCTCAATATATTAGCCCCTTTTTCCCCCATTTTAGTCCCATTTGCACCCATCAGAGCCCAGTCTATTGACTTTTATCTCACTGCTCCAAATCAACTGTTAACAATCTTCTCCTATCCATTTTTTTCTAAACTCCAGCCATTACGTCGTCTGATGATATTTAAGTCTTCACCGTTTTCGGAGCACCATTCCACATTTGTGTATCACATTGTTACCCTTCTGCTTGTCAATGTATTTCACACAAAAAAGTGGGTCAGTAGCTTTTGAAGAGACACAGATGAATTTCTGTCCAAGTTCTGCCCGGCCTGTAGTTTACATGCACTGATTTTCTTATTTTCTTCATTCTGGGGATATCTGTTATAACTGATTATGGTGCATTATTTTCACATGTATGTCACTAGATTTAGAAGACTGAGAAGTGATTGATTTCAGTTGTTTTTGCCTAACAGGTAGAAGTAGAGGATCCCAGTGACCAGCAGCTGGTGCTGTTCTGCTTTATCAACAGGGAATCTTGTTGACAGGAGCTTTACATCATCCACCTTGGTGTCCTTATTGCGAGGGCAACTCTTGGCACAAGCAAGTAATGTGATTGATCTTTGCCCATTCACAAGGCACAAACTGTTGGCAAAGTGAGCAATTACAGGTCACTGTGCTAGCCAGCTGTATAGAAAAAAGAAAAGTACTTGGTGTCATAGTGATAGCATATGAAAAAACTGAAGGAACAATTCAAGCACAATATGGTTTTATCAGAAAAACTGGTAAATATAGTGAGAAAGCAATGCTGCTCACCTTTTGGTGTTGTGAGACCAAGCACTAGTTTTAGGGGTTGTCCCACGAATAAAGCTCATTTTAATAAATAGATCTTTGAATAATAATTGCCACAATTCGATGTGTTTAAATATGTACCTGTGCTGAGGTACTCTTATGGCCACTTTTCTAGCTTATCCACAGGTAACTTACTGGCTGCAGTGAAATCATGGAGACATTATTCCATTTGTACACAGCAACAAGATAGAACCATGTCTCCATGATTTCACTGCAGCCAGTAAGTTACCTGTGGATAAGCTAGAAATGTAGGCCGCATGTAAAGTGGCCATTACATATGTGTTCCTGCTATGTACTGTGTAATGCTTGTGTCTGACCATACAGGGACGTGGTCTGATCATACCACATCTCCTGTGCTGAGATAATCTTACATATGTGTCCCTGCTATGTACTGTGTAACGGATGTGTCTGACCGTACAGGTACATGGTCTGATCATACCACATCTCCTGTGCTGAGATAATCTTACATATGTGTCCCTGCTATGTACTGTGTAATGGTTGTGTTTGACCATACTGGGACATGGTCTGATCATATCACAACTCCTGGGCAGAGGAGGAAATAAAAAAAATTACAATTTGGGATTGCAAATTATTCTTTCTTTGAGGTAAAACATTTTTTAAAAAGAAGCAGAGAAAGGCTTTGCCTCACAAAAATAATCGGCTGTGCTATTTGTGTACCCTCTTTTGCGTCCTTCCATTTCCTGGAGATGTTGTATGATCAGACCATGTCCCTGTACGGTCACACACTGCCATTACACAGAAAATGTAAAAAAAAATGAAAAGAGAATGCGCCTAGGTGCAGATCATTAAGTAAGGTTATAGTCCTTCAAACTCGCCTCTTTTAGTTATGCAGACTCCGCACAACTAGAGATTCCAGCATGGATGAGCAGTGGGCAGATCGCTGGGATCGATAAAGGGGATGCAGCTGCTGTGTGGTGAGGTCAGTGTGGCAGTCTCCTCTAAGGGATGTCATGTGATCCAGCCATGTGATGCAGTGGGGCATTCCTTTCTGACATCAGCCCAGGTCCTGTCACATCCTCAGAGCAGCTTCCCACCGCTCTCCCCGAAGGGAGAAGAAACGTGGATAAGAATAGAATATGCGGTGTTATGGAGTGCTAGAGGTAAAAGGACCAGGACTGGGACAATTGAAGTTTGATATACCAACCTAATCTATTGTTCAGATAATGGAGCAGACACACTATCACGCCACAACGTGTTTCGACGGCCGTCGCTGATCTTACCTGAGGAAGACAGTGACGGCTGTCAAAACGCGTTGTGGCGTGATAGAGTGTCTGCTCCATTATCTGAACAATAAATTAGGTTGGTGTATCAAACTTCAATTGTCCCAGTCCTGGTCCTTTTTCCTCTAGCGCTCCATAACACTGCGTATTCTATTTTATTACACAGAATATAGCAGGGGAATATTTATAAGATTATCTCCTCACAGGAAAAAAAATTTTTTAAACACATCAAAATGTAGATATTATTTATATTCAGTCTTCAATAAATGTTTATTGTAAATATAACACATTACAGTAGATATGTCAAGCATGACAGGCATTGTAGGGATAAGGAAACAACAAACATGACATAACATTACTTGATTAAGGAAGCGAAAGGATAGGGGTGAGTAGGGATCATGGGCATTGGGGCTGAGGAAGGGGGGGGGGGGGGGAGAAGGGTAGGAAGGGGGTGACCTCAGGTGTAGATGAAAAGTAAGGCAAGGAAATAATGATTAAAGCAAGAGTACTGTGGTACACATGAAACACTGCAGTCATCACTTAATAGTTCCTTGGAGGAGGGTATATAGCGCGTGAGTGGCATAGTCGTCATCTACAGTCAGATAAGTACTCCGACTATATGTTCACGATACTCCCGTCCGTTCCACATTAAACGCCATCTTTCCCAATTGGCTGTAGGTTCGTACTGCCGGTTAAACAACTTATTTTTTAGCCTAATGTGGTTAAACACAGGGGGGGGGGGGGGAAAGGGAAGGGTGCAGGGTGGGAGGGAGGGGGGGGAAAAATCAAGGGGAAAAGGAGGGGAGGGGGGGAAACCAAATATAGCTGGGAAGAGAAGTAGAGAAATGAGTAAGTAAAAGAGTTAGGTGTTGAAGATTAGGGGGCTGTGACCTCGAGGAACTCCGTGCATCTAAGGAGGAGGGTGAATCGCTGAGGGATGTGTTGCCCATAAGTCCCACGCATCCGATATATATCGCCTCCTCGGGGCGTCCATTGCAAGATAGTATTCATGCGTGAAGATAGTGTTAATCTTTTGGATAAGGTCCCTGGTGGCGGGAGGGGATGAGTTTTTCCATGCTGCTGCAATGCATAGTCTTGCCGCTATTAGAATATAGGTGATCACATGGCGGGTAATCGGTGGGAAGACTTCGCCCCCTATGTTTAAAACAGCTAACTGGGGTGATAACGGAATATGGGTGTCCGTTACCGTGTCCATCAAGCTTTTGACTAGTGCCCAGAATTGAGCCACTTTAGGGCAGTGCACCACATGTGTGCCAGGTCACCTTTCTGGCCACACTCCCTCCAGCACAAAGGGGAGACTCCGCGAGCGAATCTGGCTATCCTGGTTGGAGGAGTGTACCAGCGGAGATGAACCTTCTTGAGGGATTCAAGGTGGTTTATACATTTTGATACCTGAGTTACACATCTGATTGACCCCTCCCAATCATCCTGATCTGCCTGGAAGTTCAGGTCTGCCTCCCATGATGCCATATATGTTAGTTTAGGGGGGGAGTTTTGTGTTGTTAGTTCCTCGTACAAGGCGGAAAGACCCTTCGGGATTCTAGTGGTTGAGAATAACAGTCGTTGGAGTGGGGAGGGTAAAGGTCGCCTCAGATCGTGAGAGCAGCCCTTTGAGGAGAGGAAGTGGCGAACTTGTGTATATTGTAAGAAGGTATGTCTTAATTCCTGTCTGCCCTCACAAATGTCGTCGAATGTGAGTAGTTTACCATTCTTCAGGAGATCTCCTAAAGCACTGATACCTGCTTTCAGCCAGGGAGTGAGGTTCAGAGAGGGGATATGCACCCGAAAGGCTTCCATCGGAATATGCTCCGGGGGAAATTTTGACCAGTGAGTAGGGATCTTTTTCCACACCACCTGTAGAGCACGGACCGTGGCCAGGGGGTGCACCACCCCAACCGGGCCCAGGGCATTCCCGGCCAGGAGCCTTCCCGGGGAAACTTCCGGGGCAATCTCTGTCTCCAATTGGGTCCAGCCCAATGTCTCTTTTCGTCTCCATAATTCCCCCGTGGCCTCTAGAAGAATGGCTCTGTGGTATGAAGTGACGTCTGGGATCCCCATGCCTCCCCCTTTCAACTTCAGGTACATTACGTCCCTCCGGACTCTTGGTCTGCCCCCTGCCCATATGAATGAATTTATACGTCTTTGTAATAGAGTCAGCAGTTTGCCTGGGTATCCCAGTGGGACACACCGAAATAAGTAAAGTAGTTTTGGGAGCCACAACATTCTGAATGCTTGTATGCGCGCCATCCAAGATAGCAGCGGGAGAGGACCAGTTTCCATCGCCACTCTCAAGGTAGCCATAAGTTTGGTTAAATTTAAACGCGCCATGTTTCTCGAGGAGCATAGGGTCACTCCCAGATATGGGATACCCTCCGGGGCCCAGGCAAAAGTGAATTTGGATGAGAGAGATGCCAATTGCGTCTCAGGGATATTGATGGGTAGGGCCATGGTTTTTCCCATGTTCAATTTATAATAAGATATCTTTGAAAAATTGTCTAGTTCTTTTAATATGGCTGGGATGGAGTTGTCTGGGTCAGTGCATGTGATGATTACGTCATCGGCGTAGAGGCCTATGACATGGTCCTTCCTTCCCACAAGTATGCCCGCAATATCCGGGTTGGCTCTTATCGAGGCTGCCAGGGGTTCCATAACCAGGGCAAAGATCAGGGGTGACAGAGGGCACCCCTGTCTTGTCCCATTTGTGATGTTGAAATGGCGGGATAAATAACCCGATGTGGAGACCCGGGCTCCCGGGCAAGAGTAAAGCCCCAGCATGGCCGCCAGAATTGGTCCAGAAAATCCGAACCGTTCCAGAACCTCTCGTAGGTATCCCCAGTGCACCCTGTCAAATGCCTTTTCAGCATCAAGAGACAGGAATGCACTGGGGACTCCCCGATTCTCAACAATCTCCACCAGGTCCAGCATTCGCCGGGTGCCATCTCTGGCCTGTCTTCCCCCCACGAAGCCCACCTGGTCCGCATCCACCAAAAGTGGGATCACCTTTGACAGTCTAGAGGCCAGTACTTTGGCATATATCTTCACATCCGTGTTAAGCAACGAGATGGGACGATAGCTGCCAGGAGTGTCTGGGGGTTTGCCAGGTTTCAGGATGGTGGAGATCGTAGCCTCCAGGTCATCCGCACCCAGCCTCTCCTCTTTTTGCCAGTGATGAAACAATCGGAGCAGATAGGGGGCCAACCGGGGGGAGAAAGTTCTGTAATATTCATTAGCAAATCCGTCCGGTCCCGGAGCAGAGTTGCATTTGAGGTGTGTTGATGACATCCGTAATCTCCGAGAGGATGAACGGCTGGTTCAAAGCGGAGAGAATCTCAGGGGGGATTACTGGGAGCTTCACCCCCGCCAGAAAGGCCCGGATGTCCTCCAGGGAGGGTTGCGGTGTCAGAGGATCCCCGGCCAGGTTATAGAGCTTTGTGTAGAAATCCGCCATAACCTCCACTATCTCAGTCGGGTCTCTGACTGTCACACCCTTGCTAGAAGTCATAGAGGTCACCATGGTGTTAGCTACTCTTTTCTTCAGTCTCCTAGCTAAGAGCCTACCTGCCCTGTCCCCTGCGGCATAATACTGTGTATTAAGCTTCCGAAGCCCCAGTTCATGCTGATAAAGTAGTTGTGCTCTGAGTTTAGTTCTCAGATCAAAAATCTGGCTAGTCAATTGGTGGGAGGGGTTGGTTTTGTTTGCTTTTTCAAGGGTTCCTATTTGATCGGACCAGTCTCTCCAGCAGGCCTCCCTCTCCCTCTTTTGTTGCGAGGCCTTCTGAATAAGCAACCCACGCAGAACCGCCTTGTGAGCGGCCCAGAGTGTGCCATCTGAAATCTCCCCGTTATCGTTATTGAGGAAATACTCCTCTAGGCTCCCTTCCAGGGATTTCAAGGACCGTTGGTCTGAGAGAAGAGCGACATTCATTCTCCAACGACGCGGTCTGGTTCCCATTCGACCACGCCTGATTCCCAGCGATACTGGGGCATGGTCCGACCAGGAGATCAGACCAATTGCGGAGGAGGTGCAGAATGGTAGGGTCTCCTCCCCAACCAGGAACAGGTCGATTCTGGAATAGGTATTATGGGAACCAGATAGGAAAGAGTAATCCCTTTCCTCCGCATGTTGATACCTCCAAATATCGTGGAGCCTGAATTCACTGCAAAGTGTTGCCATTTCCCTCCCTTTCCTTACGTGTGGGGCTGAGGAGTCCAGTCTTGCCACCATGATTTGATTAAAATCCCCACACACACCACCAGGGCCCCCTCTTTTGTTTGGTTGAGTTTTTTGAACAGGGATCTCAGAAACCCCAATTGGCCCGAGTTAGGGGCATAGACAGTCGCCAGTGTATACAATTCCCCTGATATGTTACACTTCAGGATTAGGTACCGTCCCAGCGGGTCCGCTTCAGCAGAATTCAGCGGGAACTGCACCTTGGCGCTTACCATCACACACACTCCCGCTTTTTTCACATTGTGATTTGCAAAGTAGATGTGAGGGTAGGAGGAGTTTTTCACACGAAAATTATCTTCCGCTAAAAGGTGTGTTTCCTGAACACACATCACATCAGCGTGAAGTCTCCTGGCCTCCTTCCAAAGGGAGGAGCGTTTTACCGGAGAGTTCAGGCCTTTAACATTTAGAGAAACTAGGTTCAAGGAGGAACCAGTCCCCGGTAGAACCGAATCGTTCCCTTTCATACTTACTCACTACCAGCGATCACGGAGCGAGGTCACTTGGGAAAGTATAGGAGAGAACAGTCCAAGATGAGCTGCGGAGAAAAATGAGAGTAGAAAGAAGGTAAAGGAAAGGGGGAAGGGGTAGCGGGAGAGAGTGGGACTAGGAGAGTAAAGATGCCCAACTAGGAGAGAATTGGAAGGTTGGGGGGGAGGTGTGGCTGGGTGAACTGCGGAGTGGGAGGGGGGGAGGGATGGGGGGAAGGGGGGGGGATGGATGGGTGGGGAGGGGGGAAGGGAACACACTTAAATAAACTTGAGTGTAGTCAGGCCAATGGGGCCGTGACTAAGGGGGGTTGAGGCTGGGAACCCACTCGAGTTTCCCCAGGTCCTGGTTCACAGGTGAAGAAATATCCACAAGCACTGTGGGGGGAGTCATAAGTGTCCATAAACCTGTGCTAGCTCTCGACGTGGGGAGTCCGTATGGGTTCCAAAGGAGGGTGCATTAATCCACGTAGACCGATTCGGAATCCTCCGATCCCTTGTCGACCTCAGGTGCATTCTCCAGAACCGGATCCTTGGGGTTCCTCCGGCCGGGGGCGAGGGGAGCTGGCGGCTTGAGCAGATAAGTTCCAGGAGCGTAGAGCCCTACGTAGCATAGTGGGGGAGGAAAAAGAATGTCTGTTTCCTTTATATCGAAAGTTAACAGACACTGGTGTGCCCCATGCATATTGTATGGCTTTCTCCCTCAATATAAGGCAGCTGGGGGCAAACTCCCTTCTTCTAGCCAGTGTGCCTGGAGAAAGGTCAGGGTAGACTGAGGCTTTGGCGAATTGTGAGGGGAGAGAGGGATTGGATCTCATCGCTTGGAGTAGAGTGTCTCTTGCCCTAGGATGTAGGAAAGAGATTAAGATATCCCTTGGGACTTCTTTAGGGAGCTTTGTAGGTTTAGGTAACCTATACGTTTTTTGTAATTCCAGTAATGCAGGATTAGCATCCGGGAGGGCAGCTGATAGAAAGGCTGAGACAGTCATCGGAAGGTCCTCACCATCCTGGGGTTCTGCGACTCCTCTTAACTTTACATTGTTCTTACGGAGTCCATCCTCTAGGTGACACAGCGTTGCCTTTACTGAGCCCATTTCCCTGTCAATCATGTCATAGCTGTCTGCCAAGTTATTATGTGCCGAAGCATACTCCTCCATCTTGGATTCTACAGTTGTGGTCCTCTCTCCTAAGGCCGCCACTTCAGACTTAATGTCTGCCATCATGGAGCGCATCTCCCCCAGCATCACGTCCCTCATTGATCCCAGCATTTCTCGCATGTTACGCTTTGTGAGAGGGGACTCCTCTCTACTCACATTATTGCCTCGGTGTTCCTGGCGTCTGGGGGACCGAGGGGACCGCGAGGCCCTGGTGGAGGCACTGGAGGGAGACGCTGGGCTGTTCCCGGCCGGCGCCATCTTGGATCCACTGTGGGGCTCCTGATTAAAGTAATCAGTGAGCTTGTTCGTGGTCTCCCGGCGGCGGGACCCGGTCCTGGGCATGACCGGAGGTTGTGTGAGGTGCTGGGCTGTCGCTCGTTTCAAAGCGGGAGCAGGAGAGCCGCTGTAGTGCCGTGTATTCGGTCCGTGCTGCGGAGCCTCCTCACAATGCGACCGGCGCCATCGGCTGCTGGACACGCCCCCCCGATATTATTTATATTCAAAGATCTATTTGTAATTCAACTTTAAAATGACCTTTGTTCATGGGAAAACCCCTTTAAGCTTTTGAAAAGATATGTTCCAGTGCAGTTTTCACATCCACAGTTAAAAGTCTAATATGAAGTATCACGATGTCTATGTGGATTATTGTGGTTCTCTTGAACAAGAAGTTCGCTAGCCTCAAAACACATTGATAATAAAACCGTGTACACACTGATACTACATATTGGATGCGAAACCAGCAGCACAGATAACCCACTTTCTCCATTATATCAATAGTGATAGAACCTGTCATATTAGTTACCCTAAAAGATGCAGACAGTACAGTATTGTAAGAGAGGCAGCCAGATTGGGTCACACAGTCACCGCTGACCCCATGTCACAAACAGCACTTCTAGGCCGGTCATTGGAAAACTCGGTGAACGTATTGTGTATATGCAACTGATTTCAACACATGGAATATATATGTACACCTCAGTGCAGTCACAGCCCAGCTTCACAATTATCCAAGAAAACTATTAGTTGCCACTACCAATCATTTATACAGGTATATTAGACAGCCGTTATGGTAGTGTATGGCTTTGGAGATGTGGTTTACAGAGCAAGAGGAACGAAGCTATTACATTTTATCTATTTAATTCAAAAAGTAGGCAGTGTTTTTACAAATATACAAAAGATGTTATAAATTAACCAAAACAATACAGTATATACAGTACAATTACATTACATTTAAGGGATAAACAAAAGAAAAGTACTAAATCTTATGTCACTCCAATGGACTCCAATGAAACATGGAACAACCTACACGATAATGTAACTTCCTAGCATTGAAGAATAATCCATATACCACACCTACATAGATTCATAACAAGGCTGGTCATGGGATGTGGCTTCAGACTCCAGAAAATGATGACATCCCCAACATTCTGGATATCTTTGTCCCTGGAGGTCCCAAATGGAAGATATTGTGATCGTGCGTCTCATCACCATTTTACCTTATCTTAGATATGATACATATATTGTCATCCAGCTGTATGATTTAATTTGTAGTTAATGCTCAGGCCGCACAAATATGAAAACATATCCATGTTCTTACCCTTGTAGTCACAAAGCTGAAAATGTATATTCCATAACTGTAGGATCTATTCAAACTCCAATATTCATAACTGACCACTGGTGCCCAAATGTCTAAGACAATCTTTTTGAAATTCAGTTCTCCTCCTCTGTTTAAACCAATCTCAGACAGGCTGTCTTTTTCCTCTGTGGTAATTACCTGTTCACACCAGGAGGTCCTCCTTCACTGAGGATTGCATATGTGCAATGTGGGGGTGAATATGTCCTCTCTATCCAGAGAGAAGTATTTTGAATTTTAAAATTTTCTATGACGAGTAGGTATTGTTGCTTCTGTTAAAGGGGGGTGTCTCATGAACCAAGTACATTTTAATTAATCAATCTGGAAATTATAAGTTTCACAATTGGATGGGTTAAAAAAATATTCATGTACTGAGATAAACTTATAAAAGTTCCCGTGCTATATATTGATTAATGGATGTATGTCTAACCACTGTGTAATAGATGTGTCTAACCATACAGAGAGCAGCTCTAGTTTATGTTCTGAGTATGCCTCATCTCCTGGCCATGGGATGAAGTGGAAGAGTATACTGATTGGGTGTCTTACCAAAACAACCCCTTTAATACAGTGTGTGGAGGTAAGAAGCCATGATGCTTACCTTGAGGTTTCCAGGAAAAAGACGTTTTACGTTACTATATGGATCAACAAATTAGAAATGTAGTCTTTGATTTTTTTTGACCTATGAATTCCCAGTCAGACAGTGAGGAGTCAGCTATATCAAGTGTTTCTCATTTTTTGTAATGAATGGGGAAAATGCATGAAAGAACAAATTTTTTACGTAATGATTTTCCTGTCAAGAAAAAGTTTTTGATGCAACAAACCCTTAATGTGTGCACAATCTCCTAATGTCACCTTTAATATGTGCAATCTAAATGGAAAAAAAACCCTATTTTTTTCCACCCGAAGAATACAAAGAATATGAATGATGTGGTTGTATAAATATGCACATGCTTACACTAATACTTTGTTGACGTTGACAGTATTCAGTCTTTTTGGGTTGGAGTCTATTAGCATACCATATCTAGAATTGGCCATCTTTGCCAATCTTCTTTGACGTAGTGCTCCAAATATGTCAGATTGCAAGGGGATCGCCTATGTACTGCCCCCTTCAGGTCATCCCACAGATTTTTAATTGGATTCAGATCTGAGCTCTGCATAGACAATTCCAAACTTTGATTTCTTTCTAGCGAAGTCATTCTTTAGTTAATTTGGAGATATGCTTAGGGTCTTCGTGCTGAAAGGTGAAATTCCTCTTCAGCTTTATGAAGAACTAGCTGTACTACCCGGCTACGGCAGGGTTAATAAATATCTGCTGTTAGCTATAACAAAATAGAATTTGAATATGTAATATTAATGACCTGTAAGAAAATAGAAGCTGAGCTGTGATTGGTTGCTTTAGGCAGCCTAATAAATCTCCAGCCAACAGTAAACCCTCCCGGCCGGGCAGTATATATTACCTCACACATACACATAAAAGACAGTTCATGTGACTGACATCTGCCTTACTACCCTATATGGCACATGTGTTGCACATTGGCTGTTTTTAATCAGATGTTTATTTTTGGAAATTAAAGATACCAGACGTATGAAGCGAGTTGTGTGAGGTGATTTGTGCACATCTGTGTCTGTCTGTGTGGTGTGTGTGTCCCTGGGGTGTGTGTGTGTCCCAGTGGTGTGCATGTGTCCCTGTAGGGGGGTCCCTGTGGTGCGTGTCCTTTTGGGGGGGGAGGGGTGTCACTGTGGTGTGTGTCCTTGTGGGGGGAGGGGTGTCTCTGTGGTGTGTGTCCATCCCTATGGGGTCTGTGTGTTCCTGTGACGTTTGTGTGTGTGTCTCTGTGTCCCTGTGGGGTGTGTATGTGTGTATGTCCCTGTGGTGTGTGTCTCCCTGTGGGGTGAGTGCATGTGTCCCTATAGGGTGTGTATGTGTGTGTGTCCCTGTGGGGGGTGTCTGTGTGTTGTGTGTCTCTGTGTTGTGTGTGTCTCTTTGTGGTGTGTGTGTTTGTATTCAGGTGTGTGGCGAGTATCCAGTGTTGGGGCTCCACCTTAGCTGTTACCCTTTGTGTGCATGTGGTGTGTATACATGTCCCCGTGTGTGGTGAATATTCCATGTCAGGGCCCACCTTAGTGACTATATGCTGGTATATGCTGTTAGTCTTTGGTGCTGTCATTAAGCCCATCTCATTCACAACTGTTAACTGGTAACTGTCTCTCCATTATGTAGATAGGGCCAAAATTGTTTGGTGAATTGGAACGCGCGGGGTTTAAATTTTGCCTCACAACATAGCCTCGAGATCCAGACGTGTGACTGTGCAAAATTTTGTGGCTGTAATTGCGACAGTGTAGATGCCAATCCCGGACATACACACATACATTCAGCTTTATATATTAGATGGAAGAAAGGCTTAGTTTACCCACGCAGACCAATGAGTCAATGCAATGATACTTTTTTTTGCCAACGCATCTCGTAGCAGAGTAAAGGGGTCTTCCTCGAAACGCGTCCAGCATGCCCTCTTGAAGTGTTGATGATTTTATCTAAATAAAGGATCAATTAGAAGAATTGCACCAGTATTCCAGTTTGTTTATATTGTGGATGGACGCTTACCATTATACTTGGTGCAGGAGTCCACCCTGAGGAAGTAGCAGGTCCTGCTATGAAACGCGTTGGAAAAATAAAGTGTTACAAATATCACTGGATTGACTCTCATTGGTCTGCGCGGGTAAACGAAGCCTTGCCTTTCTTCCATTTTTCATCATATCAGCGAGGCATCTGCAGTGGCCATTGTCTAACATGCTCATTCAGTTGGTTGCGACTCGCACAACCTGAAAAGGTGAGTCAGACCAATAAGGGGGGACTATGTATCATCACTGAGGGCCATATGCAGGATGGGGGCTATTTACCATCACTGGTGACCATATCAAGGATGTACTGTCACTGGGGGCTATGTACCATCACTGGAGCTATGTAATAATAATAATGAATATTTATATGGCACCAACATATTCCGCAGCACTTTACAATACAGTGGTTCATATACGAAAAATATACAATACAATAAGTAATTACAGTAGAGATAGAATACAGTACAATAATTGGATACAATACAATAAGCATAGAATCAATGTAAATAATACAATACAATAAATAAAGCAAAAAATAAAGGTGACCCTGCTCAAAAGAGATTACAATCTACAACAAGATAGGGGTTACACAAAGCACAGGGGCTTATTACACTGATGGTCCAGGCATCTTGAGGAAATGGGGGATAGAAATAAAGTTATATGAATGGTCATCAGACAATCTGTGTAGACCTTTTAGGTTTGGTGGAGTTTGAAGAAGAGTTATGTCGCGAGAGATAGTGAATGTACTGTCACTATGGGTTATGTACCAACACTGGGGCCCATAGCCAGGATAGGGGGCTATGTACCATCACTGGGGGGCTATCTGCATTCACTGTGGGCTATGTACCGTCACTGGGCTATGTACCGTCACTGGGAGCTATGTACCGTCACTGGGGGCTATGTACCATCACTGGGGGCTATGTACCATCACTTGGGACCATATCCAGCATGGGGGGCCCATGTACCAGGAAGGCGAGATATATATACAAGGATGAAGGACATATATGCTCATTGTAAGACAGACACTAGCATTATAAGTTGGACCCCATTTAACATTATAAAAAACATTTTTTTTCTCTTTTTATTAACCAAATTTGGGGTGCGTCTTATAATCAGGTGTGTCTCATAAAGCGAAAAATACAGTAATTGTAGACATTTTCTGTGAGAAATACTTCATTTTCTGGAACAATTTAAAGGGTGCCAATACATTTGCACATGATTGTATGTGTACACTTCACTTAACTGTTTTGAAAATTGGACATTACTAACAAGGCTGCATTATAATTTTGTCCAGAATGTTTAGCTACATGTATGCAACTGTGATAAATGTGGCCTCGCTTCTGCATGACTTATCTAATATATCTCCCCCATATGGACAGAACATTCCTGCCTGCCTCTACATAGCCTTTTCAGGTACACTAGACCCACCTAACAATACTAGACTGTTCCGAAATACGCTGCATGTGAATCCATAATAGTACCTTATGCCTGTTTACTCATCTTTCACATCACTTATGTGTTAATAATGTAAAAACTGTTTCTTCATTTTTTATTAGAACTAAAACATTCCATTATGGAATTGTTTAGTATATGCCACATTTCCTGAATCTACAAATAAGTAATAATAATGATGTATACACATTGAATATATATATGAAGAAAACCATATATTTCTTTCTCCGTAGTGTCTTTATTTCTTTACATGGGTGTCTGATTTCTAGATTGAGTGAATTGTTTAATCATTAAATGTGTGATACATGTTTGGGTCTTGTATCCTCCAGAGTGTGATTATGGAGAACAGATTATCATCATAATATAATGGTGCTGAAGGGGTCAGTTGTTGGGCACCGTGTGTTCAGCAGCCATTTGAATGTGAACTTTAAGAACAGTACCAGGAGCTTTTAATACTATGGGGGTGGGGATGCTCCAGTGGGAAGGGATCGGTATATCCAAGCATGATCTTCTACTGCTCCCTTGTGGAGGGACCTTGAGCACACACTTTGTAGAATGTTATAGCAGTCTGTTAGCTCATCATGATGATCCAGACTTCTATTTTCATTAGAAAAAAAAATTATTTTCTCTTTTTTTTTTTTGTATTTTTTGTTTTATGTTTAGCAGTATTTTTATTTGTTATTCTGTCACACGTTATTGCTGCACATTAGTATTTGAAAACTATTGTTTTCCTACTTTATGTTCAGATTTCACTGTATTTATTTTGCACTCTTGATTGACTACACTCTGCACTATTTCTACGTTCTATTGATACTCTCTTCTTCACCAAGACCAGATTCTGTATCTTTGCAAATTAAATTATGCCTCGTATAATAGAGATCCCATGATTCAATTTAAATAAGTTTAAAGGGCCCTAGAACAAGGTACAAGGTAGATGTTGGTGTATTTTTCATTCATTCCCTATGTATGCATACTTTTTAATAAAAAAGATGTACATGAAAATGAATTTCTCACACACTGGTTGAAATCAGCATTCTACTCCCATACAGTGCTAAATCAATCTGCAATACATTTAAGGGGTTAACAGCAACAATTCAGGAAATCTAGAGTATTGAAAGAGTTAAGATGTTAATAGTAACAATTCCGGTAGTCGAGGATAGTAATGTGGTAATTTGGTGAAGGGGCTAAATCCCACATCCTTCATGGTCTAGGTTAGTGAAGGGCTTAATTGTATTTGTCAAAGTTCAGAGCTTTCTGGTAATGTCCAGTTAAGTTTAATTGCGTTCTAGTTTGAGAGTGTTTCTAGACCATGCAGATTGGATCTTATGACATTCATGTTGGTCTGGGTTTTTGAAGGGTTAATTGTATTATGTGAAGAGGATTGTGTCAGGCTTTCATGCTGATCTTGGTTGGAATGAAGGAGTCCTCCGCCAGTTTGATATTGATAACATATCTCTGGGTAGTATACATACAGAAGAAGGAGTTTTGACATGTATAGAGGGAGCACAACTGGGCAGTGGAAAATTATAAGCAATTTTATTTACAAAAATTGTGAACATACATGTTTAAAACCAATTAAAAGTCACAAAGGGGGCTTCAGGCAAACATATGGAATCAATTAATTGAAGCATGGGGGAGTTTTTTTGCAGTGTGACCATAGTTGAGTTTATACAATACAAAAATTAATAAATTGCAATCTGACAGAATTGTCAGAAAAAAAACCTGTGATTAATCATGAGTTCTTGACTGGTCAACTTAGGTATGTATACCAAAGGCGGCCGTCACACGCACAGATATCTTTAGCGATATTGTAAGCGATCACGTGCACGCGCAATCGCTTACAATATCGCTCACATCGCTGGTGAGATGTCACACAGACAGACTCACCAGCGATGCGGAGCCGCGATCTCGCTGGTAACTATGGTACACATCGGGTAACTAGGCGCCGCGTGTCGCTTAGTTACCCGACTTGTACCATAGTTACCATCTCCCAGCATAGGCTCTGCTGCTGGGAGATGGATCATCGTGGTGTTATACACCACGATGATGCAGATCGTTGCATCGTTCATCGCTAGATCTGAGAACCGAACCTCAGATCAGCGATGTCACGATCAAGCGATTTACCATCGTAAATCGCTTGATTACATGCAACGATTTCTTGCCCGATATCGCTTAAGCGATCAAAAAGGAGATCGCTTAAACGATATCGGGCAAGAAATCGTTCCGTGTGACGGCCGCCAAAAGGAGATGTACAAGGTATAATTAACCACACTTAGATCTCAGATAAAATCATGGACAGGCAGTAATTCAGCAAAGTTTCAGCACATATAGACATAGTTAGGTGCTGGAGAATAAACCATGCAATGGTGACGGTATCAATAATACAATACTAGTCTCAGGTGTTAGAACACTCATATAGATTTAACACAATCACAATATGTACCAAATCACAATTTTTCATGTAAAAATATGATATACTGTCTCCTCACATCACTATATTGACACCATCAATTAATAGGTAGTACCCTGTCTGATACTAAGTAGTTATATCCATAATCCAAATAGTGTGACATTGGTATCAACAGGCACATACGTGATATCAATGGGGTCAATAGATTATTCATAATGTGCAGTTATCAATTAATGAAGACCACCAGACCAATCATAAAGTGCTCCTGATATAATAAAAATTATTCCAACAAGTTGAGTCTATTTGCTTGTATTAAAGCCTGTACTGTCAGAGGGAGGGCCCCTTTACACACGGCTACATTTCTTGGGTGGCTACAGGTAACTTACTGGTTGCAGTGAAATCATGGAGAGATTATTCCATTTGTACACAGCAACAAGATAGAACCTTGTCTCCATGATTTCACTGCAACCAGTGAGTTACCTGTAGCCACCCAAGAAATGTAGCCGTGTGTAAAGGGGCCCGGAAAGCCATTCCCTGTAGTGGTTACTCACTAACTCACAAAGTTGTCAGTACACATTCAGCCCTGGAGCCCCTCCTGTTGTTGTTGGGTGGGCAAAAGGATCCTGATTCCAAGAACAATAATAATACTCTAATATCATACTGTCTTTAATCTCTTCACCACCATGGATGTATAGATATGTTCTTGATCGTCTCCTTCCCTTTGATGTGGGCTCAAGTGCTGAGCTCACATCTTTCCCAGCACATGTCTAGCAAGCAGACGCCCCCGCTCGTTAACCCATTGGATAGCGCTGTTCCTCACCGCCATCGGCAACCCAGTGTTGTGACAGCGGGGCGCCAACAGGTCATAACAGTAAGGGATCATCTAATAACCCCAATTTTCTGTGATGACTGTTACTGTGAATTCTGGTAGAGCACCATCGTTCAAAGATCAGCAGCATATCTGCTGTTCAGAGGGATGCAGAAGCATCGCTCTGAACAACAGAAGTGATCAGATAGTGCAGGCTTTAAGCGCCCTAAGGGAGCAAATAGAATCAGAACACAGTTTAAAAAAGGTTTGTAAAGATATGAAAAGACATATAAGTTCAAATTAACCCCCTTTTGTCCCCTTGAAAATAGAACTATATAAAAAAAAAAACATATTTGGTATGGCCACTCTCAGAAATGCCTGATCTATTAAAATACAAAAATCAAGTAATCTGATCGTTATACTGTGTAACATAAAAAGATGTCTCAAAGCGACAAAATTACATTTTTTTGGGTCACTGCAACATTGCAATAAAATGCAGTAACAGGCGATCAAAACATCGCATCTACCCTAAAATAGTATAATTAAAAACATCAGCTCAAGTCACAAAAAATAAATTGTCACACGGCCCTAGATGTTGAAAAATGAGAATGCTATGGGTTGCGGAATATTGTGAGAAAAGCAAACTTCTTTTCCTTTTTTTGTTTTGCAAACTTCTTTTTTTTACCAATTACATAAAAGTAAAAGTATATGTTTAGTATCTACAAACTTATATCAACCTGAGAAATCATATTGCCAGGTCAGTTTTACCATATAGTGGACATGATGAATAAATAATGCAAAAAAACAATCTTGAAATTGCAGTTGTTTTTTTTCTTGCAATTTCACCACACATGGAATTTTATTCACTTTTTCCAGTACATCATATGGTAGAATGAATGATGTCATTCAAAAGTACAACTCGTCCCACAACACACAAGCCCTCATATATAGCTCCGGGAAAAATTAAGAGACCACTGCGAAATTTTCAGTTTTCCTGATTTTTCTCTTTCTAGGTATATAATGATGCATAGAAAACAAGTTCTTATAAGGTGGCCACACGCTGGACCTCACCTTTACCCGTTTTTGCTCCCTCCCTAACCTCTCAAACTCATCCCTCCCGTCTGACCACAATCTAATGACCTTCTCCTCCCCTACTACGCCACCTCCTCTTCGCAAACTCAATCACCCCCACAGAAACCTAAAACACATTGATCTACACTCACTCTCTGAATCTCTCCTTCCTCTCACCGATATAACATCCATACGCGACACAGACACTGCCACCATCTTCTACAACACCACGCTAACCAAGGCCCTCGATCTAGCTGCACTCCTCACACACCACGCTCCACGCACTAACAGGCAACCCTGGCACACCGCCCTCACTAAAGACCTGAGACGAGCATCCAGGGTAGCCGAGAGGCGATGGAAAAAATCACATTCCACTGAGCACTTTGCACTGTTCAAACAGTCCCTCGTCGCCTTCAAGAATGCTCTTGCTACCGCCAAACAAACCTCCTTCTCATCCCTAATAACCTCCCTGACCCACACTCCCAAACAACTTTTCAAAACCTTCAATTCGCTACTCCGCCCGCCCACTCCACCTCCATCTCCCCTTATCTCTGCTGTAGACTTTGCCTCCGTCTTCAAAAAAAAGATTGACAGAATCAGAGGCAGCTTTGATCCACTGTCCCCACAGCCTCCCCTCTCGCCTATGCTGCCCTCTCCTTCCATCAACTGCTTTACTCCCATAACTGAAGACCAGCTCTCCTCCCTCCTGTCAAAATCACACCTCACCACCAGCGCCCACGACCTGCTCCCATCCCACCTCATTCCCAATCTCTCCTCCGTTATCATCCCAGCCATGATCATCCCAGCCCTCATCTTTTCAAGCTATCACTCACCACCGGCACTTTCCCCTCAGCCTTCAAACATGCCTTGATCACACCCATCCTCAAAAAAACCTCCCTTGACCCCACGGCTGTCTCCAACTACTGCCCTATATCTCTCCTCCCCTTCGCCTCTAAACTACTTGAACAGGCACGTCCACTCTGAGCTGTCCTCTCACCTCTCCTCCTGCTCCCTCTTCGACCGCCTGCAATCCGGCTTCCGCCCCTCCACTCCACTGAAGCAGCACTGACCAAAGTCACCAATGACCTACTGACTGCCAAAAGCAAGCGCCACTACTCTGTCCTCCTCTTCCTCGACCTGTCCGCTGCCTTCGACACTGTTGACCACTCCCTTCTACTTCAGATCCTGGAATCTCTTGGCATCACGGACCTTGCGCTCTCTTGGATCTCCTCATACTTAACGGACCGGACCTTCAGCGTCACCTACTCCCACACATCCTCCTCGGCCTACCCTCTATCTGTCAGGGTCCCCCAGGGCTCGGTGCTAGGACCATTACTCTTCTCAATCTACACTCTCGGCCTAGGGCAACTCATTGACTCCCATGGCCTCCAGTACCACCTCTACGCCGATGACACCCAAATCTACCTGTCTGGACCTGGCATCGGCTCCCTACTATCCAAAATTCCGCAATGCCTGTCCGCCATCTCTTCCTTCTTCTCTGCTCGCTTCCTTAAGCTGAACATGCACAAAACCGAATTCATCGTCTCCCCCCCCCAAGCCGCTCCCCCTCACTACCTGACCTATCCATTGTCGTCAACAACTGCTCTCTCTCCCCAGTACCCCACGCCAAGTGCCTGGGGGTTATCCTTGATTCTTCCCTCTCCTTCAAGCCCCACATCCAAGCCCTCGCCACCTCCTGCTGACTCCAGATCAAAAACATCTCTCGGATCTGCACTTTCCTTGACCACGACACCGTTAAAACTTATTCACGCTCTCATCTCTCGCCTCGACTACTGCAACCTCCTGCTCACCGGCCTCCCCGCTACCTCCCTTTCACCTCTCCAATCTATCATGAATGTCGCTGCCCGCCTAATCCATCTGTCTCCCCGCTACTCCCCTGTCTCCCTCCTCTGCCAAGCCCTACACTGGCTCCCTGCTTCCTAGAGATCCCGGTTTAAAACACTAACCAAGACATACAAAGCCATCCACAATCTGTCTCCGACATGGTCTCCCGATACCTACCCTCACGCAACCTGCGATCCTCCCAAGAACTCCTCCTCTACTCCCCCTTCATCTCCTCTTCGCACAAACGAATACAGGACTTCTCCCGTGCTTCACCCATACTCTGGAATTCGCTGCCCCACCACATCAGGCATTCCCCTACCCTGGGAACCTTCAAAAGAGGCCTGAAAACCCACCTCTTCCGCCAAGCCTACAACCTGCAATGAGACCCGGTCCATCGCACCGCCTCACGACCGACACCTCCCCCTCCTACTGTATCCCAACCCGCCCTTCATAGACTGTGAGCCCTCGCGGACAGGATCTTCTCCCATATTGTATCTGTATGTTAGAATTGTCCACAGCCATTGTTACTTGTACTGTTACTATGTTACTTGTCCTAGTCTGCCCTCTTAACATGTAAAGCGCCATGGAATATTATGGCGCTATATAAATAAATAATAATAATAATAATTTAGAGATAGCAATACCCCTGTTTTAACTCAGGAAGCGTTCAGAAATCAATATTTGGTAGAATAACCATGGTTTTTAACCACCGCTTTCATGCGTCTTGGCATGCTTCCCACCAGTCTTTCACACTTCTTTTGGGTGACCTTATGCCACTCCTGGCACAAAAATTTAAGCAGTTCTCCATTGTTTGTCTTGTGAGTGTCTCAAGTCATGTAAAGCTAGAAAAAAGCCTTTCATCAATGAAAAGCAAAGCAAAGCCAGACTGAAGTTTGCCAAAGACGATAAGGATTGGACCATAGAGGACTCGAGTAAGGTAATCTTCTCTAATGAGTCTAATATTCAACTTTGCCCAACACCTGGTCATCTAATAGTTAGACGGAGACCTGGAGAGGCGTACAAACCACAGTGTCTTGCACCCACTGTGAAATTTGGTGGAGGATCGCTGATGATCTGGGGATGCTTCAGCAAGGCTGGAATTGGGCAGGTTAATCTTTGCGAAGGACGTATAAGTCAAGCTGCATACAAGGTTATCCTTGAAAAACACTTTCTTCCTTCTGCTAAGGCAATGTTCCCCAACTTTGAGGGCTATTATTTTGCAGCAGGACAGTGCCCCATGCCACACAGGTAGGTTAATCAATGTGTGGATGAAGCAGCACCACATCAAGACCCTGCAGAGCCTATGCTGGGAGATGGTATCTATGGTAAACGTCGGGTTACTAAGCGCCGAGCGGCGCCTAGTAACCCGATGTGTACCATGGTTACCAGCGATCTCGCTGGTCTACATCACTGGTGAGTCTGCCTGTGTGACAGCTCACCAGCGATGTGAGCGATATTTGTAAGCGATCGCGCGTGCATGTGATCGCTAACAATATCGCTCACAAGATTGAAGCGTGTGACGGCCGCCTAAGGATAATTCGACTTCTGTTCGAAGGAACAGGAAGTATTAGGTTAAAATCGTCCAAGTGGCCATCATGAAAAAAAATTTTTTTTACACATATTGATATGAAAGAAAAAAAAGGGGGAAAAAACCTGGTCTAAAGGATAAATCATCTTCTGGTACTACTTTTCCTGTAAAATACAGGTCGGGTTTTTTTTTTTTTGTTTCACCACTGGACAGGTATCAGTGATGTACGTTCCTTGTGTGTAGTAAAACTTTCTACTGTTTGCAGCACAACTCCAGTCCCTCTCCGCCTTCTTCTGACCGAAGCTCTTACTGTCCGAACTCCCTACTAATTGTTACTATCTCTTGATGCACAATTGAGAGCCTCGTTCTGAATTTCATAGACTTGCATTGAGAAATGACTGCCAATCCACCCAAAAAAAATTGTAGTGATGCAGCCAATCACAGCCATAGCTATGTGGTGCAGTAGAGAACCGGCGTGCCGCTGGGGTAAGCAGAGGAAGGTGACCAGTAAGTATTTTACTACCTACAGGGAGCATACATTACTGATCTCTACCCAGTGCTGAAATTAAAAAGAAAAACCCCAGAATGGTATTAATAGATTCATAGTGACTTATTTCAAATAATGGAAGTATCTGGAATGGGACAGACCCGTTTTACAGCATTGTTGGCCTGTGGGGTGTGCCATAACTTTTTCTGCATTTTCTTGTCTATTCTGTGTCCACAAACATTTACGTACTGTATATCATCTGAGTATCATAGACCTAAATGTTCTTCGTTCATCCTCCTCTTCCATGTGTTCTAAATCGTTTCCTCAGCCTAGAACGATCGTAGTCTAGACAGGTCTACCAACCGGAGTATTCTTCATGTTTCACAGATGTATGAAACAGGTCTATGGAGGTGTTCAGACAAAGGTCATAGTCCATGGTCTGTAATTGGACCCCAATGCCTGGATTTACTGCATGACTCCTGAGTTGAACTTTGCAGTCTCAAAGGCATATATGTGGCAGTAAGTTCAGATCAGGAAACCCACATTCAGTTAGTGCATAGCAGTGCATATACAGAACATAGAGTGTGATTAACAAGATCCATTACATACATAATTAGAAAGAAAGTGAGCCATTCAGCATGTTGAAAAGTGCTATTGAAATGGCCCATGCAACTCCATAAATATATACCGTATATACTCGCGTATAAGCCGAGTTTTTCAGCCCAAAATTTGGGCTGAAAAGTCCCCCTCGGCTTATACGCGAGTATATAGTAATTAATACAGCAGCAGCCCCCGGAGGTATACAGGTCACCCCATCAAGCTCCAGGGCCCCCCCCCCCTTGCGCGGCAGCCTGTAAAGGAAAATCATACTTATCAGTGTCCCGCGCTGTCCCGCCGCTGCCATCACGATCCCGGGCTTCATTCCGCGTCTTCCGCACTTCCTGTGGTCGCGGGAATGACGTCATTGCCCGCGACCGCCGGAAGCCGGAAGATGCGGATTGAAGCCCGGGATCGTGATGGCAGCGGCGGGACACTGATAAGTATGATTTTCCTTTACAGGCTGCCACGCAAGGGGGGGGGACCTGGAGCTTGATGGGGTGACCTGTATACCTCCGGGGCTGCTGCTGTATAGAGCCCCTGGGGCTGCTGCTGTATAGAGCCCCTGGGGCTGCTGCTGTATAGAGCCCCTGGGGCTGCTGCTGTATAGAGCCCCTGGGGCTGCTGCTGTATAGAGCCCCTGGGGCTGCTGCTGTATACTAACCACTGGGGCTGCTGCTGTATATACCACTGGGGCTGCTGCTGTATATACCACTGGGGCTGCTGCTGTATATACCACTGGGGCTGCTACTGTATACTACCGCTGGGGCTGCTGTATATACCTCTGGGGCTGCTGTATACCACACTGCTGGGGGCTGTATACCTGTGCTGGGGTCCACCCTCGGCTTATACACGAGTCAATAGGTTTTCCCAGGTTTTGGGGGCAAAAGTAGGGGGGTCGGCTTATACACGGGTCGGCTTATACACGAGTATATTCGGTAATAAAATATGATAAACAGAGTGAAAGGAGTTATAGGTTTTAATACTTTATGTACAATGTCTTGACAATTGTGTTGTTTATATCCAATCTATGATTATTGTATCCATTATATTTTTAATGTAGATGCTACTGTAGGTTGTTTTTTAATTAGAACACTGTGTCAGTATTGATGGTTTACTTTTTGTACTATTGCTTTCATCCTCCTTTCACAATTTTATGCACTTTATGCTTAATCACTATATTTAGGCATATAACTCTTTTGTTCTCCATTTACCAAAATGTAGAATGTGGTTGTCTGAACATAATGCAACTTTCCCACAATGAGTACCGTATTTTGTTTTGTTTTTGATGTTGCAAATTTTCTGCAGCTTTTCTCAAGCTATTCTGTAAATGATGTCACTTGCTCTTCTTCAATGTTTTTGAGTGCATTTTATTAACACGTTTTGATCACGGTTTTGACGCTGCTGATCATTGTCTCTTTTGGATAGGTCATACCTTACATAAAGCTGCTTTGTTTTTGATACTTTCTGATATTTTGTTTTCATAAACCTTTATGTTCGGATTAGGCTACTTTCACATAATGATTTTTGAGGGAGCTGATGCTGTCCGATACAATCGGACAGCATCGTCTCCCTTCTGATGCCTATTTGGCATCCGATTCCGGCAAAAAAAATCTCTCTCTCCAGCCTGTTTAAAAAAAAAAAAAAAAAAATGTATAAAATGTATGCTCACCTATCCCGAGGCCCCAGCCGTCTCCTGCAGGCTCCTGGTGTCCTCCCGGTGTCTGCAGAGGTCTTCTTCTTCTGTACAGGACGTGCCGTGATGTCACAATCACGTGACCGCCTATTAACATGGTGTAACCTGCAGTCACGTGACTGTGGCGTCACGGCAGGTCCTGTACAGAAGAAGATGACCTCTGCAGAAACCGGGAGCCTGCGGGAGCCTGTGGGGGCCTCGGGGATAGGTGAGCATACATATATATATTTTTTTTAACCCCTGCTGTCCCAGTTAGGAGCAGTTTTACTGTACTGAGCATGCTCAGTACAGTATAATCAGGTCCGAGGACACATCAGATGTATCCTCGGACCCTGCTCCATATGGCCCCATGTTAAAAACATCGGACCAAATCGGATGTGCACTAAATGGCATCCGATTTGGTCCGATCCGATTCTGTCCGATTTTATTTTCGGTGCAAAAATCGGAGCATGCTCCGATTTTTGCACCTATGAAAAATCGGACAGAATCGGATCGTACCAAATCGGATGCCATTTAGTGCACATCCGATTTGGTCCGATGCCCATAGGGCTGCATGGGGGCAAAAATCGGTCCGATGCTGTCCGATTTTTATCGGACAACATCTGAAATTTAAAAATTCGTAATGTAAAACCAGCCTTATATGTGTTTTTAGTGAGTCTCTACAGCAGTAACAAACTATAAATTCCCCGTTTTTATTTTTTTTTGTTTTCTTACCTGTGGATTTGCTAATGCAATTCCAAGGGGAAAATCTGCATGTAAAACCCAGCATACTCACAAAAGAAATGAATGTTGCAGATTTAAAGTACACACCGCAGGTCAGGTTATGCTGCGTAAAAAGAAAAAAAAAAACATCCAATTTGCTGGGACTATAAAATGCTGCATTTTTTCAGCAGTGAAAATACAAACTATCAAATGTCACCAAACACTTATTGTGAGACTACAGCCCAAAGTAGAACTGTCACTAAAATTTCCAATAAAAAATTAATTTCAAAATAGTTTTATAATCCTGATATGACATGCGCGTTTGGAGTCAAGCTACAGAAGGAAATGGCTCCTAAAACAGCTGCAGATTGTACTGCACAGTGATCAGCAGCAGGAGGCACTTTGAGGCACTGTCAATCAGAATAAACAGGTAGAGATTACATTTAAACTTTCATAATCTGTTTAGTAATGTATGCAGTTTGCATTGTGAAATCTGGTTACAGATCCGCAGTAAGGTTTACCCTCACCTACCTGTGCTTCTGACAACTAAGCACAGTCCATCTGTTCTTTGCTCCCTCTTGGGTGTCTGGTCTTGGTATTTGTAAAACCTGTTTGTTAGCACTGTCTGTAAATGCTAGGTATTTTTCTGTATTACTAAATGCATATCAATCTATCCCTCCATTTACACAATTAATCCCTTAATAACCACTAATACAGGGTGGGCCATTTATATGAATGCATCTAAATAAAATGGGAATGGTTGGTGATATCAACTTCCTGTTTGTGGCACATTAGTATTTGGGAGGGGGAAAACGTTTCTAGATGGGTGGTGACCATAGTGGCAATTTTGAATTTGGCCATTTTGGATCCAACTTTATTTTTTTCAATGGGAAGAGGATCATGTGACACATCAAACTCATTGTCATAAGAAAAACAATGCTGTGCTTGGTTTTAACGTAATTTTTTTTCTTTCACGAGTTATTTACAAGTTTATGACCACTTATAAAATGTGTTCAAAGTGCTGCCCATTTTGTTGAATTGTCAATGCAACCCTCTTCTCCCACTCTTGACACACGACACACTGATGGCAAAACCGCAGATGAAATGCTAGCACAGGCTTCCAGTATCCGTTGTTTCAGATGCTGCACATCTCGTATCTTCACAGCATAGACAATTGCCTTCAGATGAGTGATGAGGCAAACTTGTTTGTGAATGATGAAGTTAACAAACAAAACCACCGCTTTTGGTCTAACACTAACCCACAGTGGATAGATCCCTCCAAGACTGTTGGAACACAAAAATTGATGGTATGGTGTGGTATATGGGGTACAAAGATAGTGGGGCCATTCTTCATCAATGAAAACCTTAATGCCACTGGATATCTGAAATTGCTACATGATTCAGATATTCAGTGGCATTAAGGTTTCCATTGATGAAGAATGGCCGAATGTAGACTTGTTTAAAGGGGTCTATCGCTGTAAGTAGCAAACAAGATCCAAATATGATAACCTGATATCACTTATTTCACGAATTCAGATACGATGGCGCTCCTTGTAATAAATAAACCTCTACTATAGCCAATCATGTATTTATTTGTGAGGGTGTCTCAATCTGATTTACAGCCAGCGTGCCATGGCCCAGGACCGGCGTCAGCACCCGGCGTACCAGGGCAAGTTTCGGGGCCCTGAGCAGCTGGGTGGACCCACTGGCCATCAGGGACAAGCAGCCTTGACAGCCCAGCGCCCATCAGGGAAGGCAGCCCTGATAAGGAGGGGCCCGGCAGGGACACTCAGCTTGCAGGTGAGTGCTCCCAGAACGCTGCCAATGCACATGGCTAATTTGAATGCGATTCAAACTAGCCATGTGCCGGCTCTTATCTGCGCTTCCTCCTCATCACCCTGCGATCTCATCACCCTGCTGCAGCTGTGCTGGTAGTGAGGAGGAATGTGGACAGAAGCCTGCTGAAAGACGTGCAGGGACAGCAACTAAGGAGGACACGGGCATAATCTTTTAATTTACTTTTTTTATTATGTGCAGCATGATGTGAGATAATAGAGGCTGTCACTGGGCTGCTTTGAAGTTGTGCTGGGCTGTGGAGACTGCTGCTGGGTTATGGAGGCTGTGCTATGGAGGCTACTGTTTGGGTATCTGGAGGCTGTGCTATGGAGGCTACTGTTTGGGTATCTGGAGGCTGTGCTATGGAGGCTACTGCTGGGGTATATGGAGGTTGTGCTATGGAGGCTACTGCTGGGTTATGGAGGCTGTGCTATGGAGGCTGCTGCTGGGGTATGTAGGCTGCTGCTGGGACATGAAGGCTACTGCTGGGTTATGGAGGCTGTCGCTGGGTTATGTAGGCTGCTGCTGAGGTATATAGAGGCTGTGCTATGGAGGCTGCTGCTGGGGTATATGGAGGCTGTGCTATGGAGGCTACTGCTGGGACATGAAGGCTGCTGCTGGGTTATGGAGGCTGTGCTATGGAGGTTACTGTTTGGGTATCTGGAGGCTGTGCTATGGAGGCTACTGCTGAGGTATATAGAGGCTGTGCTATGGAGGCTGCTGCTGGGGTATATGGAGGTTGTGCTATGGAGGCTACTGCTGGGTTATGGAGGCTGTGCTATGGAGGCTGCTGCTGGGGTATGTAGGCTGCTGCTGAGGTATATAGAGGCTGTGCTATGGAGGCTGCTGCTGGGGTATATGGAGGCTGTGCTATGGAGGCTACTGCTTGGACATGAAGGCTGCTGCTGGGTTATGGAGGCTGTGCTATGGAGGCTACTGTTTGGGTATCTGGAGGCTGTGCTATGGAGGCTACTGCTGAGGTATATAGAGGCTGTGCTATGGAGGCTGCTGCTGGGGTATATGGAGGTTGTGCTATGGAGGCTGCTGCTGGGGTATATGGAGGCTTTGCTATGGAGGCTACTGCTGGGCATGAAGGCTACTGCTGGGACATGAAGGCTACTGCTGGGTTATGGAGGCTGTGCTATGGAGGCTGCCGCTGGGTTATGTAGGCTGCTGCTGAGGTATATAGAGGCTGTGCTATAGAGGCTGCTGCTGGGGTATATGGAGGCTGTGCTATGGAGGCTACTGCTGGGACATGAAGGCTGCTGCTGGGTTATGGAGGCTGTGCTATGGAGGTTACTGTTTGTGTATCTGGAGGCTGTGCTATGGAGGCTACTGCTGAGGTATATAGAGGCTGTGCTATGGAGGCTGCTGCTGGGGTATATGGATGTTGTGCTATGGAGGCTACTGCTGGGTTATGGAGGCTGTGCTATGGAGGCTGCCGCTGGGTTATGTAGGCTGCTGCTGCTGAGGTATATAGAGGCTGTGCTATGGAGGCTGCTGCTGGGGTATATGGAGGCTGTGCTATGGAGGCTACTGCTGGGTTATGGAGACTGCTATGGAGGCTGCTGCTGGGTTATGTAGGCTGCTGCTGAGGTATATAGAGGCTGTGCTATGGAGGCTGCTGCTGGGGTATATGGAGGCTGTGCTATGGAGGCTACTGCTGGGACATGGAGGCTGCTGCTGGGTTATAGAGGCTGTGCTATTGAGGCTGCTGCTGAGGTATATGGAGGCTGTGCTATGGAGGCTGCTACTGGGGTATATGGAAGCTGTGCTATGGAGGCTACTGCGGGTTATGGAGGCTGTGCTATGGAGGCTGTTGCTGGGTTATAGAGGCTGTGCTATGGAAGCTGCTGCTGGGGTATATGGAGGCTGTGCTATGGAGGCTACTGCTGGGTTATGGAGGCTGTGCTATGGAGGCTGCTGCTGGGTTATGTAGGCTGCTGCTGAGGTATATAGAGGCTGTGCTATGGAGGCTGCTGCTGGGGTATATGGAGGCTGTGCTATGGAGGCTACTGCTGGGACATGAAGGCTGCTGCTGGGTTATAGAGGCTGTGCTATTGAGGCTGCTGCTGAGGTATATGGAGGCTGTGCTATGGAGGCTACTGCTGGGACATAGAGACTGGTACTGGGTTATGGAGGCTGTGCTATGGAGGCTGTTGCTGGGTTATAGAGGCTGTGCTATGGAGGCTTCTGCTGGGCTATATGGGGGCTGATGCTACTATATATAACGTAGGCTGTGCTGTATATAGAATTTGGAGGTTGTGCTGGGATATATATATATATTATTTGGAGGCTGTGCTGTATATATTATTTGGAGGCTGTTCTGGGCTGTATATATTATCTGGAGGCTGAGCTGGGCTGTATATATTATTTGCAGGCTGTCCTGGACTGTATATATAATATGGAGGATGTGCTGTGCTGTATGTTATTTGGAGGCTGTAATGCACATATAAAATGGAGGCTGTGCTGTATGTATTATTGGGAGACTGTGCGACTGTGCCGTGGCTGTGATGTATATATAATATGGAGGCTGTGCTTTGCTGTATATATTATTTTGAGGCTGCCTGTATATATTATTTGGAGGCTGTATTGTGCTGTATATATAATATGGAGACTTATGCTGTGCTGTATATAGTATTTGGAGGCTGTGCTGAATATATAATATGGAGGCTGTGCTTGGCTATATTTATTATTTGGATGCTGTGCTGGGCATTGGGCTGTATATATTGGAGGCTGTTTCTGGACTGCCAAAGCATCCAAATAATATATGCAGTCCAACACAGCCTCTAAATAATATATACAGCAGAACCTCCAAATAATACACATAGCTCAGAGCCTTTTTATTATGTGTATACAGCCCAGCACAGCCTCCAAATATATACAGCTGGCAGCTTTTATATTATATATACAGCCCAGCAGCAGCCTCTATACTATTTATACAGCTCTGCAGTCTGCATATTATATATACAGCCCAGAAGCCTCTATTATATATGTAACCTGGCACAGCCTCAAAATTATATATAGAGCCCACCCAGGAGCCTCTATGTTACAGTATATATACACAGCCTGCAGGTTCTATATTATATTTATGAATTGTGGTATGTATTAAAGTGGCCCACTGAGATTGTTTTACCTGGAGCCGGCCCTGCCATGGCCAATACAATATCCACAAAGGTGGCCATAATTTGAGTTCCAGGATAGTTGGGGCTCTGTAGTAGATGGTAATTATATGAATATACCAGGAATGCTCTGGAAAGTTGCAGCAAGACCTTGGTTGCATGATGGCTAGAGAGACACACAAGAGTGTGTGTCTCCAGAAGCACAAGCTGGGCACAATGTATGGGCATATTTGAAATTCTCCAGAAAAAAAATATGGCATGGATGTTACAAAGTGAAAACACCTTTAGGGCCAAAATAGTCACTACATCTGTAGATTAATTCATTTAGGGATGCACATTTTAAACTGGAGTCACTTCCGGGGGTTTTCTGATATTCTGGCACTTTTTGGGCTCTGCAAATGTTGTCCACAAACTATTATAGCAAAATCTATACCCTAAAAGCCAATTAGCTCCTTCCTACTAAGCCCTGCTATGTGGCCAAACAGTACTTTATGATGCCATATCGAATATCTCTGCATTTGGGAAAAATCCTGTAACAAATTTTGGGGGAAGGGCCCATTTCACCTATCAACCCTTGTGTAACTGCAAAATTTGCAGCTAATAAAAAAATATATTTTTACCACAAAAATGTTATATTTCCACTTCCCAAAGCTATAAAATACTTACTATACTCCTAGATGAAGTCCATAAGCATTGAAGTTCGGGGTCACTTGTGGTGATCTCTGTTTTTCTGGCACCTCAGGGACTCTGCTAATGGAGCTCACAATCAGTTAAAACGTAATCTGCGTTCTATACGCCTATGTGACTGAACATTAGTTTTTGATCACATATGGGATACCACTGCAATTGGGAGAAATTGCATAACATATACTATGGGTCCCTTTTCTCCTATTGTATCTTGTAAAAAATATAAATTTGGTGCTAAAACAATATTTTAGTACAAAGAAATGTAATTTTTAGTTTTCACATATAAATGTTAAACATTTTTGTGAATTACATGTGTTAAAAATGTTCAATGCACCCCTAGATGAAGTAGTTGAATGGACTAGTTTCCAAAAGGGAGTCAATTGTGGGGAGTTTCTGCAAATGTGACAAGACAATCACAAATTACAGTATTATAGCCAAATTTACAATATGAATAGCAAATAGCGTTCATTCCTTTCTAAGCACTACCGTGTACTCAGTAAGTTGTGGATAGTAAGTTGTGGATAGTCCTAATTTCTTGGGGTAGAGCATTCCAGAGAATTGGTGCAGCTTGGAAGAATTCTTGGAGCCTTGGAGTGGGAGATTTGCATTAATGCAGGTGTAAGTCAAAGGCCATTTGTAGAACGTAGAGAACGGGTAGGGTGACTGAGATGAGGGAGGAGATGTAGGGAAAGTGGGGGTGTTGGACCAGGGCTAACACTCACGTTGATGTAATTCTGAGCATTGATAAGCTTGTGGGGTTAAAACAATCATTGCAAGATAATCACACATATCCATGCTGTTTTTAAATTATATAGCAAAACCCTGCTGACAGATTCCCTTTAATAAAAATGGCTTTTCTTACTCATTCATTGAAAAGTCTCTATTTTGCCAGTCTCTTTATATTAGTCATCAGCTTCCTCTACAAATATACTGCTGAGCAGCAGTGAGGTCAGCAGGTTGAACCCCTCATTAAATTAGTCTTATAGGGAGTCTGCCAGCACGTTTCTACATATAAATGTAGTGGTATGGCTGTATAAGTGCTTCTCCGCGATAAAATAATACATTTTTATACGGACGCCTGAAACTAAAATAAGAAGTTTTGGCTCCAAATCATCAACACCACTGGTCTTAATGTGGAAACATGGTGGAGTCAAACACTCCTGATTCATGAAGAGGTGCATACCTTATTAAATTAGGAACGTGTGTTGAATACCCTTGTGCGCCTCACCAGAAATCTGTGCCTTATCATTGGAAGATCTAGATGCAAGTCCTAATGTAAGTGCACAGTGTAGAGCTCAAGATAATTGTGATCCAAAAGTTTCAGCTGATTCCACAAAAAAAAAGAAAAGTCTCTGTTCAGTCTGTCAATAGAGCTTTCATGCTACAGGTAAGGCCTGTTTCACACATCCGTGGAAACCACAGAAGTGTGAGACAGGCCATTTTTGGAAGTGGCGCTTCTATGTTGTCACTCATCGTGTGACACGCATGTGCTATCCGTGGATAGCACACGGCCAGCCTGTCATTTCATACCTCCCTCCATCGCTGCTGTTCATATCTCTTTCTGGGCCGCTGCTGCACTCAATGCAGTGAATATTAGATGAGAGTAATGAGCGGCTCCGGAAGTGAGAGGAGCAGGCAGCGCTGCAGGAAGGTGAGGATTAAATTCTTTGTTTTTTAAATTTCAAATTCTATTTCTGGTTCGTACACACGGATGTGTGGGACGTTTTTGCACTGACCCATTGACCTGAATGGGTCTGTGGTTATGCCGAAAAATGGACATGTCGTCGTGTAGAGCACATGGACATGCATCTGCTCCACCTGGTGACATGATCCGTGCTAACTAACGGACATGTGAAGGGGGCTATAGAGGATCATGTGTCCCTGTATATCCGTGCCTCCAGCATGTATCAACATGGACTGCATACGTGCTGGAGGCGTGGATGTGTGAGAGAGGACTAACACAAAGGCTCTGGAAAAGCATTATGGCTTCTAAAAAACAAATCCAGTAAAATCTGCAATCCCAAATGCAAATACTTCCCTGTCTACTGAACCCCAGCTTCTTCCTAACACTGAAGGCACACTGTCCGTGTGCCTCGTGCAAGTGCAATATGAGGGAGACTCGCATTGCACTCGGACCATTATCATTAAATGATACTGGTCACATTACAGCAAGTTCATTGCATTACACTTGTATTGTGAGGGAAATGCGAGTTCAATCGCAGCATGCAAGTGGCCAATGTAAGTATATGGGTGCGAGAAAATCTCGCACCTATACTGCACACTGTGCGACAGTTGCACATGTGCGCTTTAACATTTGCTTCAAACTCCGCGGCTGTCAAAGCCGCAGAGTTTGAATTTGCCGGTTTCCCGGTACAGTAAACAATCACCTTTCACCACTGACAGCAGCGGTGAAAGATGATTCATAAAAACACAGCCGCTGTCCACATTTTGAAATTCCCAGGATTAACCTGCATATTAACTCCATCTGCAGCCTCTGCACAGAGGTTGCAGATGCGGCTAATAAACCGGTCTATGCAGGGTTAACCCCATGTTTGTGTGGTGCCAGCCTGTGTCCATGCCTAGCGTACATTCAAACTCCGGTACGCTGGGCATGGTGCTGATGTTAATACATCAGCATCATGGCCAGGGCACAGCTTTAACCAGCTATGCACTGTAATAACATGGAGAATTTTCAGAACTAAGGACAGCGACTGTCATTGTACGCTCTTAGCGTACAGTAGCGTGGACAGCTCCTGAGTGCAGGAGCCTCCCGGCAATCTCAGTAATTTACTGTTTAGGGATAATTGCCGGCTTTTAAGAATAAAGTGCATTAACCCCTGCTGACCCAGTGTGTGATGTCAGCATGTGTCCAGGTAGTGTGGACATACCTGGACACAAACTGGCACCACACAAACATGGGGTTAACCCTGCATAAACCGGCTTATTAGCCGCATCTGCAGCCTTTGTGCTGACATGCCGCACAGAGGCTTCAGATGGAGTTAATATGCAGGTTAACTCCGGAAATTTCAAAATGTGGACAGCGGCTGTGTTTTTATGAATCCTCTTTCACCGCTGCTGTCACAGCAGTAAAAGATGATTGCATACTGTGCTGGGAAACCGGCAATTAAAAAAAAAAAAAAAAAAAAAGACGGTAATTGCTGTCGGCGGGTCAGAAGTTTGCTTGGCGGGATTACATGCTGAGAAATCCTGTCGACCAAACTTCAGGACCGTGGTCATCATCACACTGACACACACCACACACTCACGCAGCACACTCGCAGCACACTCACAGCACACTCAATGCATACAGCCATGCACACTCGCCCACATGCACCACACTCGCATCACTGTCATGCATCAAACACATTCCGTGTTTGATGCATGACAGTGTGGCTCCAGCCTAAACCACATTTTTTCTGCTAGCACCTACTCAAATTTGCTAGGTGTGCCAGTCAGTCTTTTGTTTACACTATGTTCCAAATTATTATGCAAATGTTCTTTTTCTCTGATTTTCCTAAATGGTCGGTGTAAATGACAGTCAGTGTGTAAAGTCATCACCCGTTAGAGTATACATCAAATTTTATATTAAATGCACTGTTCCAAATTATTAGGACAGTAGAGTTTCTAAACATTTGATATGTTTGAAAGAACTGAAAATGCTCATTTGTTGAATTTGCAGCATTAGAAGGTCACATTCACTGAAAATAAAGCTATTTAACTCTAACATTTCCTAACAGGCCAAGTTACATGTTAACATAGGAACCCTTCTTTGATATCACCTTCACAAGTCTTACATCCATTGAACTTGTGAGTCTCTGGAGCGTTTCTGCTTGTATTTCTTTGCATGATGTCAGAATAGCCTCCCAGAGTTGCTGTTTTGATGTGAACTGCCTCCCACCTTCAAAGATGTTTTGCTTGATTATACTCCAAAGGTTCTCTATAGGTTGAGGTCATGGGAAGATGGTGGTTATCTTCTTTTATGCCCATAGCAGCCAATGACACAGAGGTCTCCTTTGCAGCATGAGATGATGCATTGTCGTGCATGAAGATGATTTTGTTCCTGAAGGCACGTTTTTGCTTTTTGTACCATGGAAGAAAGTTCTCAGTCAGAAACTCTATATACTTTGCAGTGGTCATTTTCACACCTTCAGGAACCTTAAAGGGGTCTACCAGCTGTTTCCCAATGATTCCGGCCCAAAACATGACTCCTCCACCTTGCTGATGTCGCAGCCTTGTTGGGACATGGTGGTCATCCCCCAACCATCCACTACTCCATCCATCTGGACCATCCAGGGTTGTTCAGCACTCATCAGTTAAACAAGACTTTAAAAATTAGTCTTCATGTATGTCTGGGCCCACTGCAACCATTTTTGCTTTTGAGCACTGTTAAGGGGTGGCAGAGTAGTAGGTTTATGCAATACAGCAAGCCTTTGAAGGATCCTACACCTTGAGGTTCGAGGGACTCCAGAGGCAGCAGCAGCTTCAAATATCTGTTTGCTGGTTTGTAAGGCCTTTTTAGCAGCTGCTCTTTTAATCCGATGAACTTGCCTGGCATAAACCTTCCTCATTCTGCCTTTATTTGCACGAACATGTCTGTGTTCATATTCAGCAACAAATCTCTTCACAGTACGATGATCACGGTTAAGTTTTCGTGCAATATGTAATGTTTTCATCCCTTGTCCAAGACATTGTACTATTTTTTGCTTTTCAGCAGCAGAGAGATCTTTTTTCTTTCTTATGTTACTTCATAACTGTGGCCTGCTCAATATTGTGGAACACCCAGTTTTCCTTTTAGTGGGCTCACCTGCCAAACTAATTATCACAGGTATCTGAGATTGATTTCAGTGATCCAAAGAACCCTGAGACACAATACCAACAATACCATCAATGGGTTTCATTGACAAAAAAAACCCTTATGACACTTAATTCATTACTTGCCAAATTAGAAATTTTCCTTTTCAAAAATTGGTGTATGAAAGCTCTCATAAATTAGGTGACAGATTTTGGTGCCATTTTTACCTATTTTGCCATGTGAAAATGTAAAATCTGGAGCTAAAAAACTTTTGTCATTAAAATGTAATAATTTTTTCTTCCTCACCCAGTAATAAAGAATTCTTTGACACACCTATGGTGTTCCCAGCACCCCTAGATGAATTCATTGAGAGGTGTAGTTTGTACATTGAGATCACTTATAGAAGATCCTGCTGTTCTGGCATCTCAGGAGCTTTGCCAATGTGACATGGCCATGCAAACCAGAACATCAAAATCTGCACTATAATATGGTGCTTTCGACTGTGCCTGAAAAGTAGTTCCCAATTACATGTAGAGTATTGGTGCACTCAGGAGGAATTGCACAACAAACTCTTTGGTCCCTTTTTTCTTATTAGCCTTTATAAAACCAAAAAGTTGGGGCTAAAACATTTTAGTGGCAAAAATGCAATTATTCTTTCTTCACCACCCTATGGTATACATATTTCTGTGAGGCACATGAGGTGCCAACATTTCACTGCACCTCTCAATTAATTAATTGAGGGGTGTATTTTGTAAAGTGGGGTCATGTATGGGAGAATCTCCTTTTATGGCATTACAGGGGCTCTGCCAATGTGACACTGCCCACCAAAACCATTCCAACAAGATCTGCATGCCAACATGGTGCTCCTTCCCTTCTGAGCTTTTTACTGTGCTTCAAAAGTAAGTTTTCAACCACACATGGGATATTGGTATACTTGGGAGAAATTGTGTAACAAATTGTACTGTTAATTTTTTTTTTATTATCCCTTTAGAAAATAAAAACTTTGGGTCAAAGCACCATTTTCTTGAAAGAAAAATGGGAATTTTTCATTTACCCAGACCAATGTTTTAGAATTCTGTGAATTGCTTGAGGGTTACAAATACTCATGACATCACTAGAGACGTGTAATTTCCACATGGGGTTACTTATAAGCAGTGGCGTAAGTAGAAGTTGGTGGGCCTCGATGCAAAATTCAGACCTGGGCCCCCTCCACGCGTGCACACGTTGGTCGGATGTATGGGCCCGTGTAATGTTCTAAGTTCTATAAAGACTAAAAAAATTGACCCTTCTCCCCCTTCATTATGTATTGATGTCCCTTATCCTGCTATATATGGTCATCCTACTGGAATATGGAGCTTATCCTTTTATATATGTCTCCCATCCTGCAATATATATGATCCTCCTACTGGAATATAGCCCTTAACATGGCTTATATGGTCTTCCTCCTCCCGCAATGATAATCCTCCAATTATTATAATGCATCCCAATATTCCTCCATATATTACAATATACCCCCACACTCCTCCATGTATTAAATGCATCCTATAGTCCCCCATTCATAAGGTAGTCCCAATAGTCATCCAATTATTATAATGCACCCCCATTATCCTACATATAGTATCCTCATAATCCTCCATATAGTATAATACAGCATCATAGCCCCTCCATATAGTGTAATGCAGCCTCACAGCCATCCATATAGTATAATGCAGCCTCACAGCCATCTATACAGTATAATGCAGGCTCAATTCTCCATGTAGTGCAGCATCATATAGTGAAGCCTTATAGCTCTCTATATAGTGCAGCCTTATATATGCAGCATCATAGTTCTCCATACAGTTCAGCCTTATATCTCTCTATATAGTGCATTATATATGCAGCCTCATAGCCTCTCTATATGGTGCAGCCTTATATATGCAGCCTAATAGCTCTCCATATAGTGCAGTCTTATATATGCAGCCTCATAGCCTCTATATATGGTACAGCCTCATAGCTATCCATATAGTGCAGCCTTATAGCCTCTCTATATGGTGCAGCCTCATAGCTTCTCATATATGCAGCCTCATAGTCTCTCTATATGGTGCAGCCTCATAGCCCTCTATTGGTGCAGCCTCATATAGTCGCTCTCTATATGGTGCAGCCTCATATATTGCAGCCTCATATTAGCCTCTCCCTCTATATGGTGCAGCCTTATATATGCAGTCTCATAGCCTCTCTATATGGTGCTGTCTCATAACTCTCCCTATAGTACAATGCACGCCCTTTTTCTCCCATAATCCTCTGGCCACCGAGCACTCACTCACTAAAAAAAACCAAAAAAAAACTCTGCTCTCACCTCTCCCCGTTCCCACACTGCTCTGGTCTCCTGAAGAGAAGAGAAGACTCAGGAGGAGGTACTGTACATTGCATAAAGCAGGAAGTGTGGAGGAGGCAGCACAAGACTGCTGTATGTGTTCCACAGTGGAACGCATAATGAAAGAGAAAGAGAGGGGCGGGAGCAGCAGGAAGTAGGAGGTCCCCCCTCTTCTCTACCTGACACACGGGCCCCATAGCGGTGTGTGCTGCTGCGTGGTGACATGGGAAAACGCACCAAAAAATTGACAGGTAAATACCCATTGCACCTAGCAGCGGCTGCCAACTCCCCTGAGAGGCAACACAGGTGTCTGTATATCGGTGCTCAATCACCTGCACCCCACAGTGGGGGCGGTTGTGGCACCAGCGTCCGGCCATGCTGTCGGGGAGGTGACTGGTGGCATTTAAAGACACAATGTTACCATAGGGCTCTGCCACTCACGGTCATACAAGGCATAGTGTCAGAGCAGCCTATTGGTCACGCCCTGCTATTAGATCAGGCGGGCTGCTCCGCACTGATTACATGCCTCACAAAATGACAGTCGCCCCCCAGAGGGCCCAGCTTCAAACTGCAGATAAAAAAAATGGTGCAATAAAACACTAAGGATGAAATTGTGAGGTGCTTGTGGGTATTTTGGGCCAAAATACGTAAGCTCGTAACCCACCGTCAAGGGCCCTCACGCAAACGAGTTCTAACCATATGCTTTTTGCCATATGTATGTTTAACATTCTATGATTCACCGAAATAGGTCATAAAAACAGAGAAAAGCTCACCAAAAAATTGCCAGGTAAATACCCATTGCACCTAGCAGCGGCTGCCAGCTCCCCTGTTTTAATTCCTGTGAATTATAAAAAAAAAGTTAATCATCATCATGAATGTTGTTTTGAGCACTTTGAGGGGGTGCAGATTTTAAAATAATATCACTTTTGGGTATTATCTGTCACATATGCCTATTCAGATGTGATGTGATCCCTAAAAAATAAATAGATTTGGATGAAAAAAGGAGAAATCGCTGATAAACGTTTAACCCTTCGAATTTCCTAACAAAATAAATGTTTCCAAATGGTGCTGATGTAAAGTAGACATGTGGGAAATGTTAAACCACACAAAATAGTTAATAAATAACTATCTGGTGTTAGGGCATAAAAATTAAAAGTTACAACATTTTGAAATTGTCCACATTTTGTGGCCAAATTTTCAAACTTTTCACAAATAAATGCAAATTATATCAAGCAAAATGTACCACCAACATGAAGTGCAATGCGTCACGAAAAAAATTCTTATGGCCACTTTACACACATCAACTTATCTGTCCAACTTCTGACCAACTTACTG
Source organism: Allobates femoralis (assembly GCA_033576535.1). NCBI lineage: Eukaryota > Metazoa > Chordata > Amphibia > Anura > Aromobatidae > Allobates > Allobates femoralis. The sequence continues at coordinate 359,067,624 of JARQOC010000006.1, forward strand.
GTTGCAGTGAAATCATGGACACATTGTTGCATTTGTACACAGCCACAAAATAGAGCAATGTGTCCATGATTTCACTGCAACCAGTAAGTTGGTCAGAAGTTGGACAGATAAGTTGGTGTGAGTAAAGTGGCCCTTAGCATTTCTGAAATATGTTGAAACATTCCAGAGTTACCGTATTAGCTCATAAAATGACACTGGTCAGAAATGAAAATTGGCCTGGTCACGTAGGTGAACACAAGCTTGGGGTGAAGGGCGAATGTCTGAATCAGCCAAGGTTTCCAATATCACTATTGAAAACTCCTGATGTTTCGTTTTGTATAGCCCTTGATCTCCTGCTCCCCATCCTGCAGGCTGGGAGAAGGAATTAGGCTGCAGACAGTGTCAGCTCAGCCACAGAAATGAAAATATTTGGATAGGTTGTGATGTGAAGCTGATGATATTTACATGTTATTTGCTGCAGTCCTCACATGAAAAGTCAGGCTCCACTCAGATGTACTCTGCTCTTCATCACCTCCTCAGGATGTCACTGGCAGAATTCCATCTCCCTCCCTATTTGTTTGCATTAATTAAGATGTTAAATTAATCATTATGACTTTCTCTCTTAAAAGATTACTTTGGAGTTCAGTGTCGGGGTAGGAGTCGGACTGTGATGTGCAGGTGTGCAGCTGTTTGCACGCCTGCTGATAAGAGGTATTTATTTGAGTAGGCGTGAGGACAGACGGACACGGTTTTAATAAACCACACCTTTCCTGACAGATGATGCTTTTATCTGGACTAGTGAAAGGTGGAAGCTCATATCCCACTTTGGTCAAGGAGAGACGATCACAGAATTTTAGGCTAATGTAATTTCCTTTTTGGATTATAAATCTGTCTTTATTTGCCTGAAGTGCTTCAAAGAAAGAAAGGGAAGTTCATCCACATTGCTTGGACAGTTAAACACAGCATCATTTCTGTCCAAAAAAGCAGCAGAAAAAAAAACGCATCATTTAAATGTAAACATAGCCTAAATGTCCAAGCAAATTCAATGTGATTTCATGAACTAACTGTTCTAAAGATGCTGCTGAACTATGCAGCTTTGGTGCTTTTTTTTCTATATACGCCTCTTTGGGGAGCCTGAAAAAATGCAGGTTAAAAAAAATAAAAAGCTATTTTTTCATATGGTATTAAAAAAGCATTAAACACACAGATTCACATCTGCACCAAAAACGCATCAAACAGGGCAAAAAGCATAAAAGGAACTCGGCAAACATGCAATAATCAGAGAGAATTGTTAATTATGTCGTCTGGTACAGACACTTGCAGAAAACATGCTGAAAAAAAAGCAATAAGCAAAACACAACATTTACACTACATATCTCGTAGACTGTGAGCCCTCGTGGACAGGGTCCCTGCCCCTCCTGCACCTGTACGTCCTGATCACCTAGATTTAGTGTACTTGTTCTTGTCTCCCTTATCCTCATGTAAAGCGCCATGGAACCTAATGGCGCTATATAAATAAATAATAATAATAATAATATGAAGACAGCCTCAGCATTACATTTTTATTAATTTTGTATGGATTTAATAGAGAAAAATAAATAACTATGCCATTGTTTTACAATCTTTACTGATCACCATAAATAATCTGGTCATTGTAATTACAGGGACGCCAAATATGTCCATGTTATTTGCTGATTTGTAATATTGTATGTGTGTATAAATATATATATATATATATATATATATATATATGTTCAATGAAGGCAAAAAACCGCACTCACCGACAGATGATCTTCTCTTTTATTCATAGTCCAAGTCACTTTTTTACATGGCTATGCGCAGCTAGGAAGGGGGTGCCAGGGAGGCGGACGACGGTACACCGTTTCGCGGTCGTGCACCGCTTCTACGGGTCCTCTAGACCCGTAGAAGCGGTGCACGACCGCGAAACGGTGTACCGTCGTCCGCCTCCCTGGCACCCCCTTCCTAGCTGGCATAGCCATGTAAAAAAGTGACTTGGACTATGAATAAAAGAGAAGATCATCTGTCGGTGAGTGCGGTTTTTTGCCTTCATTGAACCTATATGGATTTGTATACGCCGGCACCACATGACTACACTACAGGCACCTGTCACACTTGTGACATAGGGTTAATGCTACAGACGCGTTAGTGCCCAGCAATTTTCTATTTTTGGCTATATATATCTATATATATATATATATATATATATATTAAAGCATATTAAATATTACAATATTTTATAGGAAGAAAAACATTTTTTGTATTTTATTTCCAGAATACAGGGACATAGAAATACACTGCTCTGTAAAATATATCTCAATGTACCAGTTTAATCTGCCTCCCTGCAATTCAGCTTCAAGATTAAAATATTCAACTCCCAGAGAGACTCCCAAATAGAGAGAGAAAGAAAATGTTTGCAATTGTTTTTTATAGGAACAAAAATGTCTGACTTTTTCTTCACCTCTAGAATACAGGAACATGCAATGCTAGGTACAGTTGTATCTCTATGTACTAATATAATCTGCTTCTGGGTTCACTGCTTGCAATAAAGCTCAAGATTGCCAAATTGTCCCATCTTCCCCAATATAAGCTAATGCTCATAGCTAGAGCTGCTGCCTGTGAACATGGAGGTCATAAGTTTGAGTCTCAGGAAGATCAAGAAGACGAGAATAATTTTTAATGTCTCTACTGAATGATGCTGGGGCATGCCCTTCCACCTAACCCCACTTTTTCCCAAGGAAGAGGAGGAAATACAGTTGACGAAGAGACTGGGGAAGTCGGAACTAAAGCCCTGATGTGCCAGGACAGCAGGAATGAGCCCTCAAATCAGGACAGTTCCACTAAATCTAGGACGGTTGGGAGCTATGGTCAAACATAGTATTCCCTAAACCTGTCCGTACAAATTTAACCAGACCTGACTGTACTGTAAGCCTGTCCAAAAGAAAAGCAGCTTTTGCCTATGAGGAGTTTTATAATTGGAGGAGGAGCTGGTCATATGCTCCTGACCAGCCGCCATTGTAATGACAGAAGTACTGGTCAGTTTGTGAGAAAAGCTGCAATCACAGGAAAAAGTGGCCAGCCCCTTTAAGAGATTTGTTGTCAACAGAACAGCCAGTGTCTATAGAGAAACCAGGGAAAGCGAGTGCAGAGAGGAATATATATATACTATGTATGTGTATATATATATATATATATATATATATATATATATATATATATATATATAAATATAATTTGTGTGTGTGTGTGTGTTTGTGTGTAGACAAGGCAACGTTTTTTGGATACACCACAAAACTGCATCCTGTTGGATCTGTACCGGATCCAGCATCATTATAATTAAAGTCTGTGCTGGATCTTGGTTTTACCAGGTCATGCAAAACCGGATCCAGCATGCCTACTGAGCATGCATGTATTGTCACATGTAGCGATGGGAAAACCTGAACTATAAAGTTTGGTGTCCGCAATGAACACCTAAGTGTTCAGGCACAAACTTTACTGAGAAGTCCATGATCAAAGCATTATACTCGCATGTCTTGGCGTTGCAGTCACTTCCGGGTCCTGGGACACACTCATTAACCTCATTAAATCACTGCATTAACTGCGGAACAGCCAATCACAAATGCCCACTCACTGTGACAGCATCTGTGACTGGCTGTTGCGCCCTACCCATTCTGCTGGCAACAAATGACATGCAATGGGTGGGGTGCAACAGTCAATCACAGGCACTGTCACAAAGAGTGGGTGGGTGTCTGTAAATTAGCTGTTCAACAGTCAGTGCAGTGAACAGTGGCGTAACGATCACGGTCACAGCAGTCGCGGCTGAGACCGGGCCTGGATCTGTAGGGGGGCCCGCGCCTCCAGCTGCCCCCGCGACTGGAGCTCCTGCTTCACATGGATGTGCGTCTCCGAGGACACACATCCATGTGACAGCGCGGCTCCAACACTCCGGGTGTCAGAGGAGAGGAGGTGAAGGGAGGGAAGCCTCCTGCTTCCTGCAGCTGCTCCCGCCCCTCTTCTCCTCTGATCTGCCGGGTTCCTGCCCTGCACTGTGCGCTCCACTGGGGAGCGCGTACAGCAGGTGGCACCTCCTCCTCCTCCTATGGGCATGGGAGAAAGCAGGTGAGAGGGGGGCCTGGGACACAGCAGGTGAGAGGGGGGTCTAGGACACAAAAGGTGAGACGGGGGCCTGGGACACAGAAAGTGAGATGGGGGCCTTGGAAACAGCAGGTGAGAGGGAGGCCTGGGAAACAGCAGGTGAGAGGGGGTCCTGGGACACAGCAGGTGAGAGGGAGGCTTGGGAGACAGCAGGTGAGAGGGGGGTCTGGGACACAGCAGGTGAGAGTAGGGCATGAGAGACAGCTCGTAAGAGGGGACCTTGGTGTTTCATATATAAGGCTGCATATATAACACTGCACTATACCGAGACGCTATGAGGCTGTATTATGCCATATGGAGAGGCTATGAGGCTGTATTATACTATATGGAGAAAATATGAGGCTGCATTATGCTATAAGGAGAGGCTATGAGGCTGTATTATACTATATTGAGAGGCTATGAGGCTGCATTATACTATGTGGAGAGGCTATGAGGCTGCATTATACTATATGGAGAGGACATGAGGCTGTAGTACACTATATGGAGAGAATATGAAGCTGTATTACACTATATGGAGAGGCTATGAGGCTGTATTATGCTATATGGAGGGCTATGAGGCTGTATTATACTATATGGAGAGGCTATGAGGCTGTATTATGCTATATGGAGGGCTATGAGGCTGTATTATACTATATGGAGAGGCTATGAGGCTGTATTATACTATATGGAGAGGCTATGAGGCTGTATTATACTATACGGAAAGGCTATGAGGCTGTACTATACTATATGGAGAGGATATGAGGCTGTATTATACTATATGGAGAGGTTATGAGGCTGTATTATGCTATATGGAGGCCTATGAGGCTGTATTATGCTATATGGAGAGGCTATGAGGCTGTATTATACTATATAGAGAGGATATGAGGCTGTATTATACTATATGGAGAGGCTATGAGGCTGTATTATGCTATATAGAGGCCTATGAGGCTGTATTATGCTACATGGAGGGATGTGAGGCTGCATTATATTATATGGAGGATAATGGGGGTTTATTGTAATAATTGACTGACTGTGGGCTAACTTATGAATAGAGGACTATGGGGGTACATTGTAATATATGGAGAAATATGGGGATGCAGTATAATACTTGAATGACTTTGGTGTCGGGAGAGAAGGACCATATATAACATGATGAGGGACATTAATGCATAATTAAGGGGGAGAGGGGTCAATTTGTGAGTCTTTAGAGGATTTAAAACGTTACATGAGGCCCATTCATCTGACCAATGTGTGCGTTGAGGGGGGAGGGGAGAGGGGGGGCCCAGGTCTAAATTTCGCACTGGGGCCCGCCAGACTCTGGTTACGCCACTGGCAGTGAATATTTCATGAGGTTAATGAGCTGTACCCAGAAGCGACCAAAGCTCCAAGACAGGTGAGTACAATACTTTAATCACGCACTTCTCATAAAGTTTGTGTTTGGGGTCCGTAAATGAACACTTAGTTGTTCAGTATAGACACAGAACAGGCAAATGTGTCCAGCAAAAAAAAACTGAACGGTACCATTCAGATAAGAGCAAAAACTGGATTTGTGCCTGATTTCAAAAACTGCTGGTGTGAAAGTAGCCTAAAAGGGGACAAGACCTTTAAGTTCAGAATATGATATTTACATTTTTTTGTTTGTTTTCTGCATCTTTGCACAGGTTTTGTCTCATTGCCTCCACTGTATTAAACTATGTGTAATAGTTGGAAATCAAACATTTAATTGTTGTCCAAAAAGCCCTTTGGCTCTCAATAGTAGACGAAGGTTTTTGCGATATGAAAATGCATGTAGCAGAGGTAGTAAGTGTAGCCTTCTGGTCTGCATTTACTCAGGTGACTAGCCACTGCCTCCATATAAATGCACACTACAGTGATCTTCAGTGATGTGACTGAGGCTTGTGCTGTGTGTATGGAGATCACATCTGCTGAGCTGTTTTCATGTCCTGGAGCACAATTGTAACAGCTGTATCATTTTCCTTGGCATCCCAACTCCTGAAGGACTGCTTGATCTATATTTCAGGAGGCGCAGAGCGTTCCTTCTCTTCTGCTGTTGGTGTTTTTGTTTACACCCCAGATCAGCGGACACATTGTACATAAAACCACATGCGTGCAGGTCCAGCTGCTGCAGTACTGAAGCCTGACTCTCCAGCTCATGGTGGTACTCAGTAGCCCGGCAGGACTCCAGCAATGTTGCACGTATGTTTCAGAGCTGGCTTAATGAGCTGTGGAAGGAGAGCTCGAGATGTACTGTGTTTGTTTTATCATGATAAATGCTGCCGTTTTCAAGTGAGCTTTAGTTGTGTCCTTCATGCTTTTAGCCATAAAATGGGATTTCAGCATTCATTTATTGAACAAAAGTGTCCGCAGCCATATCAAGGCAGGGAGTTCTAGTTTTGTTAGGGGGATCTTTGGGAGTAACCAAAGTTCCTGATTTGTACAATTTGCAAATCTCTATTGTAACAAACCAAGCATCCATATTTTCATCAAATGTGCAGAACAGATAAACGTGACGTGGAAAGAAACAGGGTATGTGCTCACAATCCAGAGGCATGGCGTGTTATGCAGTGCCTCTGGACCTGAGGGAACCCGCAGGTGAGTACCGAGAGGCTACCGGTGCCCTGTACCCATGATCTGCGGTGGGTGCAGGTCAGCTTCTCCCTGCGTTCACCTGCTGGAGATTGGGTCTGACTCCACAGTGTTAAATTAACATGCTGCAGGAGTAGTGGAAACACGGTAACCCGCATTGCAACTGAAAAAACGCGGTGGGGAGAAGTACAGTGAACATTGGTTTTCCTGAAATCCCATACTCTTTGCTTGTACTGTACAACACAAGATTTTGGACACAGCAGTAATATGTTGTTTCCAGAACACTGCTTTTACTGGTCAAGCACAAACCGGTATGGTTCTTATGCAATCACTGAATATAGATTGTGGAACCAACTGAAACTGAAGGTATATTAGAAAAGTGGATAACCTTTCCTTCCAGAGGTGTCAAACTCAAGGCCTGTGCGTCGAATCTGGCCGCCCTCATCATTTTATGTAGCCTACGAGGTCAAAACACCGGAAAAGTATGGAAGTAAGTGTGCGCCAGAGCTCAAAGCTGAAAATCTAAGATGGCACCCTGACACCAGTCCCTCTACTAAGTACTGGCTGCGTTCTTCGTGGACACAGCCAAAAACTTTTTTTTTTTCATTCTCACCATGAAAAAAACTGATTACAATTGTATGAAAATTACTAATGACACTTGGTCGTTTTTTTGCATACTGTATGCCAAATAGCTGACATTTGAATAAGACCTTAGAGCTCATGATGTGTAGCCATATTACCCACTAAGATCTCCTCTTCTAAAGTCTTATCACTTACTGCTGATATGTGGCCATAGTATCCTTCACGTCTAGGACGTATTCACATGTAGCATAAATTATGTGGTTTTTTTCGCACAAAAGGTTCACTCTATGGCTTTTTTTGTATAAACAAACATGACAATGGATTTTAAAATATGTGACCTAAATTTAATAGGCCAACCTAAAGTGGTTGTCCAGTCATCTGATAAAATTCTGCAGTCACTCAAATGTAACTGCGGACTTCTGAATTCTGTGGCTAAATGTCCTCGTTCTAGATGCAGCATGTCCTTCCCTTGCAGAGACATGAGCGAGTGTTCTCTGCAAGAGAACGTAGCATCCGTGTTCACGATCAGAATTCTGGGACCAGCGGATTTTTGCTGTGTTCTCCTGCTGAGAACACTCGCATCTCTGCAAGCATAAATTAACATGCCGTGGCTGGGGAAGCTACGCCGCAAGTCAGTTTATGCTGTGGAAAAAAAAACAGTGGGCATGGGACATCTAGAAATCCCATCCACTGTGCTTGTACTGCAGAACACAGTATTTTGGACGCAGCAAAAACATGCTGTCCAAAATGCTACTAGTCCTGATGGTGGACACTCACTCTTATAGTGCTCACAACACACTGTCAGGATTCTCCAGAGTTGGTTTCAAGACTAAGTGGTCACGTATCCATAAGTATTCAACTTAGCATGCTTCATCCCACACTCTGACTAGACGGCTCGATTTAGCTCAGGTCACTTTTATTTGTGTGAGGCCAGGTAGACACACGACTGCAGGTATGCAGAACACATACTTTTGGACCACTCATTCACTTACAACACCAGAAACGGCATGCAATGTAAGGATTCAGATGTCTGTACACTTTCACTGCAAAAGTGAACAATCCCATTAATCGATTTGGAACACCAGCAGTAATAACCTTTCTAAACAACATGCAGTCAAAGGATACATGTTTACAGAAAAAATGCATGTAGTCAATAATTTTTTATTTTGTTTTTTTTCTACTCTGTCACAGCCTTGTCGTTCAACTTCAGACTTAAAGGGGTGGTCTGCAGTCAAACTAAATATCATTTTCAATCCCTATCTCTCAAGTGCAATAATCTAAACTATTCTCCAATATAGAGTCGTGTCCAAAAGTGTTGGCACCCTTGAAATTGAAAATGTAAGTATCTCTTCTAGAATGTTGCAATTACACGTGTGTTGTCATTCATGTGTTCATTTCCTTTATGTGTATTGTAACAGCACACAAAAGAAAAAAGAAGGCAAATTGGATATACGTTACACACAACTCAAAAATGAGCCAGACAGAATTATTGGCACCCTTTCAAAATTGTGACTAAACAACTTTGTTTCAAGCACATGATGCTCATTCAAACTCACCTGTGGCATGCAACAGGTGTGGGCAATGTGAAAATCACATCTGAAACCAGATAAAAAGGGAAGAATTTGACTAAATTTTTGCATTGTGTGTGTGTGCCACACTAGGCATAGAGAACTGTCTGAGGACTTGAGAACCAAAATTGTTGAAATATGTCAACAATCTCAATGTTATAAGTCCATCTCCAGCCCGCCCCAACCCCTAATGTTACCACCCACTGCTGAACCTGCCCTGTGCTCTATGGTACTGGAGGTATGGAAAGAGAAGCATTAGTCTCCCCTGCAGAGAGACCCGGGCTGCCGAGTGCGGACCTCGGCTCCCCAGCACAGAGCCACAGGGTCAGTGCATGCACATGCAGCGATCCCCACTGCACTGACACACTATGACGAATCGCCTTCACAGCAGCGGATTCAGCACAGTGTGTCAGTGCAGTGGGGACCGCTATGTACAATGGGGGTGGGTGGTGACATTAGGGGCTGGGGCGGGCTATAGGAGCACTGGGGGTGTCCGGCCATACTGAGACTGGGGAGGGGACGGCCTGCAGGATCCTTGGGGTGGCTGGCCAAAGTGTAGAGTGGGGAGAAGGGTCGTGTTTGTAGGAAACTTGGAGGAAGCGACCAGTTTCCCATTTCCATGCAGGCTCCAATACAAACACACCGCCTGGACGTTCCCTGGCCACCGCAAATATGTGATATCTAGATAATCCTGCAAAATGTTGACAGCATGTATATTACAAACTGCCAACATTTTGCAACCTAGAGACACACATATGAATTATAGCAAAAGCCCAGACAACCCGTTTAATGCTATGTGTCTTGGAGGGGGCAGAGGCTGCGGCAGTGACAGCACTAGATAGGGATTTAGCATGAATTGTAGTTTGACTTTTGACCACCCCTTTAACACCTTCCTGACATTAGACAAAAATGTATGTTATGATCAAGAAGGGGTTCCCTAAAAATGAAAATAAATGTATGTCATAGCGATCATGCTGGCACAGGAGCTGAGCCAGTGCAATCACCACTGGGAGCTCGGCATACGTTATAGCCGAGCTCCAACTCTCATATCCAGGGATGCTCCACATGCTGTCCTTGGCTGTTTAACCCCTTAAATGCTACAATCAATAGTGATCTGAGCATTTAGGATGCTGGGAGAAGAAGTGCGCTCCCTCTCCCTTGTGATCGGGACCCCCGCAACATAGTCACGGTGATCCCATCATTGCCATGATAACCCGAGTTTTTCACAACGACCTCCAGGTCATCCAGCTACAGCAAGTTTGTTAGGAACATGGTCTATGAGGCGATCTGTTAGTGCAGCACTGACAAGCATAATGCTGGTGCATTGCAATACATCATACTAGCGATCAGAGTAATCAAAGTCAATAGAATAATTAAATAGAATAGAAAATAGAGAAAAAAAAATATTATACTAATGAATACATATAATTTATGTAAAAACAAAAACATACAAAAAAGTGCACATTTGGTATTGCCACATTCTGAACAACCCGGTCTATAAAACTGTTACACTAGTTAACCCATTTAGTGAACACATTTTAAAACAAAAAAGTAGCAAAAATTATGTATTTTTATCATATAGCTGACAAAAAAGTGGATTTAAATGTGATAAAAAATCTAATTTAACTAAAAATGGTATTGCTGAAAACGTCATTTAGTTCTGCAAAAAAAAAAAACAAGCCACCATACAGGTCTGTCAGCGGGAAAAAAAAAAAAAGTTATAGCTATCAGAATATAGTGATACTAAAACATCAATAAATTGTTTTTATGGTGTGAAAGCAAAAAACATTATAGTTGGCTAGGGACAGTAGGCTAGGGATTTTTGCACATAGGCTACCCCTAGCCTACGTGCAAAAATCCCAATTAACCCTTGCCTGGTCTTACCTTCCAAACCCTTGTCATTTCTGGCCTGCTGTAGGTACGCCTGATGCAACCCTATCTACAAAGTATAGCTGTGAGAGACCATGAGACAGCAAAGGAAAAGCAATTGCTGAGGCAACCTAACAGCCAGAACTGAGAGTGCTACTTACTAAATGAAGCCTGGGCTTGCCATACTGGGGCCCAGCTTACCAAATAGAAAAAATTCAAAATATCATCTTTGGATGTAAATCCTGGGAAGCTCTGCTGTTTATCAACTGGATACACTCTCCTACATGATGAATCAGAGCAAGGCACTACAGTTCTACGATATATAGATCTATTATAAATAAAATCATATCTGCTCCTCAGCCCTCACCCCTCCCTTCGGGGACAGAGAAATGTAGTCTTTCATAGTGCTAAAGTTTCAGGGGACAAGAAGCAACCAAATTGATATGAGGGATGGGAGACGATGGTAGTGCTGAATAAATCAATGTGGTGCTTTGCCTCTGCTCCCAGCCTGATACATGACAGTACACGTTATGCACTATCATATCATTGTACAGCAGAAGATCACAGCGTGTAGTGTACTTATATCTGCTTGGTGACAAGATTGCTATTTGCAGAGAGAACACCCTTGTTCATACATTACATAGGATGGTATATCAGGGGCAGGAGTATAGTGTGACCATAAGGCTGGCAGTCACACCCCCTGTACATACAGAAGTGGGAGAGGTTGGGAATTTAAGATGATCCAGGGTACATGCCTCCGATACACCTCCTGTCATTGCTGCAGCATGAGGTTGAATTTCTCTTTCTCCTGAGGGAGGGATGAGAGCTGAGGAGCAGATATGATTTTATTGATTTGTATCAGTTGTATTGATTTGATCTATAGATTTTTGAACTGCAGTGCTCAGCTCTGCTTCATCATATAGGAGGGCAAGGACAGTACAAAAATTTTTATCTCCCCGGAGTCCCCTTCTAAAGGGGTTAAGATGGTTTTAAAATTGAGCTACTCATTGTCATACTATGCTAAATCATATTGGTACATATTTAGAATTGCTCATTATTCCATAGCTGTTGTTCTTAAGGTCACCTGCCATATTTCTTATACATGATGATCATCGTGATCAGGCATGTCAACCAAAGCAATGTCACTAGCAGGCTTTTAATTACTTTATTTTAATTAACATAGCTTTGTATATGCTTGTTTTTACAGGATGGCTTGAATGTCTAATGTGTACCACTTCATAAGACTTTTTGATTACTTTTTTTTTGGGTGCTGTGATAAGGAAGAAAATTCTGGCAATAATTTCTTCTTATGAAATCCACTATACTTTTAAGGTACCGTCACACGGGGAGATATCGCCGGCGATGTTGCGGCGATCTCATGAACGCGCACATCGCTTCAGCACCGCTCGTGAGACGTCACACGTAGCAATATCGCCGGCAACCCAGGGCGATCAGGCGATTCCGGAAATCGTCACGAAATTCGTGACGCAACAGAGATGACGTTCTGTGTGACACGCACCAACGATCTGGCCCCTGCTGTGAGATCGTTGATCGTTACATATTGCTCTGGGTCATTCCTGCGTCGTTGTGCTCCTGCATCGTTATGTTTGACAGAGATCATGAGCAACGGATCTCAATGCTATGGAGAGAAAATTCACAACGACCTCGGTATAATTCTGGATCGCTAGTGCGTAGTTTTTCACATCGCTGGTGAGATACCTGTTTGACATCTTACCAGCGATGTGTAAACGACTCACTAGCGATCTCTGCACATAGTTATCGGGATCACTGATGCGCCGTTATGTGAGATACTTTATAGTCTTTCAGGTAGGTTTTTAGCAATGCTCCTTACCAGCAGAGACAATATAGAAACTGGAATAAATCAAAGTGCAATAGGTCTTATCCGATTGAAAAGTGATAAAAGAATATTGGATCAGCTCACCTGATATATTTCTGTGAGACACAACCACTAAAAATGCATCATCGTCTGCTGCAAACCCATAGAAGTAGTAAGTTCAGCCAAATCAGGTAATGGTGTTAGAATGTGCTGCCGACCGATATCGGAATCTGCATGGAAGTCCAAGTAGATTTTTTTTTCTATGCATTTCGTGGCCTTACCACCAGTTTCTCAGAACAACTGCTGACACAGTTACCATGGTATCCCAGCTGTGTCCTCAGGTGACCTCACTCACTGCACCACTGGCACACCTGAAGCTCTCGGTGAACCTATTGTGTTCTCGGAGGTCGCGCTGATAAAAATACACATTTTTTTCCACAATTTATTTATTTTACACACATATGACAGCAGGTAAGCTTGCCATTCACTAATGTATATGGCAGCCTAGCACAAACACTGGTACAGATTGAAGGGGCGCAGTCTGAGTGCAACAGCAAATCACAGACGATGTCACAGAAAGTGAGCATCTGTGATTGCCTGTTGCAGTTCAGTGTAGTGAATATTGATGAAGCTTAATGTGCAGTACCATTATCTATCTATCTAATCTATCTATCTATCTATCTATCTATTCTATCTATCTATCTATCTGCCATCCTTCTAAATGGACCCGCATGTTCAGTAGGCATACCGGATCCAGCACCCATTGACTTCTATTATAATTTATGTTGGATAAGTTTTTTGTTTTTTTTAATGGTCCAAAAAACATTGCATGCAATGTTTTTTTGCATTTGTTAAAACACAGGATCTGGATGAAACCTGATGCAACAGGATGCTACAAGACACCATTAAAGTGAATGGGCAAAACAGGATCCTGTCAGGATCCTGATTTTGCTGAAAAACGTATTAGTCTAAAGATCTATTTATTAAAATAAACTTTGTTGGTGGGAAAACCCCTTTAAGGCTGGGTCCACACACAGATATTTGTGCAGATATTGTTCACAGATCTCTGGTTGCAGTGAAATCATGGACAGATTGCTCCATATGTACACAGCCACAAAATGGAACCATGTGTCCATGATTTCACTGCAACCAGAGATCTGTGAACAATATCTGCACAAATATCTGTGTGTGTGACCCCAGCCTAAGACCCATGTAGACCCATGTATACTCATTGTTTTCACATGTCATCTTCCTGAGGATGTTCTTGGGTAATACAACACACTCAAACCCAGGTGAATTTAGATGTTATGTGAGTCCTTACTCCATTAACAAGTGCCGATCGATTATACACACTTTGTTCTGTTCTGCGCTCGTTTACTGTTCATTTTACACAGGCCAACAAACTATGATGGGGACAGGATGATCACTAGTACCGGTACTATTGTTTTGTTTCTATACAGCATCTTATCAGCAGCACATTCCCTATTTACATGAGGCTATGTACTAATAACAGGTTATTTTTTCTCGGCATTCCCATCAACATTTTGCTTGTTCATTAAGTGATAATAATAATCTTTATTTATATAGAGCTAACATATTCTGCAGCGCTTTACAATTCACAGGTTCATATACAAACAGTTATAAGAAACAATTATATTAAAAAAAAATACAATAATTAAAGCAAAAATAATGACGACCCTGCTTGTGAGAGCTTAAAATCTAACAAGGAGGTGAGGGTGACACAAAGTACAAGTGCTTATTTACAATGGTGGTCCAGCCAATGTGAGGGGATGGGGAGTAGATAAGAGCTGCATGAGTGGTCACCAGCCAATCTGTGTAGAGCTCTTGGGGGCTGGTGGAGTTTGACAGTGTTATGTTTAGAGCAATAGTGAATATTCTATGTCTAAATGACTATGATTAGTGAGAATGATAGGCCGCCCTAAAAAGATGTGTTTTTAGGGAGCGCCTAAATATGTGTAAGTTATGATAGTCCTAATTTCTTGGGGTAGAGTATTTTAGAGGAGTGGTGCAGCTCGGGAGATATCTTGGAGGCGGGAGTGGGAGGTTCAGATTAATGCAGATTCAGATTAATGCAGATGTTAGTCTCAAGTCACTTCCAGAACGAAGAGGGTCTTAGTTGTGGAACCACGACTAAAGGCCCAGTTACACACACTAATTGTGCAGAGATTGTTCGCAGATCTCTGGTTGCAGTGAAATCATGGACACATTGTTACATTTGTACACGGCTACTAAATGGAACAATGTATCCATGATTTCACTGCAACCAGAGATCTGCGAACAATATCTGCACAATTATCTGTGTGTGTAACTGTGCCTTAAGACCCTTGTGTCGAAATGCGTCGGTTTGATCACACTGGTTGCCCCTGATGTAAAGTTGTAAATATCTGTGAATAAAAGAATCAACTTGGTAAGCGACTGAGTGCTGGATTTCTTCCTTCCTTGCAATTGTTTACTGGCCCAGGACCAGGGCTGAATCCTTGCACTTTGCACCCCTGCCAAAGCGGTGTATACTTCAACCAGGTGAGCTGCAATTCCTCCAAAACCCCTCTCCCTCTACTTATAAAAATGTTCCTTGGCGCTAAGAATTTTGACCCTTATTACATTTGCGAGCAGTGCATATGATCAATCTGTATATAGGATGTCTGTTTAGGTCATCCATGTTAATTTTGCTGTTGATTTGTCTTACAAAATCTGAAGATTTTTAGGAGTTTTAATTTTCTGCAACTTTTTCTTTTTTTCTTTTAATCCATTGCTTATATGAACAACCAGGTAGCAGACTAAAGCAATTAGAAATGTTGGAAGCACAGGAATGGTGACAGACCACAGAGCAGCCAACAGATGTTTACAGGCTTTGCATTTTAATGTGACGATTGTATTCCTAATTTCCTAAGTATGGTTAATAAGCTGCTAATGCTACAAGGCCATCTCGGATTAGTTTTAATAAATACATTGGCGTTTCTAGAACAAGGATGAATAGAATTTTAACAGTGCAGTACGAAAACTTGGCTAATTTAATTGAGCGTGAAGCCCTTCAGTTTTTATGTCAGCGTGCTTTTAAGTAACCTGAAACCCACAAAGGTTGCACAGCAATGCTTCTTGACTCAAGGAGGTTTCAAAAAACCGACACTCCAGTGCTCCTCAAAGCGTGGTAATTGCTGTGAACTTGAATTTCCTTTCTGGAAAGGTTGCACAAAAGGTGAGGAGATGGATGGTGCTCTTGTTGAATGTGGGTGAGGTCGATTACTATCTACGTGGTATCAGGATTGTTGTCTCTCTCGATGACAAACACTTTCCTGTCTAATCTTTTTAATAATCGTCTCTTCTCCGCGTATTTGTCACCTGTCACAGTTAATAGACCCAGTGATTAGCAGAATTTTACCTTCTGAAAGCCTCTTTTCTACTAAATTGAATTTTGCTTTTTGTTATACAAAATAATTGAATTACACTTACAGCAAATGGGCAGGCGAAGTCATGAAAAGATATGAAATGCATGAATTTAGGGCTCAGCCAAAAGGAAAAAACTGGCACTTGAATCAAATTGGAGCAGGAGGCAATAAATTTATCACTACTTGTAGGCCAGGTTAAAGACGCTTCTCTCCTAAATTGTACCTCATCTCTAGTATAGGTCTTCACCAATAATGGCGAATATACTTAATAATAATAATGATGATATTGGTGCATTTGTAGTTTGTATATTCAGCACTGTCTTCTCCACTTGGGTGCAGCTGGACAGGAAGCCATGACATCTTTTATTAAGTTACCTGACTGCTCAGATGACCAATCCACAGAAAGCCATTAACTCTTATCTTAGTACTGCACACAAGAGTGGCTAGTATTAGGTTCAATTGGGGCCAGTTGTGGCTCTTAGGGTACCATCACACATAGCGACGCACCAGCAATCCCCACAACGATACGACCTGGTAGGGATCGCTGGTGCGTCGCTATGTGGTCGCTGGTGAGATGTCAAACAGTCAGATCTCACCAGACACACAGCAACAATCCGGAATGATACAGAGGTCGTTGGGACCCTGTTTCTCAGACCTGTTGTATTGAGATCGTTGTCCCTGTCAAACACACCGATGCATGCTGCCCAGCGGGACCCCAACAATCAAAAAATGGTCCAGGTGACTCTGACACGACCAGCAATCTCACAGCAGGGGCCTTGTCGCTGCTAAGTGTCAAACTGAGCGAGATCGCTGGCGAGGTCGCTGTTGTGTCACCAAACTTGTGACTTAGCAGCGATCCCCCTTAGTGTGACTGGGGCTTTATTCTTATTTTGTTATCACTGCTCTCCTGCATTTTAATGTGTTTTTTGTTGTTTTCAGTCTACTGGTATGAATTCAGATGTTTAGGTTTTTTTTCAGAGATACATGACTTTCAGGATCTTGGGATTCTCTTGGCGCATTTCTTTAGGCATAATTATCCTGTTACCACTGCATCTTCTTTTAAAGACTATAAAAATTAGTGCTAAATAAAAGGCACCCTATGGCAGATTTGAATAATGAAAAAAGTAGAATAATCCAGGAGCAGTGGGAATAGAGTAAGGACAAAACAAAACTGGCTCCTTTTGACATGATAAACAGTGCTTTTTAAAGAGGACCTGTCACCCCCCTGGTGCTTGGCAAACTGAATGCAGCACTGAATGCAGCATATCTGCATCTCGATGTCTCCAGCCCCCCTGTAACCTTTAAAAAAGACTTTAGAAACCTTACAGTTAAGAGGTCCCCTTGGTTTGGATCTGATTCAGATCCTCGCCGCTGGCACAATCCTCCCTGTCTTCTCCTTGTGTGTCCCAACTCCTCTATGTGTCTGACGCCGCCTCCTCTTCTTCTGGGTCTGACCTCCTCCTCTTCTCCTGACGTCACAAGGAGCAGGAGCAGAAGAGGAGGGCAGACGCAATAGAAGAGGAGGCGGCGGCAGACACATAGAGTGGGTGGAACACACAAGGAGGAGGCAGGGAGGATTGTGCCAGCAGCGAGGACCTCTTAATCAGATCCATGCATGGGGCTTGCTTCAAGTGTGCCGCAAGTGCAGCCGTTATGCATCAGATGAGGTAAATCTGCCAGATCTGCCGCAAATTAAAAAACCGGCTGATGTGAAAGGGGCCTAACTTCTTGCGGACCACCTATAGACTTTAAACATGCGAGCAGCCCATGTTCAACTCTACAAGACATTCTAAAACATCACAGTATTGTAGAGCAGCTGCATGAGATTTACAGCTGTAGGAGCGGGGAACTGGCTGTCAAATAAAACCAAAGCTTCCACATAGAGAAAGCAAACTTATTACAGTCTTTGCCTTCCCGAACACTAAACAAGTATTGTTTATACAGCATATAGCAGGCTCTGATGGGTCTTCCACCTCTTGACCCAGGAGGCTGCATTTCCACTGTCACTGGGGCTAGTATACCAGTTACAGGTGAATTTGAGTATAAAAAAAGGACTTCAATGTTAATATTCTGTCCAAACATATTCTAATGACCTTATGGGGGAAACAATATGTCAAATAAATAAATAAAAAAAAAAAAAAAGGGATAAAGCCTCTGCTATTCTAAGTAGTCTTTACTGGCTGCAACTCCATTGGGGAAAAAATTGTATCCGTGACAGAAAGTGGCGAAAAATATAAATGTATTTTTAATGGTCTTTTGTCAGAAAGGGGGAAAAAAATTAAAAAGTTTGAAAAAGAAACACTTATTTCAATAGTTTTCCAATATTAGCCAATATTGGTAAACGGAAAAAAAAAAAGAGAACATGGCAATGATAGTAAAGTGAAGCACTATGCATCATGTTTTTTTCATAAAGAAAAAATTATTTGAATATCTGAACAAGTTTGCACTTCAGTAAGGAAGTGGAAAAACTCCAGCGCCACATTTAAGTAGCTCCTCAAAGTCATAATCACTTTCCAACAAGCTTTTTAATTTGTCTAAGGGATTTGTGCCAGATCAGAACCCCAAACTACAGACGCTGTATTTCGGGGTAACTGCCCCTCATCAGTGTAGTGTGTGGGATATTCAGATCTGGCTGTGGGAGTGGGCTAAGACAAGGTCTGGGAACTTGCTGTCTACCTTATGGAGAGAAGTTTTCCTGCAACCACAAGAAGACCGTTAAGTAGTTGAGGAGATTGTAGCCCCATCCCTCCTCTAGGAAATATGCAAATTTGCACTTCAGTAAGGAAGTGGAAAAACTCCAGCGCCCCACACACTACACTGATACCAGCAAAAAGAATGAGAATCCTGAAGTCTCATGCACACATTGAATATTTTCTCATTGCAAATTTAGTTCAGACTCATATCTGCGTGCGTCTGCACGCCTTTCAGCAAAAGCCACAACTGTTGCAGAAAAGTGTAACCAGCTTTGTTTTGCACTGCTTTTACGCGAGCGCTCAAAATCACCACGTAAAAGCAGGAATACGCAGCCATTACGCTGCGTTTGAATGTAGCCTTACTTTGACCTTATATGTTTGAAAATTAAACAAGCAATAAAAACATAATTGTAGTTTTTTGTAATGTTGTAATGTATATTTATGGGAGTTTCCGCTGGACATATCTTCAGAGCAGATGTGCTGCCAGCTGATTTTGGTGAAACAGGTAAGACTACGTTCACATGTTCAGTTTTTGCTCAGTTTTTCACATCAGTTTTTATAAACCAAAAGCCAGGAGTGGTTGAAAAATACAGAATTGGTTACATGTTTCTATTAAGGCCGCTTTACACGGCACGATATCGTTGCCCAACTACGATAAAAAGTCACGTGGTTTCGGGTGTTGCCGCCGGTATCGTTCGTGCGTTGTGGGGTGTAAATGGGCAATGCTATGCAAGACCGATGCTAAAACGATATCGGGGAAGAATTGTACAGGCTCTCCAACTGGCCAATATTGGCTTGACGATCTTGAAGGATCGTGCTGTGTGACAGCGCAACTACGATTTGGAGCGCAACTTCCCCTATTCACTCCCATGTTAAATGGTCGTTCCCTGGGTCGCTCGTACACAGCGCGAAGGAGGGGGCATAGACATTGCAGTTGCGTTGCCTGCCGATATCTCCCTGTGTAACATCTCCTATGCGATTTTGGACTAGTGCCAAAAACGTGCGCGCTCCCGTGCCGTTGTATACAATATCGTAACGATATTATGCCGTGTAAAGCGGCCTTTATCCTTTTCCTCTGATTGTTCCACACCTCGGTTTGGCTTGTAAATATTGATGTAAAATACTGACCAAATACTCAACATGTGAACGTGTCCTAAGACAGACATCACCACTTCTGTATTTATCTCCCACTCCTGGTTTGGGCTATAATTACTGATGTGAAAAACTGACCAAATACTGAACATGTGAACATAGCCTAAGAGACCTATACGATGGCCATATATGTAATGAGAATTGTTACCCATCTTACCCATAGAACTGCAGAACTAAAGACTAGAATTGCTTGGTCAGTTCAAAGCAATCCCATGTTTAAGCGTTTATATACATTTGTCCCTTCATTGCATCTGGCAACATTTCATTACAAAAATCCTTGACCTTTTATGCGGGGAGAAATGACTTCTTTTAACTTCTCCAAATTTGTAGAAGAGAAGAATGAAGCCCTGATCTCTGCTTTCATGGAGCTCTAAGTCCAAGGTTTATCTCCCTGTAATTTATACAGCATTTTCATGCCTGTGACATTCTTGTGGGGATACAGAAAGCCCCATGCTGCTAATGGACTGAAAGTAAATGAAATTAAATAAGCGCAGCAAAGCTCATCAGCAGTGTCTCCCCCCTGGGTAATTCAATTCCTGAGTGCGCTGTGATGGGCGCGTGCGGCACACTCTCTGAAATCCTGCTGCGGGCGGGAGACTTAACATCTAAATAAAACTTTTTACTGCAGCATTTGTTATTCTCATGCCAGCAGGGTCCTGGATGCCGGTTTGGGGACAGTAATGTAATATTCATATTTCCTCCCATGTTGTGCGTGCCATATACCAGCCTACTAAATATTCCATAAATATGCACTGCAGTTTAAATAAGCTGTCGTGAATTTTAATTTCCATGCAAATTTTTTTTCTTTGTTATTAACTGCTTGGCTGCCCATCTGTATCACTTGTCTGTCCAGAGAGGTGCAGCAGTCATAAATCTAGTGACCATCCCCGCTCTGCGTCTCCACCTGACTCTTCACAGATCATCCCTAGAATAGCATTGCAGGTATTTAACCAGACAGATCTCTGTTGCTGAATTGTACAATCCATTATACACAGCAGACATTTATTGGTAATGACCTAATTTATAGTGTAGTGTTTAATAAGTACATTAGTTAAAAGATCAGAGAACTTGAGATGGAAATGAATTGTTGGAAGATGATGACAGCATTTTCACATATAGATTCCCGGATGGCTCATTGTGTTTACATTCTGGTATATAAAAGCCTGGGGGATATGCTCTTCGTTTACAGACATGTTTTTTTTTTCTATGCAACCCACTGAGTCATAGCTACATGTGAAAGATTCTTAATACACTAATTTTTAAAAAACCTTATGTAATACCGAATATATCTAATATATAAAGCTAAGTGTATGTGTGAAAGTGTGTATGTCCACTAAAGGAATCCAAACCGTTCATCTATAGATCACAAATTTTGCACACACACCCCATTTGACTCAGAGAACGACTATCACTATGTTTTTGGGGGAAATTTTAACTCCACACCTTACAGATATTCACCAAATAAAAGGCCTATTGATTGTATGGCCACACATAGCGCCACCCCTTAATAGATTTTCCCTTCATAGCCATGCCCCTTAATTGCCACTGCTCCTTTATAGCCATGCCACTAATTACTTTGTGACTTTTCTCTGCACAATAAACATTCTATTTTGTTATAACTAAGAACAGGTACTATGCCCGGCCAACGCTGGCAATGAGGGAGTGTGTAGACACCTTGGAGGACATACACACTCTGGCAGGTTAATAGTTAACATTTCAGCTGAATTTCACAAGATGCTGAAGGACCTGTGTGATGTCATGGCCATGTAACTATAATAGGCAGAGCTATGTCTCCATAGCCCACAATGATTCTGCTTGCTTAGCTCCACCCACTATGGTCACATGATTGTTACATCACACAGGTCCTTTTACAGAGAGAAGTTGGCAGTGAGTTACCTATTAACCTGTCAGATCTATGTCCTCCAAGGTGTCAACACACTGCCTCATTTACCTAAGAAAATGTAAGTGTGTAGATGCTTTTTTTTCACCTTAAACATTACATATTTAACTCACGGATGGTTAGAACAGTACTATGAAGCTACAGGTACAGACAGTGATAACTTGGGGGGCATAAATGACCTGACAGGTTCCCTTTAATGTAATTACACCTAAGCATCACTACATGCTCCTGCTGTATACTGGGGGCTATGTGTGGCATGTTGTTATAAGAGTAGGAAAGAGGTGTCTTAGTCGATTTGGGGTTTGTGTGGCTGCTGCTTCACTGACAGTCACGTCCCAGTGTGCGACATTTTCTACTATCATTACTTGGGTAATCATTTACATAATTTGTGTTGCAAATCTGTAGTGTTAAATATATGATGTGAGATGGTTTTATGTGCAAAATAATCTTGTTAACCAAAGTTAGTTACTATGCCCGGGCAACGCCAGGCTTTTCAGCTAGTACTACATATGTATGTTAAAGAGGACCTGTCACCCCCCTGCTGCATGGCAATCTAAATGCAGCACTTAATGCAGCATGTCTGCTGCATTCAGGGAAGGGGTCTCACATGTGTCTGTGTGCTGTGTCCCCTGAGATATAGCCTTAGTAAAACTCACTGTTAGAAACCATGAGGGTATTCCCTGGTGCAGGAGCCCGCTCGATTGATGGGGGCCATTCCCTCCCCTCTTCCTCTCTGTGCTGCTTCTGCTGTGCTAGCTCTGCCCTCTTCCTCTCTGTCACTCATCCTGCCGCACACAGTATGCAAATCATTGTCCTGATGTCAGTCCAGATTCCTGCCCTGATGTCTGAACAAAGCATAAACAGTACAGCAGGAGGCGGCACAGACAGGCAGAGGGGGAGGGAATGGCCCCCGTCAATCGAGCTGGCTCCTCCACCAGGGAATGCACTCATGGCTTCTAACAGCGGTTTTACTAAGGCTTTATCTCGGGGTACACAGCATACAGACACATGGGGGACCCATTCTCTGAATGCAGCAGAGATGCTGCATTCAGTGCTGCATTTAGATTGCCATGCAGCAGGGGGGTGACAGGTCCTCTTTAACATCTGCCTCACCATTTTCAATCAAGTGACTAGAAGACTCCACAATTTTAGCATAGTTTACTGTTATTATAACTTTTCCTCCCCAATTGGAGTAGTTACAGTAGCTCTGGAGCTCAAATTATCTCTTGACAAATTAAGTGTTGGACAAACTAAAAGAAGAGAAACATTTATCAATACGTTTATAGGGAATTTAATAATGCATTTCATGTACTTCATTGCAGTTTCCTGCATGCAATTAATCATTTTATTTAATTTTTTTAGACTTTCGAGATACAGAAGAACCGGAAAAGCTCTTGAAACAGGGCTACTTGGAGAAGAGGAATAGAGGTAAGGTGTCATGAGCTTTTTCTTACCAAAATTTGTTACAGGTTATGAAGAGGTCACCTTTGCTAAAGTGTCTTTATAAATCCTGTTTGTAGAAACAACGTAAGGTTACATGTTATATTCCAGCGGTCTGCTCATTAACCCCTTTCTGAAAGACAATCTCATCAATAATAAACCGTAAAGAGAAAAGTAGCTGAATATTCAGATTAAAATTCAAAGTTTCTTCTTATTAAGACATTACTTTAAAAAGTCATTACAGCAGGGACACGTAACAGTTGACGTGTTTCCACTCGCTGTAAGTCTCCAAACGAGTCGAAATGCGTCAACTGTTGCGTGTTCCTGCTATAATGACATTTTAAAGAAATGACTTTAAAATTCAAAGTTTCTTCTTTATTATCTGGATGTTCAGCTACTTTTTCTCTGTACGGATTATTTTTTGCCCAGCCGACGGGCGGCTTTCATCCAGACCAGAATATGGGTGTGATCCATTTATATATGGTGAGAAACCTTTTGAGTTTTTGGCAATTCTCATGAATACTGACTATGACAGGTATTTCTTCTAAATATTCACGCCATGTTTATAGACCATTATTAGGGTGTACACTAGGAGACTGTATAACATAATGGGTATTTTGTATGACTATTAGTGCACAAGGGAGTTTTTCACTAGCAGCAAATGAAGTCACAATGCAAACAACCATCTGCTCCCTTTAGGTTTGCATAAGTTGTGAGAAATAAGACACAATCCGCTTTTGGCCGGTACCAATCCAAATATAAACTCTTGTCCAAACCTGCATTTTTTTTTTACTAGATCATGGCTTCTTTGGGTCAGAATGGCAGAAAAGATGGTGTGTTCTCACTAGCATAAGTTTTTGCTACTACTCAAGTGAGAAAGGTAAGTTTGCAAGTGATTTTGGAAAACTTGAATATGTATATACACTCTTGAAATTTAAAATTGCAACATCCAGAAAGAAAAGTTGTGGAATTATGGAAATCACAGGATGGATAGACTTGGCAATGATATGCAAATGATGAAAAGATGTAAACAAAGGTCTAGATCCAAAATTGGGAAGTGGACTCGGGCGCACACGATTGGCGCCCACCGAACAAGATTAGGATCACGCATTTCAGTTACCGTATATACTCGTGTATAAGCCGAGTTTTTCAGCCCAAAATTTGGGCTGAAGTCTCCCCTCGGCTTATACACGAGTCAATACGGTTGGTGGGGGCTGTGGAGGCTGGAGGAGGCGGGGGGAGGCTGCTGTATGAGCGGCCCCGTCACGTGGGGCCGCTCATTATATATGCACTGCTTCCCCCTGTCAATCAGCGGCAGGGGGAAGCAGTTCATATATGCCCCAAATGCTGGCACTCACCCCCCCTCCTTGTAAGGGCCCTCCCCCGTTGCTTATATTACCATCCCGGTCTTCTGCTCAGCGCCGCTCCTCGGTGCTCCGTCCGTCCACCTACATCCGGGATCCCCGGCCATCGCAGGCATATGACGTCATCGTGCGACGGCCGAGATCCCGGATGCAGCAAGGACGGAGCATGAAGAACGGAGCACCGAGGAGCGGCGCTGAGCAGAAGAACCCGGGATGGTAAGATAAGCAGGAGGGGGGTGATGTGCCAGCATTTGGGCGCTGGGCTGCTGGGTACCCCCTGGGGGCCCGCTGGATACCCCTGGGGCTGCTGGATACCCCTGTGGGGCCTGGGCTGCGATAACCCCTGGGGGCGCTGGGTACCCCTGGGGCCGCTGATACCCCTGGGGGCCGCTGTATAACCCCTGGGGCCGCTGTATACCCCTGGGGGCTGCTGTATAACCCCTGGGGGCTGCTGGTTACCCCTGGGGGCTGCTGTATACCCCTGGGGGCGCTGTATTACCCCTGGGGGCCGCTGTATTACCCCTGGGGCCGCTGTATTACCCCTGGGGCCGCTGTATTACCCTGGGGGCCGCTGTATTACCCCTGGGGGCTGCTGTATACCCCCAGGGCTGCTGTATATACTGCTGGGGCCTGTATACCACTGGGGCTGCTGTATATACCACTGGGGCTGCTGTATATATCACTGGGGTGCTGTATATACCACTGGCTGGTAAACCCGGGCTGCTGTATATACTGTGGGGTCTGTATATACACTGGGAGCTGCTGTATACCACGGGGTTGTGTATATACTACTGAGGCCTGTATATGCCACTGGGGAGGCTGCTGTATACTACCATTGGGGGGCCTGTATACCACACTGCTGGGGGCTGTATACCTGTGCTGGGGTCCACCCTCGGCTTATACACGAGTCAATAGGTTTTCCCAGGATTTGGGGGCAAAAGTAGGGGGTCGGCTTTACAGGGTCGCTTATACACGAGTATATATGGTATATAAAAAAACTTCACATTGCATAACATATTTAGAATTCTCTAGAAAATTACGGTTTAGGCGGTATTATGTTCCTTCTAGAGGTCACTCAGCATATCCTATGATTCCAGATTCCTGTTGGAGGTGTGGTCAAGCAGGGGGATCTTTTTTGCATGTATGATGGAAATGTGCGATAATTAGACCCTTGTGGAAAAGGATATATGCGCTGATGAGAACAATAGTGGAATTCGCAACCCCATGGGGTCCAGAGGTGACACTGCTCTCTCTGGGACTGGGAGAGTTGGCGTTGGAAGATGTCTTGATTATGAACCATATTCTTATGGTTACTAGAGGTAGTATAGCCCAAAAATGGAAAGTACTCAAATCCCTGACATACAAGAAATACTTACCAAGACTCATTTTAACTGCATAATGGAACACGTTAGCAGAGAGGTTGGGGCAGGTAAAGCAATTTAAATATAGCTGGAACAAATTCTCTTGTTTTCACATTACTCCTGTGATTGAGACGAAAATAGCATTTTCTTGGATATCATTATTAAAATGATATCATGCCTGTGGGGTGGGAGACCTGTATTAGTTAGTAGTAGTTCATTTTTGACTGTTACTTTATCAACCCCCCAAACCTTCTGACCCCCCCCCCCTCCTCCTTCCCTGCTTTTTGTGTTTCAATATTAAATTGTTGCACTGGCAATTATAGAAGCTAAAAGATGGTGATTATTGGGTTATTGATACAGGACAGAGACACTAGAAGGTGCCATGACATCGGGGTTACGTTATGCTTATTTGGAAAAACGCAGGTCCTATCTCACACTGCGTTTTTCTCTGCACTTTTCCAGAGCCCATTTTATTATGTGGGCAAAGGGAAAAAGAGCAGAAAGAATGAACATGTCTATTCTTTTTACGCCGGCATTTTTGCAGTGAAAATGCAAGCGTAAAAAAGTGCAGGAATACGCAGTATGTGAATGGATTTTGCCAAAACCCAAAGGTTTGTCCTGGCTGCATATCAACAATTGCGTTTTCACTGCAAAAAAGCGCAAAACGCAGCAAAAAACGCTGTGTGTGAATGCAGCCTTAGTTTATTCAGTATTGATTAGCAGTGCCACGTGCAGAAATGTACACACTAGCTGCTATCAGTGACGTTATTATTTGTTGTCTAAGGGAAATGTTCTGTCATGCTGAATACACTTGGGCACAAAAATTATCCAGATCCACTGCGGGCAGCTCCCCTTACTGACCAATGCAAATTACATCCAAGATATGTTAAATGAGAGACGAGTTTGAAGACCCTGCAGGCTATGGTAGCAAGTTTATGCCACACAGACTACTCACATTAACACAAGTAACGTGCAGCCTGCTGTTGTCATGTTGACAAATTACTTCTGGGACACATTGGAGAAATGGCAGTGCCACTACTTCCATGACCAAATCAATATAACACAGAACGGTTAGTGTAACTGGAATGAAGACTAGAGGGGTCTGGTTACTGTACATTATTCCAACCCTTATCATAATCCTGGTGTGACATTCCCTCATGAAGGCTGCTTCATGCCCTAACTACATTGATTTCAAATGGAGACCAGAGGCTGGAATGGAGGCCTGTCCTCTTAATTGGTGAGTCTAATTTTGTCTTGGACACAGTAATAGCCAAAGATTGTTCTGGAGACCACATAGACAACACCATGAAGATGGAGCATCTCATCTGTCCTGCTCCCAGGTTTAGTGTGGCAAGGCATAATGTATAGAGGCTGACCCCTAGTAACGCAACCACTATTGATTTGTGTAGCCAAAGTGCATTCAGTGTCGCAATAGATTTCTCATATAACCATTAATGACTTCATTGATAGCAGCCAAGTCATGTAAGTGTGGGTATTTCTGCATGTGGTGCTCATTCTCGATATTGAATAAATCGAGATGTTTTGAAAATGTCTTCATATTTCATATAAGTAACATGTCTATCCATCCTGTGTTTTCTATAATTCCATGACTTTTCCTCTTTTGGTGTTGAAATTTTAATGTCCAGATTGCCCATGTGGTCAGTGTAAACTGTTGAATATTATCACTCCCAGTCCCATTGCATACAACCAGTAGCTTCATGTCCTGCAAATAAAATAGACAATGATATATGTCTTTAGATGTAGAGATATCGTAACACAGCAATGTATCAGGATTTAACCAAATTGAAGCTGAATCTAGAATTTAGTGCATGTTTAGCTGACTATTGTGTATGTGAACATGTGTATATACTGTAAATATACACGTGTGTGTATACATATATTTGTATGTGTGTACAATATTTTATTATATTGTATACAGGTGCCACAGAATACATTCACAGTAGAGATGTTTTATATTTTCTATATTCAGGCTTTAATGCTCCAATTTAGGATGCTGGGAGTAATAAAGCATTATCGGCGCATTGAGGGCTGAGGCATAGTACAATTGCCATGAATGTTTAGAACTCGTACTTGGGAAAAATACACATGTAAGGCTGCTTTCACATCAGCGTTTTGCACTGATCACGGCAGTTGCGGTGAAAAAACGCAACTGCCGCGATTACCGCATAACGGCCGTGATCGCGGCACACTTACGGCAAGCCCCATACAATGTCTATGGGGCTTGCGGCAGGTGCGGTATCGGCACTTGTAGCAGGTGCGGCCGCGGAAAAACCGCGGCATACCACGTTTTTTTCGCGGCAGCACCTGCCGCAAGTGCCGAAACCGCACTTGCCACACCTGCCGCACACTTATCGCAAGCCCCATAGACATTGTATGGGGCTTACCGCAAGTGTGCCGCGATCGCGGCCGTTATGCGGTAATCGCGGCAGTTGCGGTTTTTTTCAGCGCAACTGCCGCGATCAGCGAAAAACGCTGATGTGAAAGGACCCTGTGGGTGCTTTCACACTGGTGTTTTTGCCTGGATCCGGACAAAAACAACGCGTCTGCCGTAAGTGCCGCTTTACGGCCGCACTTGCGTCTAGCCCCATGCATTGTCTATGGGGCTTGCGGTAAGTGTGCGGCAGACGCGGCAAGTGCAGTTTCGGCAGTTGCAGCATATGCGGCCGCATAAAAAACTGCCACTGACCGCGTTTTTTTTCGCGGCCACATCTGCCAAAACCGCACTTGCCGCGTCTGCCGCACACTTACCGCAAGCCCCATAGACATTGCATGGGGCTTGCCGCAAGTGTGCTGCAAGTGTCAGTGTGAAAAGCACCCTAATCTGTATAAAATACTGAATATAAATGTTTTGTAACATATCAATGCAAATCTATATAAAATGTATGAATCTAGTTTATAATTTTGACTTTCTTCATATATTTATAATGGGACACACATAATATTATTATTAATAATAATATAATTTTCTTTGCTACGTGAAACAAATCTGAGTTAAATTTACAACTTCAAATTGCTTTTTAATGGTATGGTAACATACTACTACTTTTTGATTTGCCAAGTTTTATTCTCCAGTATGTATACACCATTCAGGAAGGAAGGGTTTATACATCTGGATGCGGCTATCCTGCTGTTAGCCACAATTAACCGTATGGCCTCATGAACTAGTGTGAAGGGAGGAGGTTCACAACACAGAGGAAATCAGCTACGTGACCTCTAAATAATGCATTGCATTTTTTACTAGTTATGTAATATGTGAATTATTTCTTTCTGGAGCTCTTAAACTCGTGCTTTTTGTAGCTTTGAAATAATACTAATGCTCCTCTCATAAATGTGAATCTCATAAGTCAGGAAGCGGAAGACTGAACGGAGAAACCCAATTAGAAGCCTCTGCTGATTAACACAACAGCAGCTTTAATTGTAAAATTGTGTTATGTTAGATTGCCTAAATCTAAAAAAATATGGTCTGTTGTTATTCAGATCAAACAGCTATTCTGTGCAAAAAACAAACAAACAACTAATTATATGTTATATGTAGGGCTAAACTCAACATGCCCATGATATTAAAGCATTACTTTAGCTATGTATCTTTTGCCTATGTAATGCACAGCATGAGCTTTTATTAAAGAATTTTATAGAGGCTTTTGGGTATACCATACAGTATGTATACACACTGGTGTTAGTTTATGTGCCATTTCTGTGTTGTCTGCCATATTGATTTATGTTTCATCTAGTGAAGACTACATTTCCCATGATGCCTCTGATTTTTTTAGATTGGGTAGAGTCTCATCTCATCGCACTTTCTCTGCTAAGCACAGCATTGATAGATTGGTAACATAATACTAAAGGGGTTTTCCCACAAAGTTAATTTTAAAATTCACATTAATCAATAGATCTTGGAATAATAATAAATTCCACAATTGGATGTGGTTTAAAAAAAATTGTTCCTGTGCTGAGATAATCTTATATATGTGTCCCTGCTATGTACTGTGTAATGGCTGTGTCTGACCGTACAGGGATATGGTCTAATCATACCACATCTCCTGTGCTGAGATAATCTTATATATGAGTCCCTTCTATGTACTGTGTAATGGATGTATCTGACTGTACAGGGACATGGTCTGATCATACCACATCTCCTGTGCTGAGATAATCTTATATATGTGTCCCTGTTAAGTACTGTGTAATGGCCGTGTCTGACCGTATAAGGACAAGGTCTGATCATACCACATCTCCAGTGCTGAGATAATATTATATATGTGTCCCTGCTGTGCACTGTGTAATGAACGTGTCTGACTGTATGCTATGTACTTGTCTTCTCCCTAACCTTATTTATGGATGGAAGTGTGGGTCCATTTCTGAGGAAAGCTGTACTACAAGAGAAAGTTGCCAACTGCTATAAGGGTCGTATAACTCCCATCTTTCTTTGGCTTTGCTCACTATATCATTATTATTTTGTAAGGCAAGTGCATGAATGCATAAAGAGAGTTGGCCTGGGTATTGAGGGTGTTACATCTTTCAGAAGGATTTGATAGGAAATGATTAAATGGATAAAGTGTATTGGTGGGTTTACACGCCGCGATATCGGCGTCCAACTCCGATCCAACTCCGACAAAAAGTCACGTGGTTCGGGAGTTGGACCCGATATCGCTCGCGCGTTGTACGGTTTGAACGTACAACGCAATTCTGGAACGATGCCAAAACGATATCGGGGTTGAATGAGCGTGCTCTTCAACTGCCCGATATCGCATGGCCGTTGGAGCAGCATCGTAGCGTGTGACCGCCCAACTACGATGTGTACTCGCAACTCACCCATTAACTCCCATGTTAAATGGTCGTTCCTGGGTTGGTGGGCGTACACATCGTAGTGACGTTGTTTCCCGATATCGCAGCGTGTAAACCGCCGATGCGATATCGGGAAAAGTGTCAAAAAATGCGCGCTCCCGCGCCGTTGTATACCGATATCGGCCCGATATCGGGACGTGTAAACCCACCATATGAATACACCTGAACGGGGCTGAATAGATCACTCAACTGGAATATTGATGGAGAGTAAGCATTAGATGTGACAATACATGTATTCATTAAAGAAGTATTGAAACAGCACCCAACAAAACAGAGAAGGGAAATATTCTCATTCACATCCCTAAAGAAGGTTTTGGTTATTCCTTGTTGCATTCACACAATGGCTCATATCAGGCAATGCTGCCCAGGACCTTGCCATCCACCACCAGGCCACTGCTAGTGGTTCATACCTTGTAGTATGAAAAGCAATTCCAGCTGTTATTGCTTTTGTGGGATAAAACATATATCAGAGTCCTGTCCTTTACAAAGTAATTGTTCGCAGATTTTATTGCAGGGAAAGTTCCCAAGGGAGGCTTCCTGATAAAAGACTGTGGTGCCCAGCTGGTTTCAAATATCCGCAAAGACTCTCGACGAGATTCCTGCTTTGAGCTCATCTCTCCTGGTAATCGCAGTTATGAGGTAATGTCCAGTGTTATAGAAAGTCAATTTAAAAGATGGCAACACAAACCTACTTAACGGTTTTGTAATTATTCTATTCTATTATAGTTCACTGCAGCCAGTCCCGGAGAAGCCAAGGACTGGGTGGAACAAATACAATTTTTGGTGAAAGGTAAGTAAAACGTACATTACACTTTTACCTTTAGAGGACAAGATGTTATGTTACTTTTCTTGGCATTGTTTTTTTTAATTTTTGGCAATGTTGTTTTTTTTAACTTAATTTTTGGTTGGTTAAAGGGATATTCCACTGTACAGGGTTGTTCCACTGTGTTAACTGTTAGGTTATAGTGGGCCTCCAACAACAACCAAATGCACATGTCGTGTTCCTGGTGCGGATGAGAATGTATGATTTGTGCACATGCATCCACATGCGTACAAATCCTACATTGCAGTGAATGGGTGCGCACAGGGTGCCCACGCCAATCTGCACCAGAGCGCAAGCACCCGCGTCCCATGTTAAACAAGGGACTTGCGGTGCCTGCGCTTAGCTTGCGGTTCCCCTCCACAGGACGCTGCGGAGGGAACCGCAAGTGTGAAGGCAGCCAAAATGGAGTTAAAGCGCACATACGCAACAAGTTCCTCAATGCAACTCATGGAGACAAACCCCTGTTCTCGTGATTGTTGGGGTACCAGCATTGGGATCCACAACAATCTAAAAATGATCCTCCATGATTTAACCACAGAATTAAAGCAAAAAATACACTGGAGGTTTCAGTCCTGTTTTACAAGTCTTTCCACTTTTAATTGGATTGTGACGTGTCAGAGGTTATCTGAATTCTAATTTCAGCAGTAGATAAGTGTGATAAGCTGTGAATACTGACCAGAATAAAAAAAATCCTTCTTTTATAGGTAGAGTCATAAGCCCCCGTCACACATAACAAGATAGTTAGCGAGATCGTTGTAACGTCACAGGTTTTGTGACGTAACAGTGATCTTGCTATCAATCTCACTACGTGTAACACTTAGCAGAGATCAAGACCCTGCTGTGAGATCGCTGATCGTTACAAAGTGCTCTGGGTCATTTTTTGATCATTGTGCTCCCGCTGGTCAGCACGCATCACTGCATGTGACAGTGAGAGACAACGATCAGCGACCTCACAGGCTGGTAACCATGGTAAACACTGGGTATCTAGGCAGCTCGCGGTGCTTAGTTACCCGGTGTTTACCATGGTTACCAGCCTGTGAGGTCACTGATCATTGGTCTCTCGCTGTCACACGCAGTGATGCGTGCTGACCAGCGGGAGCGCAACGATCAAAAAATGGCTGTTTATCATAGTTACCAGTGTCCTCCAGCTTCCAGCGATGTGGAGGTGGCTCCCTTGTTACTGGTCGCTGAGGAGATCTGCCTGTTTGACAGCTCCCCAGCGACCAGGTAACGACGCACCAACGATCCCTATAGGATCGTTATCGTTGTCGGGATCGCTGTTGTGTCGTTGTGTGTGATGGGAGCTTTAGGCTGTTTTCACACTGCAGTTTTTTCCCTGATCAGGTTCGATCAGGTTTGTGTGCCAAAACCAGGAGGAGGAACTTGCAGAGAAAAATATAATTGAAAGATTGATACCTTTTTCTGGGATTTTTGGTGACACCTCCTGGTTTTATTGACACACAAACCTGATTGAACCATGATCAGGGAAAACACGGCCATGTGTGAAACCAGCCAATATTTGTTGTCATGTTGTCCACAGACACAGGAGCCACCGTGGGTTCACATACAGTTGTGAACAAAAGTGTTGCCATTCTTGAAATTGTTCCAAAATATTGCAGACTTCTCAGGGAAAAATAATTAGAATTACACATGTTTTGTAATACACATTTTAAATCCGTTTGTTTACTGAAACAACACAAAAAAATAGAGCAAAAAGACACATTTGACAATATTTCGCACAAAACTCCAAAAATGGGCGAGAAAAAATTGTTCGCACTCTCCACTTAGTATTTGGTTGCACACCCTTTGGAATAAGTAACTGTAATCAGTCGTCCTATAACCATCAACAAGCTTCTTACATGTTTTACCTCGAGATATTGACCACGTTTCTTTTGCAAACTGTTCCAGGTCTCTCATATTTGAAGGCACCTTCTCCCAACAGCAATATTAAGATTCTCCACAGGTGTTCAATGGGATTTAGATCTGGACTTATTGTTGCCACTTCAGAACTCTCCAGGCTTTGTATCCATCCATTTATGGGTGCTTCTTGAAGTGTGTCTGGGGTCATTGTCCTGCTGGAAGACCCATGCCCTAGGATGTAAACCCAGCTTTCTGACACTGGGCACTACATTGTGACTCAAAATCCTTTGGTAATCTTCAGATTTCATGATACCTTGCACACAGTGAAGGCACCCAATGCCAGAGGGAGCAAGACAACCACAAATCATCTTAGTATCTACAGTCAATTATGGTGGAGGTTGTGTTCTTTTCTATGTAGGCCTCATTCTGTTTTCAGTAAACAGAATGATGTGATTTAATAAAAACCTCTATCTTTGTCTCATCTATCCACAAGACATTTTCCCAGAAGGATTTTCGCTTAGTCACAAACATTTTGGCAAACTACAGTCTAGCTTTTTTTTTTTTCTGTGTCAGCAGTGGGTCCTCCTGGGTCTCATTTTATTTCCTTCAAATGTTGAGAGATAGTTTGCGCCGACACTGCTGCATCCAAAGCCTGCAGGACAACTTGAATTTGTTTGGAATGTGATTGGACCTACTTATTCACCATCTAGATTATCCTGCATTGCAACCTTTCATGAGTTTTTCTCTGCCATCAGCATCAAGGGAGATTAGCTACAGTTCAATGGGTTGTAAACGTCTTTAGTATGCTGCAAATTGTTGACAAAGAAACATCCAGTTCTCTGGAGATTAACTTGTAACCTTGAGAGTATTGATGTTTTTCAACAATTTTGGTCCTCAAGTCCTCAGCCACTTCTTTACTCCTCTTTCTGTCCTCCATGCTTAGTGTGGTTCACACAGTCACACAATGCAAAGATTAGGTCAACTTCTCCCCTTTTTATCTGGTTTCCGGTGTGATATTCATATTGCCCACACCTGTTACTTATCATAGGTGAATTTGAATGAACATCACCTGCTTGAAACAAAGTAGTTTATCCACAATTTTGGAAAAGTACCAACAATTTTGTCCTGCCCATTTTTGAATCTTTGTGTGAAACTTTGTCCAATTTGCCTTTTTTTCTCAGGTTTTTTTGTGTGTATTTTCAACAAACACAAAGCAGATAAACATCTGTATAACAAACATGTGTAAGGTCAATCATTTTCTGAAACAATTTCAAGGGTGACAACACTTTTGGCCATAAATGTATAGTGGTTCGAGCACAACACCTTATATGCCGGATTTCAGGAATGAGGTACAGAAAATGTTTTGATCACTTCTGGATCAATTCCTTCTGAAATTTTGCCATCATGCTAGAAGAAAACAAATCTGGTTATATAAGAACTAGGCCTTATACACAAGTGTGATCTGAACATACTCTCCTCTCTGACGACTGCACTAAGGGAGCAGAAGATTGCACAGGTCGCTGTCTGAAATTGGGGATCTCTGAGAACAATAGGCTTTTGTGCCCCTCTTGTCTTACAAGTCATTATTCATAAGTCCTACTACAGGTTAGGGCAGAGTTTTCTAACAAGGAATCCCTCAGGTTTGCTGGACCCTGGTCAGAGGTTCCCAGGACACAAAAATAGGAAAATCAGTGATTCTTGGCAAACAGTCTACATATCCCCAGCAGGATAAAGGTGAAAGACGTATGTACACGCACGTACAAGCTTTTTTACTATAGGAGAAAGATTCACTTCTGGTAAGGTTGGCAACAAATGAGCTAGGTGAAGGCAGGAATGTGATCATACAAGTTGCCTCAGAAATGTGATGGTAATTTTATAGTGATATATGGATTTGTTAACCCTTCTTGTTTTTTTCAGATATCATCTCATCCTCTATACCATGTGAAGATGATGAAGAATCTTATGATGATGTGGACAGCATTAGCTCCTCTCATGTAATGCACCTTCCACCTCTGAACAGGGCAAGCAGTCCCATTGAGGATGATGACATCTATGAGGTAGTTCCAGGTAAGAGGTTAATTATTTAAAGCCAGGGGCGGGGGCGTGGCCTAGCTATGGAGGAGAGAGGACGCTAGTTACACAGGCTCCCGCTCCCGGGTCTTCTTATCAGCCACATAAGCTCAGAGAATCAAGGCACTGAGGAGAACATGAGAAGGGGGAAGCCGGCGAGATCATCAGGATCCGACCTCCAGACTGCTAGAAGCTCTGAAGCCTCCATTAAACGCTTCTTTAGCCCGGGAGAACAGAATCCCGCCAGGATCCAGAAAACTAAGATGGCCGCGATAGGGAGAAGAGATGCAGCAGAGACGATGGCGACTGCAGCGGGAGGAGCAGGGAGCCGGCGGACACAAGCGGAGAGCTCCCAAGGATCAGCGGAGGGTCCCGGTAGCCAGAGGGTAATGAAAACCAGAGGCTCAGGTAACCGGTCGGCAGGGGGGATGGTGGTGGAAGCGAGCTCCCAGCCCGAGCGCATAGAATCTCCTGGAGGCGCGATCCCTCAGAGTCCCCCGCAGATGGGAGAAATAACTCCTGCCATAACTCTTCAGAGACCCCCTACTATGCCACAGACGGGGACCCCGGCACCTGGGACCCAAGGAGCGCAGTTGGAGGCTGGGGTAGAACATAGAGAGCCTCCTCTCCTGACACCTGCAACTGCTTATACACCGGTGTGCTCTGCCCTAACAGTGTACCCTGACCCCAGCAGCCAGCTATTTCATGCTCAGCTACATCCAGATGATCAGTCCCAGACCTTCAGTGTACTGGGGGAGTTGAATGACTTGAGAACCAGAATGGCTTCTATTCCCACCCGGGAAGACATGGAGGCGTACATAGGTCGCCTAGAGCAGGCATACAGGAGTGAGTTATCATGCCTACGAGGAGAGGTCACTAGGGTGGACTCACAAGGCCAAGACCACGCACATAGAATTTCAGCCCTGGAGGAAATCTGCAGAACGCAACAAGCTACCCTCCTAAACCAGTCGACCCAAATTACGCATTTGATTGATGCTTTAGACGACGGCGAAAACAGAGGGAGACGAAACAACCTACGTGTACGGGGCCTGCCTGAAACAGTAGCTTCCAGAGACTTACCGAGGGTGCTGCAGAGTATATTCAATGAGCTATTAAGTGATCCCCCCTCAAATTACATAGAACTTGACCGTGCCCATAGGGCTTTGGGACCCAGACCTGACGATGCAGACTGGCCACGCGACGTGATCTGTAGAGTTCACCATTACTTGACCAAAGAAGCCATAATGAATAAAGTCCGGAATGGCAGACAATGCAAATTTGAGGATAAGGTACTGTCCATACTTCCCGACCTCTCTAGGCTGACTCTCCAGAAAAGAAGGGCACTACGGCCCCTACTGGACACTCTGAGAGACCACGATATACCTTACACTTGGGGATTCCCCTTCAGACTCCAGGTTAGAAGCGAAGGCAGACAGATTATCCTGCGGTCTCCTGCTGATATGTCCTCCTTCACCTCGGCACTTGATCTCCCTATGGTCCCTATCCAAGGATGGCCGGAGTTCCCATTGAGAATGGGAGAAGGATTCCAGAGACCAGGCGGAGGATTTCGTCGGCGACAAGGCCAGAACGAGGAGCGTAGACAACATCGTTGAGAACAACTTGGAGCTGACTACGAAAAATCCGCAATTTGGTTGGAAACAAGGACTGAGAACTAATCGAGCACCGTGAGAAGTTTTTTTTCCCCCCTTGACCCCCCCTAACTTTCCTCCCCTTCCCTTTCCCTTCCCTATATTCCCCTTCCTCACTTTCCCTATTCTCCCCCCTCCTTCCCCTTCTCACTCTGACCGGCCTTATGAAAAAGGTCGATTTGGTATACTGAACTGACCCTCCCTGAAAAGATCTGGACTGGGAGACAACTATATCTATGAGAAAATCTTGTTTAAATGTTTTTTTTAGGTGAAGTTAATGAGTGGCTTCGGAGGACGGAAATCATACATATGCTCCCCTCCCTCCTCCCTCTTCCTATCCCTTCTACTCCCCCCCTTTCCCCCCCTCCCCTATACCCCCCCTCCTTCCTTTACCCTACCCCCACCCCCCCTCCTTCCCTCACTCACCAAGAACGGCCCTCTGGAAAATGTGGGTTTGGTGTACTGAACGAATCCTCTCTGAACAGAGCTGGACAGGCGAAAGATTATATCTTATGAAGTATCTTACTAAAATGTTTCTTAGGTGAAGTCTATAAATTGATTTTTATAGCAGCTCCTAATTTTCTTTGTGACACACATTAGGGTATTAAACCGAAGCTTTGGTGTGATCTTGTATTGCTCACTGATAGGGATCCCACTGAAGCACTTTCTCTCTCCTCTCTCACCTCCCCTCTCCTTCTCCTTCTTTTCTCCTCTTCTTTCTCTATCATCTATCATTCTGACGCTACCTGGTCTCTAATCCAGAAGCTGACCCACATAAATTTAGAAGCGCGCCTTTGACATTTACTTATAATCTTACCCTAGGTATAGCATGTCTAAACTCAAGATTTGCTCATATAATGTTAGGGGCTTCAACACCCCTCAGAAACGCTCAAATGTCTTGAATGAAATGCATAAATCTGGGGTTATGCTTTTACTTCTTCAGGAGACCCACTTTAAAGAGGGTCGTGTCCCTGTCATCGGAGACCAACGCTACAACGTCTGGATCCATAGCCCCAACCCGACGGGGAGATCCAAAGGAGTATCCATAGCAATTCACAGATCCCTCACTCACTCAGTCCTGGACACAGTCGTCGATGAAAATGGTCGGTATATTCTACTAAAATTAAGAATAGGTCCTACAATTTTTACAATAGCCAACTGGTATCTACCGAATAACAACCCCGCCAGTTCGTGTAAAGATCTCCTAGGCACACTGGCAGATTTTGCGGAGGGAGTTATCGTCATAGGAGGAGATTTAAACTTCACTTTGAACCCCTCGATTGATAGTTCCTCTGGTGGCAGAGGCATATCAGGGTCCAAACTGAGGGCGGTTAAGCGAGCGTTACAGAACCTAAGCCTGGTAGACATTTGGAGAGCCCTTCACCCCCACGACAGAGATTACACCTACTTCTCACCTGTCCACGACTCGTATAGTAGATTAGACTACTTTCTAGTTAGTCAGAGAGTTTTGACATGGGAGCCACAGGCTACTGTGGGACAGATGTGCCTCTCCGACCATGCTCCTATTTTCTGTCACCTGCGCCTGCCGGGGGTAAACGACAAACAGTGGTCCTGGAGATTAAATGATAACCTCCTGAATGATGAAATCTG
Organism: Allobates femoralis; assembly: GCA_033576535.1. Classification (NCBI taxonomy): domain Eukaryota; kingdom Metazoa; phylum Chordata; class Amphibia; order Anura; family Aromobatidae; genus Allobates; species Allobates femoralis. Next base: position 359,106,390 of record JARQOC010000006.1, read on the forward strand.
CTGCTCAGAAGTGAAGGAGGTGATCTCCGAATTCCTCTCTATACACGAAGCAGACCAGACAGCTCTACCAACCCAGTGGGAAACTCTAAAGTGCGTGGTGAGAGGAGTATTAATTAAACATGGCTCTAGAATTAAACGAGAAAAATGTAACAAAATAGACGCTCTAGTAAAGAAAATAGAGTCCCTAGAGAGCATCCACAAAAGGACGCTAGAGAAGCAGACTCTGGCGGAGTTGATAATGGTGAGAGATGAACTTAGGGGCCTCATTGATCAGAAATACTTAAGAGGAAGAGAAAGGCTCCACAGGCATCTCTATGAACATGGAGATAAGTGTGGGAGGCCTTTAGCTAGATTGCTCCACCCGAGGGGTATCCCTGGTCGTGTTCCACAAATTAAACAACAAAATGGGGAAATTTCTCAAAATCCTGAAGCTATCCTGCAAGCATTCAGAGACTTCTACAATCGTCTCTACAATATCAAAGGGCATTACGCTGACATGAATAAAGAAAGATATAAAGATAAATTAAAATCGTATATGGACAATATAGCTCCACCAGCCATTGCCCCTGACTTAACCAATACACTAGAGACAGACTTTACTGAAGATGAGGTCACAGAAGTAATTCGTAGCTCCCCGGGAGGTAAGAGCCCGGGACCAGATGGGTTCACCTCCAAATTCTTCAAACTATTCTGCCCCCAGGTGGTCCCGTTCTTGGCAAAGACGTTCAACGCCATTACCTCAGACTGCACGTGGGTCCCTCAATCACTGGAAGCCCACATTAGTGTTATTCCTAAGCCTGACAAAGATCTCTCGGAAGTGGCCAGTTATAGGCCTATTTCCTTAATAAATATAGACATAAAGCTATTTTCCAAACTTTTAGCTAATCGTCTAGCCCCTCTCCTTCCCTCTGTGATACACAACGATCAAGTGGGATTTGTTCAGGGGAGAGAGGCTAGGGATAATACTAACAAACTTATGTTGATTATGGCCCGGTCGAAGGCCCGTAAGATCCCAATGTGTATACTTTCGGTTGATGCTGAAAAGGCCTTCGACCGGGTCAACTGGTGCTTTCTGGAGGCCTCGCTGGAACGGTTGGGCTTGGGGACACGATTTATGAGCAGAGTCATGTCTCTTTATAGTTGTCCCACAGCCAGGGTTAAAGCTAATGGAGGATTGTCCACTCCTTTCCCGATAAACAATGGAACGCGACAGGGATGCCCTCTCTCCCCATTACTCTATGTAATTACTATGGAATACCTGGCCGTGGCAATACGTGGAAGCCCGGACATTAAAGGGTAGAACTCAACGATAGGCAGTATAAAACAGCGCTCTTCGCGGATGATTTATTGTTATTTGTAACTCAACCACGCACGTCCTTCCCCTCAATACTCAAGGTCTTTGGGGAGTATGGTAAGCATAGCAATTTTAAGATCAACACTCATAAGACGGAGGCATTGGATGTATCCCTACACAGGGGGGAGAGGGAGCACTTGACGGAGTCCTTCCCATTTAAGTGGCAGTTGTCTGGTCTGAAATACCTGGGAATAGTGGTCCACAGCGACATCTCCAAATGGTTCAATTTAAACTATCCCCCTTTGCTGCAAAAAACAACAAACGACCTGCGCAATTACGATAGACGTCGGGTATCCTGGCTTGGACGAATCAACGCCATAAAAATGGATGTCCTTCCCCGTTTTCTATTCTTGTTCCAAGCGGCCCCATTGGCGGTCCCGGCTCAGTTCTTCAAACAACTGCAGTCTATTGTCTCTAGATTTGTTTGGGGAGGGAAACGCCCAAGAATAAGCTTACAGACCTTATATAGACATAAATCTCAAGGCGGGACGGGTTTACCCAATTTTAAAAACTACTATAAAGCAGCAGTTCTAAACCGTCTGATTGATTGGGAATACCATGGAGAGGAAAAACAATGGGTGGAATTAGAGCAGTCAATAGTAGACATCCCTCTTTGGAGCTTGCCTTGGCTACCGCCAGCAGATAGACCCCAACGGGGTTTGGACGACCCCCTCATGACCACAACTTTAAAACTCTGGGACCCACTAAGCAAACAAAACCTAAGGACAAGGAGCCCGGGTCCTCTCACCCCTCTTTTTCATAATCCAGCGTTCCCCCCGGCACTGCAGGCCCAATCCTTCTTGAAATGGAGTCGCAAAGATCGACCTCGTCTAATGCTGGCGTTTGTGAGGGGGACCCTTCAGACGGCCGATGACTTAGCCGCAACGACCTCTAGCAGGACATGGTTGGAGTATGCACAGCTTCAGTCCTATATAGCCAGTCTATCTCAGGAAGTGGATTTTTCGGCCCTCCCGACACCATTAGACAAACTGTTTCTTCTTGATTCCCCGCCAGAGCACACAATCTCTTCAATCTACTCTATTCTCAATACACGAACAGAGGAAGATAGACCAAGATTCATGATCAGTTGGGAAAGGGATTTGAGAGAAGAGATCCCCGCAGAGGATTGGGAGAGGGCATGCATATACACTCATAAACTCTCAATGGCGTGCCAAGCCCAAGAGAAAAACTATAAAATCTTGACTCGATGGTACCGTTGCCCATCCACCCTACATGCGGCCTTCCCTACAGTTTCAGACACTTGTTGGAGGTGTAACAAAGAAGTAGGCACCATGATACACATTTGGTGGGAATGTGAAGGAATTAAACCTTTTTGGCAGGCAGTTTTCCAACTGTATGGGAAGGTTTACGGTAGGTCTCAAGTGATGATACCTGACATAGCCTTACTATCGATACTCCCAGGGTCCTATAAATCGCAGAAGACCGACCTGCTCAGATTTTTTCTAACAGCAGCTCGGACGGTCATACCCAGATACTGGAAGTCTACACTCACTCCTCCTTTGACGGAGTGGTTAGCGGAGATGGTGAAACTGCACCGTATGGAAGAACTCACAGCAGAGGTCTCCGATGCCAGGGACCGATATCTCAAGACTTGGGGTCCCTGGATCTTGTTTAAAGATTCCCAGACATTTAGAGACACATTCTGAGGGGAAGCAGAAAAGGGGGCGGATTTGGATACGGGGAGCTTCCATTCCCAGTGTGCTTAATGGGACAGAGGGTTCGTCATTGCACAATTATGAACCCCCGTGAAGGGTTCGCTTTCCCTAACCTCTATGTACTATACTAAAAATCTATTTTCCCCCTTGTATCCCCCTACTATTCTTTCTCTATTGATCTAATTCTTCATTTCTTTTTGTGCTTGGTGACCTATTGGTAGTAATATGAGGTATGGGAGCGAGACTCAATGACTAAGATCTAGGACCAGAAACACCTGACAGCCCTGCTTAGTCCAACAGTCGATAGAATGCAATAAGCAAAGACAGGGTCATATTTCTTTTACTTACCCTGATTCCTAACTATAGCAGATTCACCCACTTTGATATATACTGCTTCACGCTCACATAGATGTTACCCTTTAATGATCAAGATAAGTGAAGTTCCATACGGAGCTAGACTCTTGTGAATAAATAGAGCTGACACATACTGAAGCGTTTAAAATCTGACTTCACTGAGTTCCGAATACATACTACAGAATAATGGTTTTAGCTCTTACCCTTTTATTCAGTAGAAGACATTTATGACACTTCCTAGCCCCTTTACTAATGTGTATTCCAAGTATCTCGTTATAATATTGCGAATTGATATGTTTAATGTCTATTAAGATAAATTCTGTGGAGGCCATGTTGGCCCTTGATTAATCTAAAATTTCTATGTGGTGAAAGTAAGTGGAAAAGTGATCAGTCCACTATACACTCAGCTGTTTGTGACAATTTCTGTGGATCGTAAATAAAAACATATTGAACATAAAGCCAGGGGCAATACTCCCTTTCTCACTAGTTGTGCTGTATCCAGCTGTAGGGTATTTGTCTTCACTCATTGCATGCTTCTTTGTTTTATTATGCTAATGAGCATACAGACTCTGCTGGGGCCATTTCTCGTGTCCCAAGCAGATAAAAAAAAACAACATTATTTCCTCAGCAAGTCATCGTCGTTAATGAAGTTTTACAAAAACAGATACAACCAAGGAAAAATAAAAATTTCACAGGTGATAAATTTTTCCAATTTCCCTGGCAGAATTGGATCAGATTGTTAAATTAAGAGTGAAGGTGTCTGTTAGACAGCAAGGAGCGGTGATGGGTAATTTTATAGAGTGGAAAATTGAATCAAATTGCTACATTAAAACCCAGCTCCTGCGAGATTTTTCTGTAGTGCCGTCCACTTTGTCACTGTTCAGAGTCCGTGCACAGCTGTGCCGCGGGCGCCTAGTTTCTGCACCGCTGGTCCTTCTGCCACAACTGGCTGGTGTGTTTTTTTTTTTACTTTGACTCCCAGTGCCAACTTGGTGCAAGAGAAAGTCATGCGGCTTGCAGGGGGACAAATAAGATGCTCTTCATAAAGAGCAATTTTGGCAGAAATGTCCACAACCTCCATATGTCCAGCTTTTTTATAGCAGGATCTTCCTTTTGGACACACAAACTACAGTGTATGAAGTGCTTGGCGCAGCAGTTATTTGTGTTTAGAAATCTTTCCACCTTTACTCAAAAATATGTAACTGATATAAAGGAATATACTGTACATTGCAAAAATTATACAACCTCATTCCCCACAAAAGGTTTGCAGGCTATGTAAAGCAAACAAGAATGCAATGATTTGGAAATATCTTATAGCAATATTTTGTTCACAACATAACAAGAACACAAGAATAAAAGGTGAATGGTGCAAGATAAAATTTTATCTTGCACTTGTAGATTGCACATTGAACTGAGTTCACACACAAGAATTTCTGGTATTGCTGAGCCCATGCAGCGATATGCACAAATGAATCTTGCTCATTTTTAATGTAGTGTTGCTTGAGGGCTCATAGATGACAAATATTCATCTTTTCCATTATGCACATTGATTTCTCCAGAATATATGAATCTCTTGATATTATGTACTGTAGATTATGAGAATTCAAAGTATATTTGCAATGTCACATAGAATTTTTTTTAATCGTTCCACCATTTCTAGACAGTTATTCACAGATAGAAACTTCTGATCTGTGTGCTATATTCTGTTGTGAATAAAATATGGCTGTGAGAGTTTTGGAAATCATTGCATTCTTGTTTTCTTTACATTTTTACCTTAATGACCAGGGTAAAGTTTTTAAATTTGACCAAAAAAAAATTAGAATCTGAGAGTCCTCTGTGGCAGTGTTTCCCAACGCCAGTCCTCAGGCACACCAACAGGTCATTTTCAGGATTTCCTTATCATTAGACAGATGATGGAATTATCCCTGTGCAAGTGATTAAATTATCACCTGTGCAATCCTAAGGAAATCCTGAAAACATGACCTGTTGGTGTGCCTTGAGGACTGGAGTTGGGAAACACTGCTCTGTGGTTTCTTTTAATGGCTAACTAAAAGGATTATAATAATAGCAATCTTTTGAGACTCTAGGGTCTCTGATTGCTTTTCTTACCATCTTTTCAGTTATCCATTAAAAAGTATCAACCAAAATATGGACGGGCTGGATGGACCTTCAGGGGCTGCCGACTGTTAATTAATTGCTTTTGGACTGAGTTATTTCTTTAAGTCGGGAGATGTGTTATGCAAAATTTTGGAACATCTTGGGTACATGTTATATTCATATGTGCACTACTATCTTTGTTGAGGAATACTGACCCACTGGACCGGGAGGGGGGAAGGGAGGGATGGTGGTGGTGGGGGGGGATTTAATGCAATGCATTTCTTTCTGTATTGTTGTTGAAAAGTTTTAATAAAAACTGATTAAAAAAAAAAAAAAAGGTATCAACCACTGAGGACTCTCCGATTCTAAATTTTTTTATGTACTGGCTAACACGGTACAAACATTTTTTTTACCTTATAAATCTGACCAGTGTCACTTAACGCTTCAACGGATCCCAATGATTCTGAGGTTGTTTTTTCATGACAGTGTACTTTGTTAGTAGTAAATTTAGGTAATATTTTTTGTGTTTATTTGTGAAAATGTCAAAATTTAAGCAATTTAAACTTTTCAATTTTTATATCTGTTAACCAGTTAGTCATGCAGTACAAAATAATCAATAAATAACATTTCCCTTATGCAAACTGTCATGCCCTCGGCCGTGGGGCCAGTCTCATGGACAGGGAGAGCCATGCCCATTCCACAGCTCTATGCGCCTCACCCTTTCCCTGCTGCGCGGTCGGTCTCTGCCGGGCAGGGAAATTGGTGCCCACATGCAGCGCCGCTAGTTATGCTCACTCTGCCAGTGGTTCCATGCGTCTGTCTGCTTCCTTCTCTTCCAGGAACCTGTGTCCTCTTGGCAAGTCTGGGAATGTTCTTATGCAGTGCACGCTGCATCCTACACATACTTAGAAGGAACAGTACACCTGTTTCCTATTAGGACTGTCAGCCTGAGTGCTGAGCTGGTCTGTGCATAAAAGGCATCCTCCCCTTCTCAACATTCTCTAGGAATCTTGCTTCTGTCCAGGTCGCACTCCTGCAGTGCTCTACACTATCAAGATTGTTGCCTTGCTTTCAGCACCTCTGTCTCCACAGAATCCTCTGCTGACAGTTCATTATCCTGGATCTCTCTCAATGCTCCGGATTTCACCCCGGGCTGGCTAAGCCTCTCCTGAAGCGCACGTAACCGTCCAGATTACTATACCGGCTGGATCAGCCTTTCTAGGATTGTACAGAGCTTGCAGGATTCATCCTACCAACAGAGCCAGTGTTTCACAATCTCCTCCTCTCCTCTGTTCGGTCTGTACGGGTTGCCCCTCTGGTTCGGGATTTGCGGCATTTAGCCCTTCTGGTGCTGTACCAGGTTTATCCCTGTACAGGGGTTACCTCACCGGTGCTCCGCTACGAGAGTTCGGTGTCATGATACAGAAGGTCCTTTCCTCAGACACCTTTCCGTTTTTTTAATAAATATCCTTGGTTTTACTTAAGTCACTCTTCAGTCTCTTACCGTATCGGGTGTTCAGCTACCACTACTCCACCAGTGGCCCTGTGAGTCCACTTTACATCTCCTCCGCCCACCAAAGTGTCCCAGTTAGCAGAGCTTCATCAGGAACTCAGTTGCCAATGTGAGATGCAGATCCGCCTGTTGGACTACATGACCTCTATGAATGAACGGTTAACTAGGGTGCAGCTGGTTGCTGCTCCCCCTGACTTTCCACCTCCGGTACAGAACCCGATGGTTATGTCTGCATCGTGACACTGTCCTCGTCTTTGCAAGCCTCCTCATTGTGATGGTAACTCCAGGTTGTACAGAGGATTTCTGAACCAATGCTTGCTGCATTTTTGTCTGTCACCTCACCATTATCCGACCGACTTGGCCAAGCTGGCTTTCCTAACCTCTTTTCCTGTCTTATCTTCCTGTCTAATCTGCAGGAATTTCTGAATACGTTCCGCAATATTTTTGACATGCCTGGTTGTGCCAGATGTGCCATGGAGTCCCTCTTTAATTTGTAGCATGGATATCTCTGTTGGCCAGTATGCCATTCATTTCTACACCCTGGCTTCAGAGCTCCAGGAGAGCACTGGTCGGAGTTTTCCGGAGAGCATTATCTGGAAGAATCAAAGATGAGTTGGCAGTCAGGGACCTACCCAAGACTCTGGATAGTCTCATATCCCTCACAATTTGGATTCACCATCGTCTCCATGAGTGCTCCAGAGAGAGGATTCTCGAGAAGCAATTTCCCCGTCCAGCATCTTCTTAACCAAAATCTTGTTTTCCACATTGTCCCACTCCAGTTTCTGAGGACGAACTCATGCAGCTCAATCAAGTCAAGATGGAGAAGATTCAGCAGGAGGAGAAGCTCGGTAGGAATCTTCATCGATATGGTGGACGCTCCGCTTCCAGTCAGTGCAGTCGTACCGAGAAGCCAGAAAAGTGCGGTTGTCCGAGACAGCCTATCTGGATTCCGTGTCTGGAGGAAACTAATCCAGCAAGCAGTGGCCAGACAGTTCGGGATTCCAATTGTTACTATACAAAAGCCCAACATATCACCACCGTAGATGGAAGACCCCTGAAGGATTCCATTATTGATATTACCGAATAGTTTCAAATCGGAGCACTCAATTGGGAGAAAATTACCTTCTACGAGTTACCGAATCTTTCTTCACTGTTTCTTCTAGGACTTCCGCGGTTGCGTCTCCATGAACTCATCCTGGATTGGCTATCTAGAGATGTTCTTCGATGGGTCAGTCTTGTCACGATCACTGCCTCAAACCAGCATGGCCTGGTTCCACCCCACGACCCCTGCATCCTTCCCCAGGTTACCTTTCGCCTTCTGGTCCTTCGAGATGTACTGTATTTGACAAAAGAAGCTGAGACTCTCCCTATTCACAGGCCTTACGATTGTCTCATTGATCTAATCCCTGGATCTACTCTGCCTCGAGGTAGAATCTACCCGCTTTCTCCCATCAAGACTCAAGCCATGTCTGATTACATCAAGGAGAGTTCGGCCCTAGGCTTTATCCAGAAGTCCTCCTCCACGGCTGGAGCTCGGTTCTTCTTTGTCACAAAGAAAGATGAGTCTCTTCAACCGTGCATCGACTACCGTGGCCTCAATCTAATTATGGTAAAGAAAAAATACCTTCTCCCCTTAATTCTAGAACTCTTTGATCGCCTTTGAGATTCCTGGATTTTCAACAAGTTGGATCTCCGTGGGGTTTACAAACTCATCAGGATACGATCTGGGGATAAATGAAAAACCGCTTTTAGCATACGAGATGGTCACTATGAATATCGGGTGATGCCCTTCGGATTAAGCAACGCACCCGCTGTCTTCCACTAGTTTGTCAATGACATTTTCCATGACCTGCTGTATGTCTGTGTGGGGGTTTTTCCCCCGACTTGCCAACACACAGGAGGAATGTTCGTCTTGTTCTTCAAAGATTAAGGGAGAATCATCTCTATGCTAAGTTTGAGAAATGTCTGTCTGAGCAGACGTTTATACCCTTTCTTGGCTATATAATTTCCGATACAGGTTTGAGATGGATCCATAGAAGGTCTCTGCCGTGCTTAAGTGGCCCCATCCTGAGGAAATCAAGGCCATTCAGCGGTTCCTGGGATTTGCCAACTATTATTGCCAATTCATTCCCCACTTCTACTCTCCGGTAAGACCACTCACTGCCCTGACTTGTAAAGGTTCCAAACCAAAAGAATGGACTTCTGAGGCCGAGTCGCTTTCGCCTCTCTCAAACAAGCCTTCTCAATCGCTCCAGTTCTTCACAGACAATCGCTACGAGAGTTCAGTGTCATGATACAGAGGATCCTCCCCTCAGACACCTTTCCGTTTGTTAACCTTCCTTTAATAAAGTATCCTTGGTTTTACTGAAGTCACTCCAGTCTCTTGCTGTATCCGGTATTCAGCTAAAACTGCTCCACCAGTGGCCCTGTGAGTCCACTTTACATCTCCACGCTCTTCAGGCAAAATGTCAACTTTACATCTGCCTCATTTTTCAAATGTCATTTTGTTACGGTGTTAGAAGGGTTGAAAATTAAGCAGCATTTACTCATTTTTTTAAGAAATGTACAAAACCTGTTTTAGCCTGCCTATATATTGAAAATTCTCCAAAAGTGATACCAAGTGATAAAAATCGCACCCCTCAAATACTTCAAAACTGTTGTCAGGAAAATTTTTAACCCTTCAGGTGCTACACAGGAAATAATGCAAAGTGTAATGAAAAAAATATTGTAGGTTTTACTATAAAATTGTAGCTTTAGCCCCATTTTTTTTTTTTTTACTTTTACGAGAGACCGCATGATCAAATGGATCACACAATTGTTACCCAGTTTCTTCTGAGGACGCTGAATACCCCACGTGGTTAGAAACCTTGTGTTGGACAAACGGCAGTGCTTGGAAGGGAAGGGGCACCATTTGAATTTCAGAAAGCAAATTTGGCTGAAATAGGTTGCTTGCACTATGTCACATTTGACATAGTGGCCGAAGGCGGCAGCCAATGAGCTGAGAGTATGCAAATAGCGCGTGCTGAACATTCGAATTTCGCGCCAATTTGCAGCCCGGCGGAAGCGGCGTGTGAGCGCCGCTTCTGCAGGTATACACGTCCGGAAAACGGTGGACCCAGCACGCGCGAGCCAGCCGGTCGTCTCCCGGCTGGCGAGCCACTAACCGGAGCTCGGTTTGAATGCCTATGGCACTGAGAACAGTGTATTTGAAATATGGCGCCATTGCTGCGCCGCTATCCTGATTGCTCGCCGCGTTCAGCGCGATCAATCAGAGGAGTGGCATTCAACCGCGCACCGCATCCTCATTGGTCGCCGCATTCACCGCCGACCAATCAAATAGCGGCGCGCGCTAGGCGCATATTTCAAATACACTGAGCACAGTGTTTTTGAATATGGCCTATGGCGCGCCGCATTCTGATTGTCGGCGTGTACGTGGCGACCAATCAGAATAGTGGCGCGCGCCGCTATTGGCCACATATTTCAATACACGTACTCAGTGTATTTGAAATATGGTGCCATGGCACGCGCCCATATCCTGATTGGTCGGCGCTGAACACGGGTGGCCAATCAGCATAGCGGCGCTCGCCACGGCGCCATGTGTAAAATCTGAAGTCATGGGTGGATTTTACACATGGTGCCGTGGCGAGCGCCGCTATGCTGATTGGCCGCCCGCGTCAGCGCCGACCAATCAGGATAGCGGCGCGCGCCATATTTCAAATACACTGAGTACAGTGTATTTGAAATATGGCGCCATTGCGCGCACCGCCATCCTGATTGGTTGGCGCTGAATGCGGCGACCAATCAGACGAGCGGCATTCAAGTTTCTCTCATTGGTCGCCACGTTCACCGCCGACCAATCAGAATAGCGGCGCGTGCTATGGCGCCATATTTCAAATACACTGTACTCAGTGTATTTGAAATATGGCGCCATGGCGCGCACCGCTATCCTGATTGGTCGGCGCTGAACGCGGGCGGCCAATCAGCATAGCGGCGCTCGCCACGGCGCCATGTGTAAAATCTGAAGTAATGGGTGGATTTTACAAATGGCGCCGTACAGTGCTAACCACTGAGCCACCATATAGTCCTAACCACTGAGCCACCGTACAGTGCTAACCACTGAGCAACCGTACAGTGCTAACCACTGAGCCAACATACAGTTCTAACCATTGAGCCACCATACTGTGCTAACCACTGAGACACCGTACTGTGCTAACCACTGAGCCACCATACTGTGCTAACCACTGAGCCACCATATACAGTGCCAACCACTGAGCCGCCATACTGTGCTAACCACAGAGACACCGTACAGTGCTAGCCACTGAGCCACCATACTGTGCTAACCACTGAGCCATCATATACAGTGCTAACCACTGAGCCATCATATACAGTGCTAACCACTGAGCCATCATATACAGTGCTAACCACTGAGCCATCATATACAGTGCTAACCACTGAGCCACCATATACAGTGCCAACCACTGAGCCACCATAGAGTGCTAATCACGGAGTCACCATATACATTGCTAACTATTAAGCCACATTACTGTTCTAATTATTGAGCCACAATATACAGTGCCAACCACTGAGCCACTATAGAGTGCTAACCACTGAGGCTCCGTATACATTGCTAACTACTGAGCCAGCGTATACTGTGCTTACCACTGAGTCCCCGTATACTCTGCTAACCACTGAGCCCCTGTATACTCTGCTAACCACTGAGCCGCCGTATACTCTGCTAACCAATGAGGCGCCGTAAAGTCTGCTAAGCACTGAGCCCCCATATACTCTGCTAACCTCTGAGCCCCGTATACTCTGCTAAGCACTCTGCTGCAGGCAGGAGGGGGCCGGGGAACAGCGGTTGGGTGAGGGCAGGAGGGTCCCCCCTCCTACCCTCACCCGGCCGCTGTTCCCTGGCCCCCTCCTGCCCGCTGTTCCCCGGCCCCTCCTGCCCGCACCTGGCTGCTGTTCCCCGGCCCCCTCCTGGATTTTGGCACCGCTGCACACTGACACCGCTACACACCAGTACTGCTGTAGGTATCTACTATATAATTGTCTACTTCTCTAAGTTCTCTAAGATTCTCTGGTCTGATGAGACAAAGATAGAACCTTTTGGTGATATTTCTAAGTGGTACATGTGGAGAAAACCAGGCACTGCTCATCACCTGCCCAATACATTCTCAACAGTGAAACATGGTGGTGGCAGCATTATGCTATGGGGGTGTTTTTCAGCTGCAGGGACAGAACTACTGGTTGCAATTGAAAGAAACATGAAAGCAGCCAAGTACAGAGATATCCTGGATGAAAATATTTTCCAAAGTGCTCTGGACCTCAGACTTGGACGAAAGTTCACCTTCCAACAAGACAATGACCCTAAGCACACAGCTAAGATAACAAAGGAGTGGCTTCAGAACAACTCTGTGACCATTCTTGACTGGCCCAGCCAGAGCCCTGACCTAAACCCAATTGAGCATCTCTGTAGAGACCTGAAAATGGCTGTCCACCAAAGTTCACCATCCAACCTAACGAAACTGGAGAGAATCTGCAAAGAAGAGTGGCAGAGGATCCACAAAATCCAGGTGTGAAAAACTTGTTGCATCATTCCCAAGAAGACTCATGTGCTTCTACTCAATACTGAGCAAAGGGTCTGAATACTTATGATCATCTGATATTTCAGTTTTTCTTTTTGAATAAATTTGCAAAAATGTCTACATTTCTGGTTTTTTTTTTTAAGTCAAGATGGGTTCAGAATGAATTTACCAAATGGACGCAATGAAACAGAGTGAAAAATTTAAAGGGGTCTGAATACTTTCTGTATCCATGGTACATCGCTGGAGGGCACAGACATCACCAGGGTGTATGTACATTCCATGGGTGTATGCACATTCCTTGGATGTATGTACATTGCTGTGGTATATGTACATCACTGGGGGGTATTTACATCCCTGTAGTGTTTATACATAAATAGGGATATATATGTATCACGGCAGGCACAAACATTGCTGAGGGAATATACATCGCTGGGGGAACAGACAGTGCTGAAGGGGCACAGGCTATTCCTGGGGACGCTGTCAGAACAGACTGTTCCTGGGGATGCTGAGCGCACAGGCTGTTCCTGGGGATGCTGAGCGCACAGGCTGTTCCTGGGGAAGCTGGGCGCACAGGCTGTTCCTGGGGACGCTGGGGGCTCAGGCTGATTCTGGGGACATTGGGGCTCAGGTTGATCCTGGAGACGCTGGGGGCACAGGTTGATCCTGGAAACACTGTGGGCACAGGCTGATCCTGAAGACGCTGGGGGCACAGGTTGATCCTGGGAATGCTGAGAGACACAGGCTGATTATGGGGGCACAGGCTGATCCTGGACATGCTGTAGGGCACTGGCTGATTCTGGACACACTGGGGGCACAGGCTGATCCTGAACACGCTGGGGCACAGGCTGATCCTGAACACACTGGGGGCATAGGCTGATCCTGGGAAACTGGGGGAACAGGCTGATCCTGGGGACACAGACTGATCCTGGGCATGCTGTGGCAGCCGCCCCTCTTCTGTTGAACGGGAGGGCATCATGCGCTAACCCCGTACACAAAGTGCACCCTCATGCTGGCACTGGCTAGTGGCTGCATTGCAGCAATCAGCAGTGAACGCTGCATGCAGGGTTTAAAGAGCTGGCAGTCAGCTTTCTCTACTGCTGCCAGAGGAATCTGCCTGGGGCTGCAGGAGAGGTTATCGTAGCCCATATGCCCCCCATCCCTGGTTTGGATCAAAGCATTATCATGTGAGTCAATGGCCCATTCACAGTCCAGACCTAAATCCCATTGAGAATCCGTGGCAAGACTTGAAAATTGTTGTTCACAGACACTCTCCATCCAGTCTCACTGAGCTAAAGCTATTTTGCAAAGAAGAAAGGCCAAAAATGTCAACCCTTAGATGTGCAAACCTGATAGAGATATACCTCAAAATACTTATATTTATAATAATGAAAGGTGGTCCAACAAAGTATTTACTCAGAGGGGCTGAATATGAATGCACATCACAGTTTTTAGATTTATAATTGAAAAATGTTTAGAAAATGTATCATTTACTTTACTCTTCAAAAATACTTACTTGTACCGGTATATTACATAAAATCTAAATAAAATACATTTACGTTTGTGTCCAATGTGGAAAAATTCACAGGGGATGAAACACTTACTGAATCAGCAATTAAAAAGGTTGTCTGCTAGATTTATATTTTTTATTATAAAAATAGGCCTGTAGAGTTCCTTAAGGAAAAAAAATAAAAAAAATCACTCACCTTGTAGATACCCACTATTACTTTTTCAGTGTCCCTTGCCAGGCACGGCACTTCACTTAAAGAGGACCTGTCACCTCCCCCCTCAACAACATCACTGCGCAAGCGCGGCGGCCGGTTGCTTAGTGATGTTTTAAACTTCAGCTACGCAAACTATGTAGCGAGATTCACATAGCTGAAAGCAATACAGCCGAATATATGGTGTTTTTCTAACAGTAGCGGCTGCCGCTCAGAGCGGAGCTGAGCTATTACAGCCGAACCCTGCCGTGATCACAGCCAAGGGGGGGCCAAGGGACCAGGGGAGACACAGCAATGGGGAGAGGGGTATCAGGGCACAGATGGCTGCAGCACCAGATTCCCACCCTGCTGTAATTATACAGCATAACATGGAGCAGGGTGGGAATCTGATGCTGACGTCAGAGCAGGAGGCGGGACAGGCAAGGATTGATCGCCCCCGTGAAGTGACCTGCCTCCAGCAACAGATAATGCCCTCCTGACTTTTTGCAGTGACTTTTTAGAACGCTATATCTCGGGGTACACACCACACACACATGGGGGACCCCTTGCCTGAATGCAGCAGACATGCTGCATTCAGTGCTGCATTTAAATTGAAATCCTTTGGGGGGATGACAGGTCCTCTTTAATCTTATGGCTGAGGATGTGATGTGAACTCAGCCTTCTACACCCATTGATTGCCTGCAGCAGTCACCTTCTGGCCAAGCTGAAAAAAAAAACAAAACCTTTGTCTCACTATTGTCCGTCACATAGATAGTCACGTAAGTAGCTAAATTGTGGGCATTGATTGCTAGCAGCATTCAAGTGATGTTCTCAGTTTAAAGGACAAGCCAAGACGCTGAGTGCGACACATGTAGTGGTGCCTTGAAATGGCACATGTGCAGTAGGGGTCAGTAGGTGGGTATCTTTTTTTTGTTATATATATATATATGTATACATGTACATTATTTATACATGTATTTTTTATATATACATATATATGTATATATATATAGGACCGCCATGAAAATATCCAACTTGTGGACAACCCCTTTAAAAAATGGAAAGCTGGGGAATGTGGTTGTCTGTAGCATATTATATTAGGCATTATTTTTTATTATAGGTCTTTATTTTTTATGACTCTGTACGATCAGAGTAACAATATAAAATAGAAGGAAAGTGTTTCTAATTGAGGGATGGGAAGAAACAAGATAAGAGTATACAACAGATATCAAGGGGGAAGGAATGTTTATTTAAACCTATGCTGTGGAAGTTGGTCAAGTATAGAAATATATACGGTAAATGTCTGTGCTCATTTTACATGCACAGTTATTTACACTACAAAAAACAAAAAGTTACCTTAAATGTAAAACATGTGAGATGTTTCACCCATGAGGAGTTATCAGTAAGAGCCAGCTTTGGGATTACTGTCATGACTGACCCAGAGTGAGTGTAAAATATATAGTCATAAAAAGTCGTTGTGGGATGGGATTCTAATCAACTGCCTTCTGATGTGATTGCATGCATTACACAAAGACCAAATGTAAGACGGATTCCTATCTTAGTATATTAATCTATCAGAGCTGACCTTCTTTCTGTGCTCGAGACCTTTCGAGCCCTCCTGTCGTCTTGGAGATGAGCTGGAATACAGCTAGAAGACTGAAGCCATTAATGGCAATAAATGTGGATGAGCACAGAGACTGTCTGCGATTACAGCAAGAAAAAACCCTGCTCTCTGGAGAGACTTCCCGTAAGGCAGCAAGAAAGTGAGACAGATCACTTTGGAGCCCTATGGGAGCTGCACAGCAGGACTGGGATACTTTTACTAGCCTGCTCCATTTGGAGGGGGCAGTATCACTTAGCACAATGCCAGGAAGACACTCCGCTAAAGCTTCACCTTACCTGATCACATGGGAGAGAGCAGGTGTGGACAAGAACTGAAACCTGCTCAGTATCAGTGGGTGTGAAGAGCATGGCATTATTATTGCTGAGCTTAAATACCATCTATTTTGTACCTATCTTACCAATCTACTTTTTTGTTACCTTTATTTAATAATTCACATTTATGCTGAATCCAAACCAATGACACTAGCTTAGCTCCATTTTTTTACTATTCAGTTCAGTTTCACTGAAGAAGAATCCCTGTACACACACCTTGTTACATGTAAAATGTACAGTTTTACCACTAAAGCGAAGACAGATTTTCTACAGACCCAATTGGATTCACAAACACATCTTGCAACAGGAAAGGCTTATGATACTGAACAGTTTTTGTCCCCGGTAGTCTTACATTGAACTGTCATATAACCTTCTCCATATTTGTATGTCTTGGTAGAAGTATAAAAAATAATTACCGGCATTGGCAGGGAAGCAGCAAAAAAATTATAATATACCTGATTTGTCTGAATAAAAGTTGTAAATACATGATGTGTTTTATTACATTTTGTTTGGGGCTGTAGACTATAATTTTTTTTCTAAAAATCTATTATTGAAGAAAAAAATACCACATACAAATATAACAAGTATATCAACAAATCTTTGAGGATTAGTACCGTCACAGAGTTATCAAATTACATAGTTATGTAAAGTAAATACACCGAATTAGAATTGCTGACTTACAATAGCCCAAAACAAACTAAAATAAAGGGTAGTCTTGTCTTGTGAGTACAAACTCTTCGAAAAATACTCATACCATTTTCATGTAAATTAATACATACTAAGTTTTGTATATTTAACAGATAGAAACATAAGAAAAAGAAGAACCAAAGAAGAAGTTAGGAGAAAAAGAAGTAGGGAAATTAAGGAAAAAAGGTTGGGAGGGAGAAATACGGTAGCACATAACGGATTAAGTCCATGTGGACTCAGAGATGAGTAACACTGGAACCTGACATCCTAAAGAAAGGCGTGTCCCCCTCACATCAGAGGGTAACTATGTTCAATCTGGAACCAACTCCAATCTGCCATCTATGTCGTTAAGAGCCTGGAATATTCAGGAGTTTCTCGAAACATAATCCACTCCTGCCATGTCCGAGTATAATTGTGAACCTGCTTATGCATGTGGGCAGTCTCTTTCCATCCAGCAGATAAGGTCCATCTCCCGGGCCCATTCAAGTACACAAGTTGTCAGTCGTGATTTCCACTTTCTTGGTATAATAGATCTAAGTGCAGAGATACAATGTCTTAATAGCCTCATTTTAATTGGCTTGAATGGACTCGGGAGCATGGACAAGAGGCCAATACAGTGGAAACACTCAACCTTCTCACCTGTAAAATGTTGATGTATTTGAAAAACTTTTTTTCCATAAGTCAAGGAGCGGGGAACAGGACCACCATATGTGAACCACAGAAACTACATCTTTGTTACATCTCCAGCATATGCCAGGTAGGGTTGGACAAATCCTATGTAATTCCGGTGGACACCTATACCACCTGGAAATAATTTTGAAATTTATCTCCTGTGTTTTGCATGCCAGCGGCAATTTGTGGTTACAAAGAAATTATTTCCTCCAGTCCTGTACGGAAAATTATATGCCCAGCTACCTTTACCACTCTTTCACATACCATAAGGAATGTATATCGTCATCTGATGTAAGAATGGAGTAATGCTGCGAGACCAAGTGGGTCGGGGTCCGTCCTTGCAGCAAAACCATCTCAAAGGGAGAACAGACGCTTGTAAGATCAGCAGGAGATGGAGAGGACGAGATACAGTTGTGGCCAAAAGTATTGACACCCCTGCAATTCTGTCAGATAATACTCAGTTTCTTCCTGAAAATGATTGGAATCACAAATTCTTTGGTATTATTATCTTCATTTAATTTGTCTTCAATGAAAAAGCACAAAAAGAATTGTCCTAAAGCCAAATTGGATATAATTCCACACAAACATAAAAAAGGGGGTGGACAAAAGTATTGGCACTGTTAGAAAAATCATGTGATGCTTCTCTAATTTGTGTAATTAACAGCACCTGTAACTTACCTGTGGCACCTAACAGGTGTTGGCAATAACTAAATCACACTTTCAGCCAGTTGACATGGATTAAAGTTGACTCAACCTCAGAGATCACAAGTCAAAACAGAGAAGGAAACGTCATGTGGTCGATTACTTTTAATAATCCATGGGGGGATGTCAACGACCACTGTATCAGGCCTTCCTCTATGGACACCCACTGCTTCTCATCAGCCTCACGAAACCAGTCAACAATCTTGAGGAGGGTGGATTCCGAATTATATAAGTAAAAATCAGACAGTCTGGCACCTCCTTCTCTTTTAAGTCTGGTGAGGAACCTATGGGCCAGGCGGGGCTTGTGTGATTTCCGCACAAAGCTACAACAGACCTTCCTAAGTTGCAGAAAATAGACTCGTGGTACAGCAATCGGAAGAGCCTGAAACCAATATAAACGTTTTGGAAGAATATCCATTTTTAAAATGTTTATTCTCCCAAACCAAGAAAGGCCTCGTTTCTCAAATTTATTCAAGTCTGCCACAGTCCGCTGAAGCAGCAGCTTGTAGTTCAGGTCATATAATTGTGATAAATCTGCGGAGAGTTTGATTCCTGGTATGTCAAAGAAGAGGACACACTTCAGGGAAGGAAGCCCGTAGACGATACTCCCGCTCAATCGGAATAATAATGTTTAAAATTTCAGATTTCGTGAGATTGACTTTGGAATTACTGATTTGGCTATAAGAGTCAAATTCCTGAAGAATTGAGGGGAGTGAAATTTCGGGGTTGGTGATACAAATCATTAAATAGTCAACGTGTAATGCTCACTTATGAGATTTCCCGTTCACCTGTAGCCCGTGGATGTTTGGATTTTGTCTCAAGGCTACTGCCAGATATTCCATAACCAAGGCATACAGTAGTGGTGAAAGTGGGCACCCCTTTCTTATGCTATTCCCACTATTAAATGACTCTGAAAGTAACCCATTACATCTCACTCTAGCAGAGTAATTGGAATACAAAGCCATTACTTTATCTAAGAAATTCAGACCCAGACTAATTTGTTCAAGTACCCGCCTAAGAAAGGGCCAGCTCATTCTGTCAAATGCCTTCTCTGCATCGACCGACAGCACACAAGCAGAAACTCTCTGTTTCTGAATAACAGAAACCATCAGAATAGTTTTAAGTGTATCCTGAGCATCCCTGCGATGAATAAAACCTACCTGGTCATTAACTATCAGCTGAGGCAGAGAAGGTGACAGCCTAGATGCTAGGAGCCTTGAGAGTAATTTAATATCAATGTTGAACAAAATGATAGGGTGATAGTTTGAGCACAGATTGGGGCTCTTTCCTGGTTTTGGAATTACTATAATAGTGGCTTTCAAAGCTTGTCTGGGAAAAGGATGAGCTTATGAAATGGCATTAAATACCTTTGTCAAAAACGGCAGCAGCTGGTTAGCAAAGATTTGGTAGAATTTTGCCCCATACATTCAGAGAGGCAATTTTCAATGTAGCCATATCTGGATTGTGGCTTGGATGTAACAGTAGGGAAATGAGGGGGAAGGGCGAGAAGAAAGAAGGGAACAGAAGGGGGAAAGGAAAAAGGAGCAAAAATAAAAAGAGAAAGGGGTGAAGAGAAAACAAAAGAGCGGAAAAGCTTACCGAGGTGCAGGCAAGGTCCTCGAACCTAGGTTGAGGACAAGTACCAGGGAGTGACCTAACATACTGCTAAGTCTACCCGGTTGGACTTGTAAAAACAAGTGACCCTAGTGGAAAGAGAAGCTGGCAAGGGAACTCAAGAGGTTCCCTGGGAACAGAGCCGCCCAGGGAACTCAACAATAACAATCATACTAAGGCACAACATAGCTTATCAACAGGTCTATGATCACCCCACCCACACAGCACATAGGGAACTGCAAACAAGTACAGCATTAACATTGAGAACCGAGTAACTAACCATTTTATCAGAATTAACTAAAAAGGAAGGTTAGAGATCTCAGGCACATGAGGCATTAGTAATGGATCAGTAATCATGCAGTAGTAACCCATTAGTAATACAGAGTTAACAGGTTAGAGTAATCATTGCTCAATTGGAAGAGGTCTTATGGAACCTTGATGGCGGGACCTTTGCAGCAAGTAGAGACGCCGATGATTTTCGCCCTCATGCGAGGAGGAGAAGGGGTTCTGGGGCCAATCCGGGGTGAAGAGTTCAGGAAGGCCCAGACCCTCAGAAAAGGCCTTTAAATCCCGGGGATTGCTTAGAATAAAATTTCCTTGCTGATTACAGACCTGATGTTGGAAGGGGAACCCTGAGGAGTATAAGATATCTCTCTCTCACAGGGCATCTAAGATCGGTCTAAGTGCACGCCATTTCACAAGGGTCGCACGGGAAAAATCTGCTATAAAGTGAATTTTGGCTCCATCAAAGTCCAATGGACCCTTAATGCGGGCCTGTTTCATAATTTCTACTTTGAGATAGTAGTGGTGGACACGGCAGATTACATCCTGTGGATTGTTAACATCAGTTGGGCGCTGTCTCAGAGCACGGTGTGCACGGTCAAACAAAATGAGTGTCCTGTGGTCTGTCAAGTAGAGTACTGAAGAGGCCCTGGAGTGTCAGAGCTAGATCCAAAGGCCCAGTGGCTTCCGGCAATCCAAGGACACATTTATTGTTACGCCGGTCTCTATTTTCTGAGTCCTCCATCAAGGTAAACAGGAGAGAGATTTGTTCAGAATGCTGATCCAGGGTTCTCTGAAATCCTGCCTGAGACTCCAACTGTGTGGTATTGGAGGCTTCTAGGAGGGTCACTCTTTCAGCAACTTGGGCCACGGATCTACTAAGGCCCTGTATCTACGCCCTACAGAGACTGTCCAGGCGGGAGATGTAACCCTTCCATATCATCTCTTGTGAGCATATCACTCATCCTTTTCTCCAGATCTCTAATCTCATCTAGCATCATGTCAGGTGTCCGCAATCAACGTGGGATCGAGGGGACACATCAGTAGGCAAATGTATAGCAGCAGGTGTGGTGACTGGCAAATCAGGATTACAACTTTGTGGGTTGCTGGAAGGCAATTCAGGGTCCGCTGTGGTTGAAGCATGAGACAGAGCATTATTAGCAGGGTCCGTAAGGAATCTTTGAATGGCCTGCTCCCTACTACCCCCAGTAGTACGACCCATGGGGGAAGTGCAGGTGATGTTTTCCTGCTTCTGGACCTCATATCAATCATGTTAGGTCACAGGTCAATGCACACAGCATGGATGTCCCAAATGTAAATGACACAAGACTCTTATAAGTCAAGAAGATAGACTGACTCAAGTTCCCTCTTCACTGCAATCGCATGCAAATAATAAAATTGCTGGCAGGGTCCCCGGTGTTATCTCCTATGTCTCCCTGTCTCACAGGATTCTAGTGTCTAATCCATCAGTTAATATCTCATAAACTGTGAGCTTATCTGGGTTGGTTATCGACATAAAGCCTCAGATTCACAATCTCCCTGGTTGTAAATGTAGATGCGCTCCTCGCTATGCATGGTGTCGGCTCCGCAGAACTCTGCTCCAGCCTCCGGTTGGCGCTAGAGACCATCGGTCGGGACACAGCATGAGGTGCCGGGATCCAGATACACCCACCGGCATAATCCAGACTCTGAGTGTGAGTACTGTTCCCGCGGTGTGCATGGTGGCTGGTTCCCTCACTATGCTGTAGCGGCCATCTTCCCACGGCCTTGTCTCATCCGCATCTGGACCCAGCCAATGGGTTAAACGTCCTCGGCTCTCAAAGGCACCTTTCACATCAGCGTTGTTTTTTTTTCAAATTCCGGCAGATTTACCGCATCTGCTGCCTAACGGTCGCACTTGAGGCAAGCCCCGTGCATTTTCTATGGGGCTTGCGGCATGTGCGGTATTGCCACAGTTCCGGCAGTTGCGGATGTGAAAAAAAACGTGGTCAGCAGTGTTTTTCTTTTCACGGCCACATACGCGGAAACTGTGGCAATATCGCACTTGCCGCACCTGCTGCAAGCCCCATAGACAATGCATGGAGCTTGTCGCAAGTGCGACCGTTAGGCGGCAGATGTGGTAAATCTGCCGGATCTGCCGCAATCAGCGAAAAACACTGATGTGAAAGGGGCCAAACTCAGCCACAGGAAGCCCAGAGGTATGTGGAAGGGTTCAATGTTCTCTGTGCCCAAAAATCTGGTGAACGCAGCAAGGCCCGGGTGGGCAAATCCCCAGGGACAGCGGAGCTCTATCTGGTGGGTCTGCACTATTCTAATGTCAGGCCACTGCCCTCGACTATTATTTTTAATACTGATTTGTCGCCCCCCATTGCTTTCTATTAAAATCAGAAAAGGAACAAGTACTACTAGATTTTTTTTCTTGTACCAGTGCATCTAATGGTTAATAGAGAAATAGGAGGGCTAGGTTCTGTTAAGGATGCAATCCTTTGAGATATGCACCATAGATATCTGGAATCCCACATTTGGCTTTTAGATTGGAGTCTTATAACACAACACAAACTAAAATTCAGTTTTGGTCACACAGAGTATCAAATAAAAGTTATCATTTTTTTTTATATATATATATATATATAAAAAAATAAAGGGGTTGTCCAGTCTAAAACTGATAATTTTGCAGTCATTCGATGCGACTGCAGACTTATCAATCCTCCCAGTGCCTGCACTGTGCGCTGCTAGGATTCGCCATTTTGTAATCCAGAAATGAACCACAATTATGCTGTATGCATGCTTCCGGCCACAACACAACTAGTGTGCGCATCCTCGCTTAATACAAGTGTATGGAGCGGGTGCATCTGACCAGTGGAAGCGTTATTCAAGGGGCCATGGTCATGCTCCATACACGTGTATGAAGCGAGGCTGTGCCCACTGGTTGGGGTCCTGGAGTGGCCAGGAACATGCATACTGCATAACTGCGGTCCGTTCCCGGTTTAGAAACCGCAAATCCTCTCAGCGCACAGTGCAGACGCTGAGAGGATTGATAAGTCTGCAGTCACATAGAGTGACTCAGAATTAGTTTAGACCAGACATAATAAACATTTTAAGAATTTCTGGGGTGTTTTAATTTTCCACATTCATAACATTATTGAAACAATGTAAAAATGTTTGTAGTTTTTACCGTGGCCACTCAGTTTTTGTAAAAATTGACACATTCATTATCACAGGCAGTATTGAAAGCTAACACCTATGTGTAATTCAGAGTAATATGATTAGAAACCATGCCTACTGTGCTCTCCCAAAGACAGTAGTGATTCTGATCTTGTCTATTCTTTCATTTATCTCTGGCTGTGTAAAGTGTTTTTCTCCATGATGTTAAAAAGAATACTCATCAAGTTTTTGCTACTTACTCTAAGAGCATCATAATGTAGAGGTAAAAACACTGATAGCAGCGATGTGTCACTACCTAAGGCTGGGTTCACATGTGCAGACCCCTCCGCAGCGTTCTGTGGAGGTGATCCGCAATGTGACCGCAGCCACCGCAAGCTCCTATCTTTATAATGGGAGATCACGGTGCTGCGCTTGACAGCGCATGACCGTGCGCACCCATTCACTGCCATATGTGATCTGTACGCAAGCGGATGCTGCGGAGGGGTCCGCAAATGTGAACCCAGCCTAAGCTGCTTGTTGTAGTGTTTGTAAAAACATTGTTTTATCAGCTGGAGATTCACTAGAAGACTGGTAAATCTGTTGCCATGTAGCCCAAATACGCTCCCACCAATGAATGGCAAATTTCAGCCTGCAGCTGTCTGCTTTATCTGTGCTGGGTATCAATATAGATGGAACCCCACACGATTCTTTTCAATTATTTATTTATTTTTACACTAGTGTGTAGGGCAATCAATCACAGAGGGTGGGGCCGCGCAGTCTGTCTGCGACCAATCACAGATGATGTCACAGAGGGTGGGCGGGGGAAGCAGGGCATGGGGAAATATTAATAAGCTTTAATGATGAGATCCGGAAGCAGAGTGACAGCAGTGCAGAAACTGATAAGTATAATTGCCACTATTTTTCTTCCTTTTGCAGCCCCCTAGCCCTTACTTCCACCATTTTAAAGCACAGAAGTTCTGGTCCCCATATACTTATATTGGGTTCGGGTCAAGTTCAGCACCGGACCAGACTTATTATTTTAATTTTTTTTTTTAAGTCTGTCCGATTCCATTGAACCTGAACATTTGCTTCTTTGCCCATCTCCAGACCTACTAAACCTCTCATGATTTCTGCATATAGCCCCATTTTTGTTTTTAATGGTATGCTAAGCTAGTAATATTACACTTTAGAGTGGTATGTATGTCAAGTCCATATGACAATTATTACCAGGGAACTACAACTGGTAATACTGGTCATGCTCACCTCTGTATTGTCACAAGCAGTATAAAGATGTGTTCATCCCCTCCTTGCTGTCTTAGGCTATGTGATGATGTGAAAACAGTGATGCTCATTTTCTGCTGCCAGAAATCTACACCTGCAGAAAAATACACAGCAGAAAAATGGCTGCGCCCAAAGTGCATTTTTTGGTCTGCGACATGGTGCATTTTTGTATTACTTGTCCACCAGAGTCTGCTGCTTACTGCGGATTGCTGGTAAAATCTGCAGCGTGTCTGCACCAATAAACTAAAATTAAAACCCAAATAGGGTTTTATCCTGGTGATAAATGAAAGGAATAAATTATTGGTTTCAAACACTAGGACAAGGTCCGGCACCAAAAGTTCTTGCTCCAAAAAATTCAATTATTTCCAGATAGCATATAAAAGCACAGACAACTGAGGACAACCTAGGTAAATTTACAGCACAGACCTAGGTTTTCCTCGGTTGTCTGTGTGTATCTGGAAATTTTTGGAGCAAGAACTTTTGGTGCTGGACCTTGTCGCTAGTGTTTGGATTTCCTATGGGATTACTGTGAAGCACAAAGGGACAGGTGAGCTGAATCGATCTTTGACAATAATAAATTATTGGTTTGCTCACCTAGCCAGGTTGTGTGACACACAACCATATTAAAATCATATAAGACAGCTGCTGAAGAAATCCACGTTCCATGTGTACCAAGCGGAAAACAAACTAAGACAATTTGATATAAAAGATTGATGAAAAATCTGTACTGCCATGAGATTCCTCCAGCGATGCTCTGGGAGTGCTGAACGTCTATGGAGGAAATCTCGCTCACCAGGAGACTTTATCCACTATAAATTCATGCTCAAAACCTACAACTCTGCCCTTCACCTTGCCAAACAGACCTACTTCACCACCCTGGTCTCCTCACTATCCAACTATCCAACAATCCAAAAAAACTCTTTGACACCTTTCACTCTCTCCTCAATCCTAAAGTGCAGGCCCCCATCACTGACCTCTGTGCTGATGACCTGGCTTCCTACTTCATGGAGAAAATAGACAACATCGCCAGGAAATCAGCTCTCAGCCTCCAAGCGCTGCCACCCCCATTCTTCCCCACATCTCCTCCGGTACACTCTCCACATTTGACCAGTCACAGAAGAAGAAGTCTCCAGGCTCCTTTCTTCCTCTCGTCCCACCACATGCACTACTGACCCCATTCCCTCACACCTGTCCAGTCCCTCTCTCCAGTCGTCACCACTCATCTAACCAAAATCTTCAATCTCTCCCTCTCTTCTGGCATCTTCCCCTCCTCCTTCAAACACTCGATCATTACTCCATTATTAAAGAAAACCACTCTCGACCCACCTGCACAAATAACTACAGACCAGTCTCCAATCTCCCCTTCATCTCTAAACTCCTGGAGCGCCTGGTCTATTCCCGCCTCACCCGTTACCTCTCCGCTCACTCTCTTCTAGATCCATTACAGTCTGGTTTCCGCCCCCTTCACTCTACAGAAACCGCCCTCATCAAAGTGACCAACGACCTTCTGACAGCAAAAATTAATGGTGACCACTCTCTGCTTATTCTCCTTGATCTCTCTGCAGCTTTTGACACTGTTGACCATCAGCTCCTACTCTCTATGCTGCACTCCATTGGCATAAAGGACACTGCTCTCTCCTGGCTCTCCTCCTATCTCTCTGACCGCTCTTTCAGTGTATCTCTTGCTGGCTCCACTTCTTCTCCTCTTCCCCTCACTATTAGGGTCCCTCAGGGTTCAGTCCTTGGCCCTCTCCTCTTCTCTCTCTACACGGCCCCGATTGGACAGACCATCAGCAGGTTTGGCTTTCAGTACCATCTTTATGCTGATGACACACAACTATACACTTCAGCGCCTGACCTTACCCCTGCGGTATTAAAGAACACCAATGACTGTCTAGCTGCAGTTTCCAATATCATGTCCACTCTCTATTTGAAACTAAACCTTTCCAAAACTGAACTTCTTCTGCTCCCCCCATCCACTAACCTCCCTAAATCGGACATCTCTCTCTCAGTTTGCGGCACCACGATAACACCTAGGCAGCAGGCTTGTTGTCTGGGTGTTATGTTTGACACCGATCTCTCCTTCTCCTCCCACACACAATGTCTCGTCCACACCTGTCACTTACACCTGAAGAATATCTCTAGAGTCCGCCCCTTTCTCACCCTGGAAACAACAAAAACCCTCATCGTGGCCCTAATCCATTCCCGCCTTGACTATTGCAATTCTCTATTAAGCGGCCTCCCCCTCACCAGACTTTCTCCTCTCCAGTCCATCCTTAATGCAGCAGCCAGGATCACCCATCTGGCCAATCGTACTCAGATGCCTCTGCTCTGTGCCAGTCATTGCACTGGCTGCCCTGTATACTACAGGATCAAATTCAAATTGCTTGTTCTCACCCACAAAGTTCTTCACAGTGCAGCACCCCCTACCTCTCCTCCCTCATCTCTGTTTATCACCCCACCCGCTCTCTACGTTCCTCAAATGACCTTCGACTAACATCTGTACTAATCCGATCCTCCCACTCCCGGCTCCAAGACTTCTCCAGAGCAGCACCAAACCTCTGGAATGCTTTACCCCAAGAAATCAGGACTATCCACAACTTGCATGGCTTCAGATGATCCCTCAAAACGCATCTTTTTAAGGTGGCCTATCATACTCCCTAATAGAAGTCCATTGCACTGTAGACAGTGAATGGGCTATCCCTCTGGACATTACTCTTCTACAAACTCCACCAAACCAAAAAGGTCTACAGACTGTATAATGACCATCCATGTAAGCTTAGTCCTATGCCCCATTTCCTCAAGATGCCTGGACCATCAGTGCAATAAGCCCCTGTACCTTATGCAACCCCTATCCCGTTGTAGATTGTAAGCTGTTTTGAGCAGGGTCGCCTTCATTTCTTGCTTTATTTATTGTATTTTTTTTACATTGATTCTATGCCTATTGTTTTGTATCCGATTATTGTACTTTATTTGTTCTCTACTCTAATTACTTACTGTATATTTTCTGTACTCTAACCCCTACATTGTAAAGCGATACGAAATATTTTGGCGCTATATAAATAAAGCTTTATTATTATTATTATAGATGAAAGACCGGAGAGATGTATAAATCAAAGGTGGCTTTATTCAATGCGTATCGAAGTGCTATCCTCATTTCATGATCAGGAACCAAGCATTTTATTAGAAGCAATGTTTAAAGTCCCATTGGCCTTTGCCGGTAGAGCAGGACTGCTACGCCATTTTTGACAGTTCTCTACACACACAACTGTCAAAAGTGGTGCATCTCCTGCTCTAGTGGCACTTTTGACAGTTCTGTCCTGCACACAATAAACTTAATTAATATTTTCACACAATAACATAGGGCATAAGCCTTTTTTATAAGGTGGGTCATTCCATGTCAAGTGAACCAATGATTATTACCTCTATATTTTTAATTCTTTTGAGATTTTGTTATTTGATAATAGCATGTCAGACAATGCAAAATGTGAAGAGAAAAATTTTTTTAAAAATTTATTTTTTTTTTAAATGATTTTCAAAGTTCGGAAAAAAGTGTGAATTTCGCTGTTGCCTGCCTTTACGTTTCTCCTCATAACTCAGGCTAGGAATAAGATAGAGAGACAAAATAAACACCAATCTACTCAGAACTATACAGGCTTTCACCAGATATGTCACAAGAGGATCTTTGTTAATATTTTACCCATGTGATCGCAAGCGCAAAACTTTAAAACGTATTTCCGAAAAATCGGCGCGCTTTAAATATTTCAAAAACTGCCCATGTGTCTGCTTTGCTCTTAGCCACATCTGTACCAAATTTCAAGTTGGGATCGCAATGGGATCATATTTTAACATATTTTACTATTAATAGCGTCAATGGGCCATTCCATATCAAGTGATCTAAATATGAATATTTTTTTTTTACCTGACGTCTTTAGATTTTTTTTTTTTTTTTTTTCCTTTATGAAGTACTACTTTAGTTAATTACAAATTAAAAGTTTGGAATTTTTTTCTTCATCAGTTAATTTTTTACAGATTTTTAAAGTTTAAAAAAAGGGTGAATTTTGGCCTGGTATGACTTTACATTTTTTATCTCGGGCTAGAAATAAGATAGAGAAACAAAATAAACACCATTCTACTCAGAACTGTCCAGGCTTTTACCAGATATGTCACAAGAGTATATTTGTTAATTTTAATTTTTTTACCCATGCGAATGCAAACGCAACATTTTGAAACGCATTTCCGAAAAAACGTTTTAATAAAAATTTTCCAAAACTGCCCATGTGTCTTTTATGCTCTTAGCCACATCTGTACCAAATTTCAAGTTGGGATCGTGATGGGATCATATTTTAAAATATTTAACTATGGTTAATCTCATTTTTATTAAATTTTGAAAAAACATATGAAAGACATACATTCAATCTTTTAACAAAATCTTGAGACATATAAAATATACAAAAAGAGAATTCACAAAGTTATTAGTAACTTTAAGATAAGCTGCAAATTTACTTTTGCACTAATCTCTGGTGCAATATATACTACAATCTAAATATAATTCCAAACACTCAAGTATACAACCTTTCTCAGGGTTTTGAGATGTTCTGATGTCAAGGGGACAAGCAGCCCCAGCAGAATGATTTTTATTACTTGGCCCCTTCTAACAGGTTGACCACGTAAGTGGGTCATTACCCTTTGAGGCCTAGTTGGAATAGTCTATCGACTGGTGTACCGGAAAGGAAGGCCGAAATATTAATGATCTACTCACAGCTCAGAGTTTCCGATACCTGTCTAATGTTCACTAGAATTCTGAAGGTATAGGTGTAGAAAGGAAATACCTAGACTGAATGTATCAGATGGGAAGAAAAGAGAGATAGAAAAGAAGAGAGAGAGAAGAGAAACAAAAACCATTAGAAAAAGTTATACTGGGAAAGAAAAGCCACGTAAGAAAAAAAAGAAAAAAAGGAGGGGGGGGGGGGACTGGTGAGGTATGGGAAGGAGAAAGGGTACTCATCCCACTGGCTCCCCATCAGCCAGAGGTCGAGCCATATTATCTGTGCTGGAAAAGATACTCCTAAATTCTGCAGAGTCGTGAAAAAGAATCCATTCAACCCAAATCCCTAAGAATTTGTTCCGAGATCCCGACGCATCAGCTGCGAGCTCCTCCATTCGATATATGTCCATCAATTCTTTGAACCAATCAAGTAGAGATGGAGCCCGGCTTGATTTCCAGAACCTCGGGATCACAGCACGAGCAGCCGAGATGCAAAAGCGGAGAATATCCCTCTTCTGTAGCCCAATAGGACCTGGAAAAATGGATAACATTGCCGATTCTGGGCAGCATTCGGCTTGTTTACCTGTTATCCGGGCGTATGCATTGAAAACCTCAGACCAGAACCGCCGGATTTCCCCACAACTCCACCAAATGTGTATCATTGTACCCTTCTCTTCCCCATAGCGCCAGCAGGTATCAGGGGTTCCAGGGAACATGTTCCGGAGTGTCGTCGGGCACAAGTACCATCTAGTGAGCAGCTTATAGCTTCTTTCTTGTGCAGAACAAGCGCTAGCTAGTGAGTGAGTAAATATAAAGCATTTCTGCCAATTAGCTTCTGAAATGCTACACCCCAATTCCCTCTCCCAAGCACGTTGGAAGTAAAGGGTGCCCTGCTCTCTCATGGACCCTAAGGCCTGGTATAGAACTGATATTTTGCGCCTCGGTGGAGCCTCCAGTTGGAATAACCTCTCCAATACGTTGGGCGTCAATCTTACCCTGCAAGAGTGGTCAGCTGAATATAAGTATGCTCTGTATTGGAGAAATTCGAATCACTTAAGAGGTCTCGTAGGTTCTTTGAGTTGTAGCTCTGCCATCGGGGGCAAACCACCACTGGACAGAGTCTGTCCTACTCGGGTGTCATCCACAATCCGCCAACATAAAAATCTCTGCCTGTCAAATCTGGGTGGGAAAGATGGGTTGGAAAAAAGGGAGTCAAAGGGCTAAGTATGTCGTTTAAGCGGAGGGTTTTCGTCACTAGGTGCCATACCTTCAAGGTGTTTCTGGTCATGTCTGTCAAAGGTACTAGGTCTGTGGAGTCTTTAGGGGAAATCCAAAGCAGGTGTTTCAGCGGAATCCCCAAACCCTCTTGCTCCACACCTACCCATTTCTTGGAGGACGCACGATAATGCCAATCTAGAGCTCTAACAAGAGAGGAAGCCACAAAGTACGCTCGTATGTTGGGTAGTACAACCCCTCCTCTGGTCTTGGGCAAGGATAGGATATTCATTCGCAATCTGGACCTCTTGCCCCCCCAGACAAATCTAAGGATCATAGATTGCATTTTGGAGAGGAAGCCTCTATCCAATAGAACAGGAACTGTCTGAAAAGTATATAAGAGTCGGGGCAAGACATCCATCTTGACTACGTTTATTCTCCCGAACCAGGATAGCTTTAATTGTCTATAGGAGGTAAATGCCGATTCCGCGTTAGTCAAAAGGGGTTGATAATTTAAATTGAATATTTGTTTAAGATCTTTTGGTATAAGGACTCCCAAGTACTTAATGGCTTCTACTTTCCATTTAAATGGGAACTGTTTAGATAGATGAGAAACCAATTCTCCAGGCAAAGAAATATTGAGTGCTTCTGTTTTGGAGCAATTCACTTTAAAGTTGCTCAATTGTCCGAACCGTTCAAACTCCATTAAGACCGAAGGGATGGAGACCAGGGCTGGGAGATGTAAAGTAGCAGGTCATCTGCAAATAAGGCTAATTTGTGATGACTCTGTCCCAGCTTGACCCCATGGACACATTCATTGGACCTAAGTGCAAAATATTTAACTATTATAGTGTCAATTCAAAAATAGAACACAATCAGTCATTTTTTCACAATTGCCCGTCAATAGTTTGAATTTGATATAAAGAAACATAGTCTTGTAACATCTCAAATGAAAGCTGTTACCGTTCTGAGTAAAATGATGCCTCTCCCACTTCATTATCTTATTTCTAGCCTGAGATAAAAAAATGTAAAGTCATACCAGGCCAAAATTCACCCTTTTTTTAAACTTTAAAAATCTGTAAAAAATTAACTGATGAAGAAAAAAATTCTAAACTTTTAATTTGTAATTAACTAAAGTTGTACTTCATAAAGGAAAAAAAAAAAAAAAATCTAAAGACGTCAGGTAAAAAAAAATATTCATATTTAGATCACTTGATATGGAATGACCCATTGACGCTATTACTAGTAAAATATGTTAAAATATGATCCCATTGCGATCCCAACTTGAAATTTGGTACAGATGTGGCTAAGAGCATAGCAGACACATGGGCAGTTTTTGAAATATTTAAAGCGCGCCGATTTTTCGGAAATGCGTTTTAAAGTTTTGCGCTTGCGATCACATGGGTAAAATATTAACAAAGATCCTCTTGTGACATATCTGATGAAAGCCTGGACAGTTCTGAGTAGATTGGTGTTTATTTTGTTTCTCTATCTTATTTCTAGCCCGAGATATGATAGAAAATGTAAAGCCATACCAGGCCAAAATTCGCACTTTTTTAAAACTTTAAAAATCTGTAAAAAATTAACTGATAAAGAAAAAAATTCTAAACTTTTTTTTTGTAATTAGATAAAGTTGTTCTTCATATAGAAAAAAAATTTAAAAAATCTGAGGACGTCAGGGAAAAAAAATATTCATTTTTGGATCACTTGACATGGAATGACCCAGGTGTGAAATAGGCACCAACAAAGCACCATTAGCAAGACACCTTTTTTTGGTGCGCATTTTGTCAAAAGGTGCAGATTTTGGTTTCCAGAAATCCATACCTTTTTACCGGCGGTACATAGCCTTATTGTTTTAGCCAGTAATTATATAATGTAAAAGTGCCTGTTACAGTACTGTAAGTCCTGCGTGCATTTTCGACTCAGGCAGTGCTTCATTACTTTATTATTTCTTTTCCCAAATTTGTATAGGTGTCTTCCAAATTAGAATGTGTGATCAGAAAATGACCTACCTACTGTATTTTTAAATCAGATTTCTTGTTAATTTTTTTTCTTTTTTTTTTTTTATATCGCAAGCCCTATTAACAAAAATAAATAAATCTTGCAATTTTCACACTGGCTATTCTAGAGTATTTGCATCCTTCCTGATGTATTATTCTTTTGCATGTTTGTCACATTTAAATGTTTTTAAATGTTTTAGATCACCAAAAAAAATGTAAATATTAGACAAAGCTAGCAAAAGTAAACACAAAACGCAGTTTATATATGAAAGTCTTTAGAATAAAGGGAAAAAGAAATCCAAACCTACAGGGCCCTGTGTGAAAAAGTGATTGCCCTTTAAACCTAATAATTGGTTGACCCACCGTTAGAAGCAACAACTGCAATCAAGCGTTTGTGATAACTGGCAATAAGTCGGTTGTAATATTCGCGAGGAATTTTGGCCATTGATCTTTTCAGAGTTATTTGTAATTCAGCCACATTGGAGGGTTTCCGAGCATGAAACACCTTTTTAAGGTCGTGCCACAGCATTTTAATAGATTAAGGTCAGGACTTTGACTAGGCCTCTTCAAAGTCTTAATTATGTTTTTCTTAAGCCAGTCAGTGGTGGACTTGCTGGATAATTTGTGCCGCTGCATAACCCAAGTGTGCTTCAGCTTGAGGTCACGAAGAGATGGCCAGACATTCTCCTACAGGATTTTTTGGTAAAATTGATGGTCCTATTTACCACAACAAGTATTTCAGGTCCTGAAGTAGCAAACAGCCACAGGCCATCACATTACCACCATCATATTTTACTGTTGGTATGATGTTCCTTTTCTAAAATGCTATGTTACATATATGCCAGATGTAAATGAGCCATACGCCTTCCAAAAAGTCCAGGTTTTGTTTCATCAGTTCACAGAGTATTCTCCCAAACGTCTTGGAGATCATAAATATTTTTTCTGGCAAAACTGGGACGAGCCTTTATGTTCTTTTTGTTCAGCAGTGCTTTTCTTCTTGGAACTCTTCCATGTAGTCCATTTTTGCCCAGTCTCGCTCTTATGATGGAGTCATGAACACGGACTTTAACTGAGGAAGGTAAGGCTGCAGAACTTTGGATGTTGTTGTGGCATCTTTTGTGACCGCTTGGATGAGTCGTCACTGTGCTCTTGGGGTAATTTTAGTTGGCTGGCCACTCCTGGGAAGGTTCAGCCATGTTCCATATTTTACAATTTGTGGATAATGACTCTCACTGTGGTTCACTGGAGTCACAAAGCTTTAGAAATGGCTTTGTAACCTTTTCCAGACTGTTAGATCTTGATAAAAGACCATATGTTTTTGGTCGAAACGTCGCTAGTAATGGACGGGAATTAAAGAAGTTTGGAAGTTAACACCAACGTGTGAGGCGCTGTCCTTTGCATGTATATTGTTAGATCTTGTTTGTCACTTGTTCCTGAATTTCTTAAGATCACAATATGATGTCTAGCTTTTGAAGATCTTTTGGCTCACTTCACTTAGTGAGGCAAGACCTATTTAAATGATTTCTTGCTTGAGAACAGTTGTGACAATAATCAAGCCTGGTTGTGGCTAGGGAAATTCACAAGGATGTGATAAACCACAGTTAATTTATGTTAAGGGGGGCGATCACTTTTTCGCACAGGGCCCTATAGGTTTGAATTTCTTCTTCACTTATTAATAAAGACTTTAATTTATAAACTGCATTTTGTGTTTACTTGTGTTATCTTTGTCTAATATTAAAATTTGTATGGTGATCTGAAACATTTAGGTGTGACAAACATGCAAAAGAATGAGTAATCAGGAAGGAGACACACACTATTTCACACCACTGCTATCTATCTGCTCTATTGAACCATCCAATGGAGCATGTGTGAAGGTCATTGTGAAGGGAGATGAAGATGTGACCTAACCGACTGAGATTGGTGGATCTGTTGTTATTTGCTGTGTGTGGATGTGTCCTGTGATTTTAATCCAGCTTGTGATGATAATGAGTTTGCTGAAACTTCTTTGAAGAAGAAAATGTATTTATTATTATTTATTTATAGAGCACCATTGATTCCATGGTGCTGTACATGAGAAAGGGTTACATACAAACAAGTTAAAAATACAATGAACAAACTAACAGTGACAGACTGGTACAGAGGGGAGAGGGGACCCTGCCCTTGCGGGCTTACATTCTACAGGGCAATGAGGAGGGAAACAGTAAATTGGGTCTGCTTGGTGGTGGTGGAGCGCCAGGTCTAGTGGTGGTGAGGTGGCACCGTGGTCATTGCAGGCTGTAGGCTGTTCTGAAGATGGGTGTTCAGGCTCCACTTGAAGGTTCCGAGTGTAGGGGATACCCGCACGTTTTGAGGTGCAAAATTCCAGAGGATGGGGGATGCTCCGGCAAAGGCTTGCAGGCGGGTAGATGAGAAACATACAAGTGAGGAGGAAAGGAGGAGGTCTTGGGAGGATCAAAGATTGAGTTGGATGATATCGGGAGATTAGTTCAGAGATATGGGGGGGAGGGACAGATTGTGGACGGCTTTGAAAGTCAGTGATAGTAGTTTGAATTGGATACACTAGGGAATTGGGAGCCAGTGGAGGGATTTGCAGAGGGGAGAAGTGGAGGAGAGAGGTGGATTAGTCAGGCAGCAGAGTTAAAGACAGATTGGAGAGGTGCAAGAGTGTTAGCAGGGAGGCTGCAGTGGAGGAGGTTGCAGTAGTCAAGACGGGAGATGATGAGGGCATGCACTAGTAGTTTAGTACATTGAGGGTTGAGGAAGGGACGGATTCTGCAAATATATTTGAGTTGGAGGTGGAGAGAGCTTGAATGTGTGGTCTGAAGGATAAGGCAGAGTCAAGGATCACTCCGAGGCAGCGGACTTCAGGTACAGGCCAAAGTGTGATATCAAGTATTGTGATAGATAGATCAGTTAAGGGAGGTGCACGAGATAGGGGACAGATGATGAGTTCAGTTTTGTCTACCATTATTAAAATTGCAAGATTTCTATATATTACTGATTTAATATTGAGAGGACAAAAACATTGCCAAAAACAAGAAACTGTGAATTTTTAATCTTTGTAGTTACCTTCTCTTCTCCCCACCCTTTTCAGTAGGCATACCTTTTTTTTTATTTTTCCATCAAGAATACCGCATGAAGGTTTCTTTTTGTGGGATGAGTCAACAGAACTGGGAAAAAATGCAGTGAAAATTGCAGTGAAACTGTGGGAAATAATTCCACTCTTGTTTCTAGTCCTTTATCCTGTGGTGAAAATTTGCCAGCATCCTAATTTCCCAGGTCTGCGAGATTACAGCAGTATCAACCTTGTCAATTTTTTGCCACTAAAATAATGATAAAAAAAAGAAAATTCAGAAATATGGAAAAGAAAAATAATTTTATTTGCATTGTCTTTTTTTAGGTTCTGCAAGATTTGTGTGTTTTTTATTTTTATTTTCTCCTTAATGGAGCTGTGTAGGGACTTGTTTATTGCTCTATGAGCTCATATTTTATTTATACCATTTTGGGGTACATATTTTGGCTTATGTTCACACAGGGCATTCTTGCATGATTTTTTCATTTGTTTTATGCAAATACATACTAATAAAAAGCTGCTTTTTACAATACCAGCAAAACCTGTGAGATTCCAGAAATCTTCGGCACCCACAGACACACAACTTTTTGTTTTTCCTGATTGAAATGGAGCAAAGCTTAGTTTTTGCTGTGTTTTTTAAAAAGAAGCACTATTATTATTTATTACAATTATAGCGCTATTTATTCTATGGCGCTTTACTGTCAGCTATTTTAGCGATTTTGCTGTTTTTTCCACCATTGAAAGCAATAAAGAGTGAAAAAAAACACAGATGCAGGGGTTTTGTGCTTTTTTGCCACAAAAATGCAGTTTAATTTTACTGCTGAAAGATCAGATTTTGCTGCAGAAAAAAATGGCACAAATATGCCCTGTGTGAACATGGCCCTTGATTGCTTTTTTATTGCCTTGTTATGGAAGGACCGAAGAATGTCAATTTGTGCATTTTGATTTTTTTCTTTTCTCCACGCAATGTATCATTTAAATAGTTTTAATATTTCGATAGAAGGAACTTTTTTTCATATTGTGATGGCAAATGTTTGTTTTTAAGATTAATCTTAGTTTATTAATGTAAGCAGTAGAGAAAACAAATAACAACCAAAATATGGTGATTTCATAATATAGGTAGAAAACCAGGAAGCATATCAAAACAGTAACAGTATACAATATGGATAATGAACAAATAACTAATTTATGCACAAAGACTTAAGCAGCTGAAAATGTATGATTCCCCTTTAGTGGTGGAAAGGGAGAAAAAAATCTCCACCGATTACATACCCACGTAACACCCCACCAATTCTCATGCAGTATTAAGACACATCTTAGCATGGGCCATGGAGTAGCCATAAAGCAGAGTTGAGGGGAAATCCAACTATGTGCATCATTAGTAAGGAAAAGAAGAGCAGTAAGGAGTGAGAAAGAAAGAAGACTAAGTAGGATAGGAATCAGACAACAGAACAGAAGGGGAGAGGAGGAAGGGGGGGATGGGGGTGAGGTTGAGGAGTAGCCTCGGTAAGAGGTTCCTCTGGGGCATGAAGACAACTAGTCAGAACAGGATCAAGTAGAGGGTCTTAAAAAGGTCTATCTCTTAGGATACCGTCATACCTGGCGACGTTGGCAGCAATTTTATAGGCGACGCTGGGGCGTGGCCTATCGCGGCCTGTGTCGCCTAATATAAATAGGCGAGGGCGACGCATTTGAGTGGTCGCCTGGTTTCTCAGCAGTCCTCTGAAACCAGGCGAGCACTCTGGGGCAATGTGTAAACATCGCCCCATGTAAACGGGGGACGGCGATCTCACAGGCGATGGGAACCACAGGCTCCCAAGTTACAGCATCTCCGCTGGGGTTTCTAGGCATCCCAGCGGCGATGCCACCTGTAAGATCGCCGGTGCGTTGCCGGAGGTGTCCCGCATGTAACCTTACTTAACCTTAACCTTGGAGAGTCCTTAAACAAGATCCACTCGTTCCAGGTCAAAGTAAATTTATCCCTGGAATCAGAACAGTCAGCCGAGAGTTCTTCCATCCTGTATATCTCTTCCATCTCAGTGTATCACTCTGCCGTAGAGGGCGAGATGGGGGACTGAAAATGTTTATTTTTGTATAGGGAAAAAAGAGGGATTATTTAAACTTTGAAATATTTTTTAGGCTTTTTTTTTAATTTACATTTCTTATACTTCTTTTTTAGTTCTCCGAGGGTGGTTGAACCTGTGATTGTTTGATCGTTTATACTATTTATTGCAGACTATATAGAATGGTTGAACTTCACAGGAGTAATAACATGGCAGTTACCAGTGACCTTCATCAGATGTCTGGTCGCTGCAATTACAGGCAGATGATGGCTATATAACACAGCCAGCATCTGCCTGATATAAGGCCAGAGTCAGACGAGCATATCAAGGATCATCCTATTTTTATAAAGCATGGATGATATTCATTCTATATTGTTATCCATGTGTCAATATTTTACGCTTGTGTGACATCTGTATTTACACATCAACATTTTTAAAATATTCATGAAGAAATAGTTTCCCAGGTTACTAATGACAATGTAACCATAAATATCAGATGCTATGTGGAGGATATACCACCTGATGACCCTTGTAGCTGGCTATGTGATTGTGATCTTTTTTTGCTCTCTAGATATATGGGCTGCATTTACTTATTCCATGGCAAGATTTTTTACCGAGGTACCAGACAACAGTATTTTTGGGGTTAATTTGATATTGATCCTTTTGTAAAATACTTCTACCAGGGTGCTAGTGGCTTAAAGAGCCAATATATGTGTTATAAGCTTCATTATGATTATATTAGAAGCTTGTCACCTGCAGTTGGCACCCAGAAGCATTTAAATTGGTTTCCATGGCTCACATGTGACCATGTGACTTATGAGAAGGAAACATTAAGAAATCTATCACTTCAGCAGAGAGATCATGTTCCAGACAGACTGGTACAAGAGCGGATGTTTGTGTAGAAGAGAGAGCACTGGGACCTGCAGTGCCATTTACATCAGACCAGGAAAACAAGCAGACGTTCATTTAGAAGAGCCGACGTTGAATTCTTTATTAGATCCTTGAACTAGAGTTATGCTTCTAAAATGCCCTGATCAGATGGTGCCCTTCACCATCAAGGGCAATAATGCCTGCCATTCTATGGGTATTATTCTTAGATACTACTAATTTAGGATTTTTGCCCACATTGGTTTATACATCTACTTTTTTGGGGGGTAGGCTTTTCCATTATCTACTAATTATCTGCAGGCAGGCATTTCATTTCATTTTCTTTTTTGAACTGGGTCATGTACGTGATGCAATATGCTTTTCAATAATCTCTCTAGGAATACATTAATTAGTTTACACATAGGCAGATGAAGAGACATGGTACTGCAAGGGAAGTGGACAAGGAGTGCCCATCTTTTCCTACATTGCCAATAGATTCACTTTGTAGTTTTAATAGATGCCGCAAGTTAGTGAAGCCACTTTCAATAATTTATCTTCAAATCAATGTGAATGAGTTTGTGTCTGGCGGGCGCAATGATCCACAATCAAAAACTGATTTATTCAGGAGAGAGATTTCTCTCTAATGGGGGCCGAGCCGCCGATGCACTGACCCTCCAGCATGGGGTCCAATTTGTATAATACAAAAAGCTGACCTAATTCTCATTGATTGCTGCTGGTCAGCAGGAGACAGAAGTATGTAGGCATTAGACGTGAGGTGGGCTCCTGTCCAAAACGGAGACCTGCAATGCAATGGTGCCTCAGCTTTTCCCTTTTATATATAAATATGTACAGTGTGTGCTATATATATATTTTATATAACAATGTAATGGTACATTATATAATGTGCGTGTGTCTATGTACATTATATAATTGTGTGTGTATGTTTATTTTTTTTGTTTGTATTAGAGCAAACAACATAAGTCAGATTGGACATAATTTCAAACAATTCCCCAAAGTGGGCTGGAAACAATTGTTGGCACCTTTCCAAAATTGTGGGTAAACAACTTTGTTTCAATAATGTGATGCTTATTCAAACTTACCTGTTGCACATAACAGCTGTGGGCAATATGAAAATCAACCTGAAACAAAAAAAAAGGGAAAAAGTTACATCAATCTTTGCCTGGTGTGCCTGTGT
Organism: Allobates femoralis; assembly: GCA_033576535.1. NCBI lineage: Eukaryota > Metazoa > Chordata > Amphibia > Anura > Aromobatidae > Allobates > Allobates femoralis. Next base: position 359,146,167 of record JARQOC010000006.1, read on the forward strand.
GTGCCACACTAATCATGAAGACCAGAAAAAGGAGAAGAGAACTGTCTGAGGACTTGAGAACCAACATTTTTGAAAAATAACAACTTCAAGGTTACAAGTCCATATCCAGAGTTGCAAGCTTGTTAAAGATGGTTACAACTCATGGCACTGTAGCTAATCTCCCTGTACGCGGTCGGCAATGAAAACTTGATGCAAGGTTGAAGTGTAGGATAGTCTGGATGATGGATAAGCGAACTCAATCAATTTCCAAAGAAATTCAAGCTGTACTGCAGCATCAGGGTGCATCAGTGTCAGCGCAAACTATCGGTCGGCATTTGAATAAAATGAAAAGCTATGGCAGGAGACCCAGAAGGACTCCACTGCTGACACAGCAACAATAAAAAGCTAGACTGTATTTTGCCAAAATGTACATGTGTAAGCCAAAATCTTTCTGGAAAAGCTTCTTATGGACAGATGAGATCAAGATACATCTTTCTGGTAATGCACATAATTCTACTGTTTACTGAAAACTGCATTAGGCCTTCAAAAAAATAATGCAGTATTTACACTCAAATATGGTGGAGATTCAAAGATGTTTTAGGGTTATCTTCTGCCTCTGGCACTGGGTGCCTTGACTGTGTACATGTCATCTTGAAATCTGAAGATCACCAAAGGATTTTGGGTCACAAAGTAGTTCCCAGTGTAAGAAAACTGGGTTTGTGTCCTAGGTCATGGGTATTCCCGCAGAACAACGACGCCAAACTTACTTCACGAAACATCAAGCAATGGATGGAAACAAAGCACTGGAGAGTTCTGAAGTGGCAGAAATGAGTCCAGATCTAAATCCTATTGATCACCTGTGAAGAGATCTTAAAATTGATGTTGGGAGATGGCACCTTCAAATATGAGAGACCAGGAGCAGTTTGCAAAAGAGGAATGGTCCAAAATCCCAGTTGAGAGGTGTAAGGAGCTTCCTGATGGTTATAGGAAGCAATTGATTGCAGTTATTTATCCAAAGGATGTGCAACTAAATATTAAAGGGAGCCTGTCACCTCCCCCCCCCCCCAGTGCCTATTAAGTAAAAAAAAAAAAAGCCACCTTAAGCAGCACCTATGCTGCATTTTGTGAAGGTAGCTCTTATTATCCTACCCCTCAGGGGTGCCGAAATAAGCACTTTATTAGATATTAGTTTAGGTCTGGGAGGTATACTCTCCTCCCTGGACCTAAACGCTTTGCTGCTGTTACCCCTTCTGTGTGGTCTGGGTCCCTCCTCATCTCTAACTTCGGGGCGGCATCGGCGCTTTCACAGCTCTTGGGCACCTATGTGAGCTATGCCCAAGTGCTGACGTCACATGATATTACGGAGCACCAGATCCCGCCCTGTGGTCTTATGCTGTATGCAGGCTGCGGGGCCCAGAATCTGGCGAGAATTTTTCAGAACGGGCAGTGATAATAAACTGGTGATAAAATCTTCATTATAACTTAACAACAGCTCCAGTGTAAAACGAGACACATTACTAAATTCAGTGTCTTAAACTCTGTCATTCTATCCTCAGATTAAATAGCAAAAACCTACTGACAGATTCCCTTTAATCGTGCTCACGGGTCATTCCATGTCAAGTGATCCAAAAATGAATATTTTTTTTCCCTGACGTCCTCAGATTTTTAAAAAAAAATTTCTATATGAAGAACAACTTTATCTAATTACAAAAAAAAGTTTTGAATTTTTTTCTTTATCAGTTAATTTTTTACAGATTTTTAAAGTTTTAAAAAAGTGCGAATTTTGGCCTGGTATGGCTTTACATTTTCTATCATATCTCGGGCTAGAAATAAGATAGAGAAACAAAATAAACACCAATCTACTCAGAACTGTCCAGGCTTTCATCAGATATGTCACAAGAGGATCTTTGTTAATATTTTACCCATGTGATCGCAAGCGCAAAACTTTAAAACGGATTTCCGAAAAATCGGCGCGCTTTAAATATTTCATAAACTGCCCATGTGTCTGCTTTGCTCTTAGCCACATCTGTACCAAATTTCAAGTTGGGATCGCAATGGGATCATATTTTAACATATTTTACTAGTAATAGCGTCAATGGGTCATTCCATATCAAGTGATCTAAATATGAATATTTTTTTTTACCTGACGTCTTTAGATTTTTTTTTTTTTTTTTTTCCTTTATGAAGTACTACTTTAGTTAATTACAAATTAAAAGTTTAGAATTTTTTTCTTCATCAGTTAATTTTTTACAGATTTTTAAAGTTTAAAAAAAGGGTGAATTTTGGCCTGGTATGACTTTACATTTTTTTATCTCAGGCTAGAAATAAGATAATGAAGTGGGAGAGGCATCATTTTACTCAGAACGGTAACAGCTTTCATTTGAGATGTTACAAGACTATGTTTCTTTATATCAAATTCAAACTATTGACGGGCAATTGTGAAAAAATGACTGATTGTGTTCTTGGTGATTTTTGAATTGACACTATAATAGTTAAATATTTTGCACTTAGGTCCAATGAATGCGTCCATGGGGTCAAGCTGGGACAGAGTCATCACAAATTAGCCTTATTTGCAGATGACCTGCTACTTTACATCTCCCAGCCCCTGGTCTCCATCCCTTCGGTCTTAATGGAGTTTGAACGGTTCGGACAATTGAGCAACTTTACAGTGAATTGCTCCAAAACCGAGGCACTCAATATTTCTTTGCCTGGAGAATTGGTTTCTCATCTATCTAAACAGTTCCCATTTAAATGGAAAGTAGAAGCCATTAAGTACTTGGGAGTCCTTATACCAAAAGATCTTAAACAAATATTCAATTTAAATTATCAACCCCTTTTGACTAACGCGGAATCAGCATTTACCTCCTATAGACAATTAAAGCTATCCTGGTTCGGGAGAATAAATGTAGTCAAGATGGATGTCTTGCCCCGACTCATATACTTTTCAGACAGTTCCTGTTCTATTGGATAGAGGCTTCCTCTCCAAAATGCAATCTATGATCCTTAGATTTGTCTGGGGGGCAAGAGGTCCAGATTGCGAATGAATATCCTATCCTTGCCCAAGACCAGAGGAGGGGTTGGACTACCCAACATACGAGCGTACTTTGTGGCTTCCTCTCTTGTTAGAGCTCTAGATTGGCATTATCATGCGTCCTCCAAGAAATGGGTAGGGGTGGAGCAAGAGGGTTTGGGGATTCCGCTGAAACACCTGCTTTGGATTTCCCCTAAAGACTCCACAGACCTAGTACCTTTGACAGACATGACCAGAAACACCTTGAAGGTATGGCACCTAGTGACGAAAACCCTCCGCTTAAACGACAGACTTAGCCCTTTGACTCCCCTTTTTTCCAACCCATCTTTCCCACCCAGATTCGACAGGCAGAGATTTTTATGTTGGCGGATTGTGGATGACACCCGAGTAGGACAGACTCTGTCCAGTGGTGGTTTGCCCCCGATGGCAGAGCTACAACTCAAAGAACCTACGAGACCTCTTAAGTGATTCCAATTTCTCCAATACAGAGCATACTTATATTCAGCTGACCACTCTTGCAGGGTAAGATTGACGCCCAACGTATTGGAGAGGTTATTCCAACTGGAGGCTCCACCGAGGCGCAAAATATCAGTTCTATACCAGGCCTTAGGGTCCATGAGAGAGCAGGGCACCCTTTACTTCCAACGTGCTTGGGAGAGGGAATTGGGGTGTAGCATTTCAGAAGCTAATTGGCAGAAATGCTTTATATTTACTCACTCACTAGCTAGCGCTTGTTCTGCACAAGAAAGAAGCTATAAGCTGCTCACTAGATGGTACTTGTGCCCGACGACACTCCGGAACATGTTCCCTGGAACCCCTGATACCTGCTGGCGCTGTGGGGAAGAGAAGGGTACAATGATACACATTTGGTGGAGTTGTGGGGAAATCCGGCGGTTCTGGTCTGAGGTTTTCAATGCATACGCCCGGATAACAGGTAAACAAGCCGAATGCTGCCCAGAATCGGCAATGTTATCCATTTTTCCAGGTCCTATTGGGCTACAGAAGAGGGATATTCTCCACTTTTGCATCTCGGCTGCTCGTGCTGTGATCCCGAGGTTCTGGAAATCAAGCCGGGCTCCATCTCTACTTGATTGGTTCAAAGAATTGATGGACATATATCGAATGGAGGAGCTCGCAGCTGATGCGTCGGGATCTCGGAACAAATTCTTAGGGATTTGGGTTGAATGGATTCTTTTTCACGACTCTGCAGAATTTAGGAGTATCTTTTCCAGCACAGATAATATGGCTCGACCTCTGGCTGATGGGGAGCCAGTGGGATGAGTACCCTTTCTCCTTCCCATACCTCACCCGTCCCCCCCCCCTCCTTTTTTTCTTTTTTTCTTACGTGGCTTTTCTTTCCCAGTATAACTTTTTCTAATGGTTTTTGTTTCTCTTCTCTCTCTCTTCTTTTCTATCTCTCTTTTCTTCCCATCTGATACATTCAGTCTAGGTATTTCCTTTCTACACCTATACGTTCAGAATTCTAGTGAACATTAGACAGGTATCGGAAACTCTGAGCTGTGAGTAGATCATTAATATTTCGGCCTTCCTTTCCGGTACACCAGTCGATAGACTATTCCAACTAGGCCTCAACGGGTAATGACCCACTTACGTGGTCAACCTGTTAGAAGGGGCCAAGTGATAAAAATCATTCTGCTGGGGCTGCTTGTCCCCTTGACATCAGAACATCTCAAAACCCTGAGAAAGGTTGTATACTTGAGTGTTTGGAATTATATTTAGATTGTAGTATATATTGCACCAGAGATAAGCGCAAAAGTAAATTTGCAGCTTATCTTAAAGTTACTAATAACTTTGTGAATTCTCTTTTTGTATATTTTATGTCTCAAGATTTTGTTAAAAGATTGAATGTATGTCTTTCATATGTTTTTTCAAAATTTAATAAAAATGAGATTAACCATAGTTAAATATTTTAAAATATGATCCCATCACAATCCCAACTTGAAATTTGGTACAGATGTGGCTAAGAGTATAAAAGACACATGGGCAGTTTTGGAAAATTTTTATTAAAACGTTTTTTCGGAAATGCGTTTCAAAATGTTGCGTTTGCATTCGCATGGGTAAAAAATAAAAATTAACAAATATACTCTTGTGACATATCTGGTAAAAGCCTGGACAGTTCTGAGTAGAATGGTGATTATTTTGTTTCTCTATCTTATTTCTAGCCCGAGATAAAAAAAAATGTAAAGTCATACCAGGCCAAAATTCACCCTTTTTTTAAACTTTAAAAATCTGTAAAAAATTAACTGATGAAGAAAAAAATTCCAAACTTTTAATTTGTAATTAACTAAAGTAGTACTTCATAAAGGAAAAAAAAAAAAAAAATCTAAAGACGTCAGGTAAAAAAAAAATATTCATATTTAGATCACTTGATATGGAATGACCCATTGACGCTATTAATAGTAAAATATGTTAAAATATGATCCCATTGCGATCCCAACTTGAAATTTGGTACAGATGTGGCTAAGAGCAAAGCAGACACATGGGCAGTTTTTGAAATATTTAAAGCGCGCCGATTTTTCGGAAATACGTTTTAAAGTTTTGCGCTTGCGATCACATGGGTAAAATATTAACAAAGATCCTCTTGTGACATATCTGATGAAAGCCTGTATAGTTCTGAGTAGATTGGTGTTTATTTTGTCTCTCTATCTTATTCCTAGCCTGAGTTATGAGGAGAAACGTAAAGGCAGGAAACAGCGAAATTCACACTTTTTCTGAACTTTGAAAATCATTTTAAAAAAAAATAAATTTTTAAAAAAAAATTTCTCTTCACATTTTGCATTGTCTGACATGCTATTATCAAATAACAAAATCTCAAAAGAATTAAAAATATAGAGGTAATAATCATTGGTTCACTTGACATGGAATGACCCTCACTAGATTTAGAATATGTGTATTTTCTAAGTGTTACCATATGCCAATCCATTAGTTGTGACTGTTCTATCCCAAAAAATAAGGACAACGATGTACGAATAATTGGTTACAAGACATCTGTTAAAACTGATGATTTTTCTGCTTTGGGTGAAATTTTTCAACTTCTTGTTGCAAAAGTTAAAATAATATGAAACCAAGACCCTTGGCACTCTGCGGTTAGAGATCACTCTTCTTTTTATCCCTTATTTATGAAGTACAGACATATTCTGCAATATTGGATAATCACTATGATTTATGAACACACAGTGGCAAACTCGGGAGTTCCACTGACCAAGAGGTGATATTGCTGTTTGTCAAAGGATTATAACAACATATGAGCAGGGTACATTTTTGTATAGTATATTCTCATCTTTAGTCACTGTCAAGGCCAAGGAGCATTAAAACTAATCATACAACATTGTCTGCATAGAAAAACATCTTTTTATTGTAGTGTCTCATTTAGAGGTGAACTTAACCAAGAGACTGAAGCTTATGAAGGTAAATGTATCCATTGATTCTCAGATCTGAAGATGAAGCAGTGACCAATCAACACATTTTCTGGACCCAGTATTATTATCGTGCCTGTAATGGCTTAAAGTGGCTGTCTAAACCTTTTTTCACTTGAAATATGTCAAAAAATTATGTACTGATTCATTTTGCAAGATAATTTTTTAGCAGTTGAAGCTTAATTATATACATATTTATGTACTGTATATATTTTTTAAATGCTACTTTCAATCTTTTGTGTAGACCTAAATTGATAAAACCTGCAGTGACCACTAGAGGGAGTTTTGGAGCATACTGCCAACTGCTAATACATGATGGAACCCAATAATCAAACTTTAAAGTGATCCTAAACCCGGAAGCCAACCCCACATCCCCTTCATACCTATACATGCAGCTTGTGAACCTGCTGCCATCGATCCCTGTATCTTGCAAAACCGCTGGGGCATTCTTCATAATTCATACTTTTATAATGTCATTTCTGGGCGTCTCACTGAAATTTTAAAGCCGCAGCAGGCGGGCCTGTGTGCCGCTCTCCCCCTCCTTCTCCGTAATTCTGCACGCCCATGGCTGCGTGCATAAACAACAGAGAGGCGGCTCGCCTCATAGTATGGGCGGTGAAGCCGATATGACGTAATACGCGTCATACCGGCTTCACCGCCCATACTATGAGGCGAGCCGCCTCTCTGTTGTTTAGCACGCCCATCGCTGCGTGCAGAATTACGGACAAGGAGGGGGAGAGCGGCACACAGGCCCGCCTGCTGCGGCTTTAAAATTTCAGTGAAACGCCCAGAAATGACATTATAAAAATATGAATTATGAAGAATGCCCCAGCGGTTTTGCAAGATACAGGGATCGATGGCAGCAGGTTCACAAGCTGCATGTATAGGTATGAAGGGGATGTGGGGTTGGCTTCCGGGTTTAGGATCACTTTAATTGGTGTCAGTCTTGGCCCATTCTAATGCCTGTCAGTCATATAGCTGGAATCTTTTATCAAAGTTATCTATTTTGTAAAGGTTGCCTTACCTTTTTTTAACTGGAAAACCACTTTATTACTAATTTTCATCAACTGGGTAGGTGAAAACAGAACATTTTTACAAGGGGGCTCCCAAATTTCATTTGGTAATAGAGTGTTGTTCAAGTTTGCAAACAGTTGATAGTACTCTCAAATATTGCAACATATAAACCATGTTCCAAATTATTATGCAAATTGCTTTTAAGTGTCATAAGGTTTGTTTTTTTTCAATGAAACCCATTGATGGTATTGTGTCTCAGGGTTCTTTGAATCAATGAAATCAATCTAACATACCTGTGATAATTAGTTTGGCAGGTGAGCCCAATAAAAGGAAAAATGTTCAACAATATTGAGCAGGCCACAGTTTTCAAGTAATATGGGAAAGAAAAAGGATCTCTCTGCTGCCGAAAAGCAACAAATAGTGCACTGCCTTGGACAAGGGATGATCATCGTACTGTGAAGAGATTTGTGGCTGATTCTGAGCACAGACGTTTTCGTGCAGATAAAGGCAGAATGAGGAAGGTTTCTGCCAGGCAAGTTCATTGGATTAAGAGAGCAGCTGCTAAAAAAATCTTACAAACCAGCAAATAGATATTAGGAAAATCAGAGCAAAAGAAAATTTGCATAATAATTTGGAACATGGTGTAGTCCCTTAGGCTGTGAATATACCAGTAACACAAATGTACTTCCACAAAGAGGCTATAGGACTGTCCTTTCAATTGCCATAAAATAACTAGGTTATCTTTTTTTTTTTAATCTGAGCTGGGCTTTTATTTTCATTTTCAGTAATGTAAAGGTACCGTCACACGCCACGATTTCGCCCGCAACTTTGCAAGCAACTCACGGGTTCGGCAATGTTGAAACCACATCGCAAGTGCATTGTGGGGTGTGACAGGGTGATTCGACAGCGATAAATCGCTGGTGGCGAGTTGACAGGTTTTAAGCACTGCTATAAAACCAGGCGATATCAACCTCGTGATTTTGCAGGATTGTGCCGTGTGACAATGCGATAATGATGTTGAGCGCAACTTCATAGATCCTGAAATCAATCCCGTAGGCGTGCCTGAGCGTTGTGTTTTCTGCGCCCCGTCGGCGGTGATTGGTGGATACTACTGCGTTCCCACTGGCTGCCCGTGGCCAAGGTGCCATATTTGAATAGTGATATAGTAGAAAGGGTAAATGCGTAATGTAGTGGCCATCTTGCCAGACAAGGCTGACCAGTGGTAACGCACATGGGTCGGCCAATCGCATTGGTAGGGGCGCGGTGAAACACACTCTGGCACGCCTAGCTCTTCGCCAGCATCAAACAGCACGCCCACATCGCTGATGTGGTTGTGCTGTGTGACGCGGCAATGTGGAAGGGCAAGATCGCTTCAGGTCTTGTTCTGGCGATTTCTGGAACGCCAGATTGCCGGAGGTTACACGCAACATCGACACGTGTGACATCTCCAAAGCAATCTTGGCCAAGTGCCAAAAACGTGCATGCTCATGTGAAATCGGGGGCAATATCGCAGTAATGTTGCGGCGTGTAATGGTACCTTATGGGAAATTATCATCACAAAATTGCCTATTGTTTAAATCAGGATTTTTCATTACATATACAGTATTTTTTTTACTTTGTTTTCCACATTAAAATCTGTATTATAAATCCAAAAAGGAAAACTTGAAATTGTCTCACTGGCTATGTTTTTTAGACTCTAAAGGTTTTTTTTCACAAAATACTTGTAAGTTTGCAGCAATAGACTGACTCTATACCCTATCTTTTGTATTGAAGTGTCTAATGAGTGTGTGCAAGTGTCATTGTGAAGGGAGAGATGTGTTGAGGGTAAGGTGTGAAATCATTGTAATTGGTGGCTTCTGTTTTATCATCTGTATAGAGATGTTATCTGTCATCATAATCATGCATTTGCAAATGGGCCTTGCTGAAAACTCTAGCTGGCCACTGTGAAGATTATTAAAAAATAAGATTATAAATAAAGATCATAATATGAAAAAACCTATTGCCAAAATAAAAAAATATATACACTGGCAATCAAAATTAGAGAAGTGTATGATCACTTGATTTTTTCAGACAGACTTTAACCTACATTGATCAACATTTGAAGGGTGTGCAACTAGAACTGTGTCTTCCAAAATACCCAAAGTTTATCAACTGAAAAGCTTTATTTTACAAAGCATGTGATGAACATAATTAGAGAACAGCAAGCGAAAGATTAAAACTAAATTTTGTGATGGTTACAACAGTCACCAATCAGTAGGAAGTGTACAAGTCTTTCCTTTGTGCCGTTTTTTTTTTAATGACGTCACATATCTGCAGCCTCAAGACATCACTAGTCTGATTGAGAGCTGAACGCAAGTAAGGAATCACGTGTTGTTGAAGAAGGTTCTGATACACATTTGCATTCTCCCTGCTATGTAGCTGTATGAGTGGTCCAACCCCTGCAGCAGAAAACATTCCCCAAACCATGACACTTCCTCCCCACCTTTTACTGACGTCTTTACACACTTTGGGACCTGTTTTTCCCTAGTTCATTGACAAAGGTAATGTTTTCTATCAGACCCAAATAAATTAAACTTGGTTTTCCTCTGTCAACACAACATCCTCCTCACCAAAGATTAGTCTAGCCTTGTGATTCTTTCTGCTAATGAGAGGTTTGGTCACTGGAGAGTGGGCTTTCAGTCCAAATGCTTTTAAGTCATGACACTGTATGACGAGGCAGATCCTTACCTTGTTCCATGCTGAACTAGCGGCCTGTTCCAGCTGCAGTGTTGAAATGATTACTCATGGAGATTATCCGCATTATACATTTATATACATTGGTAATCAAAATTACAGAGCAACACACAAGAGAGGGCAGTATAATGCGGGGAATCTCCATGAGTAAACTTTTTTGTGAATAGTGAAGTTAACAAACAAAACCACTGCTATTGGTCTGACACTAACCCACAGTGGAGAGATCCCTCCAAGACTGTTGGAACACAAAAATTGATGTATGGTGTGGTATATGGGGTACAAAGATAGTGGGGCCATTCTTCTTTAATCGAAACTCCAATGCCACTGGATATCTGAATCATGTAGCAATTTCAGATATCCAGCGGCACTGAGCTTTCCATTGATGAAGAATTATTTGATCCCTTGCTGATTTTTTTAGGAGTGCCTACTGACAAAGACATGATCAGTTTATAATTTTAAGGGTAGGTAATTTTTTTTTTTTTTTTTTTTTTTTTAAATTTATGTTTATTAAGATTTTGTTTCATCCAATAAAATAAGGTCAGAACAAACATTGAAAAATCATCAATTGTCACAATGAATATAACATATGGATTCCAACCTGGTCAATAACAAAAATCAACTATAACAATCCCCTCCCTCTTTCCCCCCACCACCCCCCGACGTCATATTCAAACCTTTGATTATGGTATAACAATTAACAGCCATTTATTAGACGTCTAATTTAAGCTTTCCTAATGTGCCCCCCAGATCCTCCAAACAGTACCATTGAGTATTTCGAAATGGTAGCATAAATTCTTCTAACTCTGTCTTAGATAATTGATATTCTATGAAGTCACGCCAGGTGGCGAAAATTTTTTTTGTCTTATTCTCTTTATCTGTCAGAGCCTCTAATCTCTCCAACATCATGACATGTTCCAATTCCCTTCGTAAAGCATCAAGCGTAGGCGGGCCTGAATCCAGCCAGTGTCTCAGGATGAGGCGTTTGAATGCAAGCATGGCTATATGCAGGAACGCTCTCCATTTGACAGGAATGCCGTGTGCAGTGAAATCATGAAACACCCATGCTTTTCTATCCAAAGGCATTCTTAGACCCAGAACGTTCCCAATCCACCCTTGAAACAAGGACCACTTCCCCCTTATCACTTCACATTCCCACAGTCCGTGAAAGAGGTCGGGTCTAGGTGATGCACACTTCGGACAAGACTGTTTCCTGTCCGGATTATGTATCGATGGAGGGATATTACAGCCCCATATAGCTCTATGGATCAACCGGTAGTGGGTATCTCGCCACCTCTCGTCTATCACGTGACGTCGTACCTCCTTCCATCCTGCGAGAATCATCTCCTCCACATCCTCTTCACCTAGTCTTGTCTCCCACCCTTTAAACAGATTTCTTGGGCCAGAGGGAATCAGATTGTTTCGGAGGCTAAGGTATATGAAAGAGATATTGGCCACAGGAGCCTCTTGAGACAATAGAGTATCTAATGCCATCACGCGGCATTCCAATGTTATGTCCCGTAGCCTCGAAAACAAGTGTCCCTTGATTTGAGCATATTGCAAAACAAAAGAGGGACCCAAACACCATCTCGTATCCATTTCTTTTGCTGTCATCCATCTGCTATCAGGTGTCCAAATTAGGTCTCCCATATTCTTGATCCCTCTGTCTCGCCATAATGAGAACAACGCATTGTCGTGACCTTGGGGAAATCTGGATTGCCCCATAGCGGAGCATATTTCATGACTCTCCAAGCTAGTCCCATCTTGCATCTGACAGCCTTCCACGCCGCCCTCGTATCTCGAAATATAATAGAATGTTTGATGTGTGGGTCGAGTACATTACTCGGGGCATGGAGAATCGCGCCTAGGTCCCATGGAGCACACCACTGCGACTCGAGTTCGTGGTCTGAATGCCTACTCGTGCCTCTTAGCCAGTCTATTGCATGTCTGAGGACGTATGCCAGGTTGTATCCCCGCACATTGGGGAAGGCCAGTCCCCCCTCCTCTTTAGGAAACATTAAAGTGCGTAGTTTGATCCTGCTTCTTCTCCCTCTCCAGAGGAAACCAGAGAATGCCCTGTTCAGCCTGTTGACATCGACATGGCGAAGTAGGAGAGGTATTGTCTGTAGAGGGTAAAGCAGGCGTTGAAAACTCACCATTTTAACAAGATGTGCTCTACCCAGTAGAGACAGCGGGAGAGATTTCCAACGTTCTAATTCTCGTTCAATTTTCAGTATAATAGGTTGAAAGTTAAGGCGATAGATGTCTCTGGCATCGCTCCCCAAAGTGATGCCTAAGTATTTAATCTCTTTTGTAGCCACTGTGATCCCCTTGAATGTGCTTCGCCCCTGCTCATCCCGTAAGACCCTTCTGCCCTCTTCATTGAGAGGCATGATCTCACATTTTGTTAAATTTAGACGGAATCCCGAAATTTTATTAAATTCTTCAAACCTCTCCAGAACCCCCCCAAGGTCCCCCGCAGGATCATCCATATAGAGAATGATATAGTCTGCGAACAAGTTCGCCTGTAGGGTCGACTTTCCCACCTGTATTCCTGTAAAACTACCAGGGCCATTGAGGTATCTCGAGAGAGGTTCAATCGCCAAATTGAACAAGAGCGGGGACAAAGGGCACCCTTGTCTTGTCCCTCTTTCCAATTTAATAAAGTCAGACAGAATACCCGGTGTGTGTATACGCGAGGGGTAGGTTAATTTTAACAGTGAGACAGAATATCAAAAATAATATCTAGAAAATCACATTGTCTAAATTACCGTATATACTCGTGTATAAGCCGACCCGTGTATAAGCCGACCCCCCTACTTTTGCCCCAAAAATCTGGAAAAACCTATTGATTCGTGTATAAGCCGAGGGTGGACCTCAGCACAGGTATACAGCCCCCAGCAGTGTGGTATACAGGCCCCCCCCCCAGTGGTATACAGGCCTCCCCAGTGGTAGTATACAGCAGCCCCAGTGGTAGTATGTAGCATCCCCAGCAGCCCCAGTGGTAGTATACAGCAGCTCCAGTGGTAGTATACAGCAGCCCCAGTGGTAGTATATAGGAGCCCCAGCAGCCCCAGTGGTAGTATACAGCAGCCCCAGTGGTAGTATACAGCAGCCCCAGTGGTAGTATACAGCAGCCCCAGTGGTAGTATACAGCAGCAGCCCCAGTAGTATATACAGCCCCAGTGGTAGTATACAGGCAGCCCCAGTAGTATACAGGCAGCCCCAGTAGTATATACAGCCCCAGTGGTAGTATACAGGCAGCCCCAGTAGTATATACAGCCCCAGTGGTGTATACAGCCCCAGTGGTAGTATATTGCAGCCCCAGTGGTGTATACAGCCCCAGTGGTAGTATATTGCAGCCCCAGTGGTGTATACAGCCCCAGTGGTAGTATATTGCAGCCCCAGCGGTAGTATAACAGCCCCAGTGGTAGTATATTGCAGCCCCAGCGGTAGTATACAGCCCCAGTGGTAGTATATTGCAGCCCCAGCGGTAGTATACAGCCCCAGTGGTAGTATATTGCAGCCCCAGCGGTAGTATACAGCCCCAGTGGTAGTGTATTGCAGCCCCAGTGGTGTATACAGCCCCAGTGGTAGTATATTGCAGCCCCAGTGGTAGTATACAGCCCCAGTGGTAGTATATTGCAGCCCCAGTGGTAGTATACAGCTCCAGTGGTAGTATATTGCAGCCCCAGCGGTAGTATACAGCAGCCCCCGTAATCCAGGGCCCCCCCAGCCTGACTCCGGTCACCTGTAAAGGAAACTATACTTATCACTGCCCGCTGTCCGCGCCCGCTCGCAGCTGCCGACCGCGATCCTCCATCTTGCGTCTTCTTCCTGTTTCCTGTGCTCGTCGCAGGGAATGACGTCATTGCCCGCGACGAGCACAGAAACAGGAAGAAGACGCAAGATGGAGGATCGCGGTCGGCAGCTGCGAGCGGGCGCGGACAGCGGGCAGTGATAAGTATAGTTTCCTTTACAGGTGACCGGAGTCAGGCTGGGGGGGCCCTGGATTGTACCAATGTATACATCGGTATACAGCACTGACTCGCGTATAAGCCGAGGGGGGTACTTTTCAGCCCAATTTTTGGGCTGAAAAACTCGGCTTATACGCGAGTATATACGGTATATAAAATGACTTGCATTTTGCAGAGAGAAATAATTATTTGATCCCTCTGGCAACCAAGACTTAATACTTGGTGGCAAAACCCTTGTTGGCAAGCACAGCAGTCAGACATTTTTTGTAGTTGATGATTAGGTTTGAACACATCTCAGGAGGCATTTTGGTCTACTCCTCTTTGCAGATCATCTCTAAATCATTAAGATTTTGAGGCTGTCGCTTGGCAACTCAGAGCTTCACCTGCCTTCATATATTTTCTATGGGATTATGGTCTGGAGACTAGCTAGGCCACTCCATGACCTTAATGTACTTCTTTTTGAGCCACTCCCTTGTTTGCTTGGCTGTATGTTTTGGGTCATTGTCGTGCTGGAAGGCCCAACCACAACCCATTTTTAATGTCCTGGCAGAGGGAAGGAAGTTGTCACTCAGGATTTTAAGGTACATGGCTCCATCCATTGTCCCATTGATGCTGTGAAGTAGCCCTGTGCCCTTAGCAGAGAAACACCCCCAAAACAATGTTTCCACCACAATGCTTGACAGTGGGGACGGTGTTCTTTGGATTATAGGCAGCATTTCTCTCCCTCCAAACACGGTGATTTGAGTTAATGTCAAAGAGTTAAATTTTTGTCTCATCTGACCACAGCACCTTTTCCCAATCACTCTTTTAGAATCACCAAGGTGTTTATTGACAAACTTCAGAGGGGCCTGCACATGTGCTTTCATGAGCAGTGGGGGACTTTGCGGGCACTGCAGGATTTTATTCCATTATGGTTTAATGTGTTACCAATGTTTTTTTAGATGACAATGGTCCCAGCTGCCTTGAGATCATTAACAAGTTCCTCCTGTGTTGTTTTAGGCTGATCTCTCACTTTACTCATGATCCTGGATACCCCATGAAGTGAGATTTTACATGGTTCCCCAGATAGATATTGATTGATAGTATTTCTTCCATTTTCTTAATATTGCACCAACAGTTGTCTCCTTTTCACACAGCGTCAAACTTATGGTTTTGTAGCCTATTCCAGCCTTGGCCAGGTCTTGGATCTTTTCGCTTACATCCTTAGAAAGCTCTTTGGTCTTTCCCATGTTGTAGAGGTTAGAGTCTGATTGATTAATTGAGTGTGTGGACAGGAAACTTTTATACAGGTGACAATTTAAGACAGCTCTCCTTAATGCAGGTAACGAGTTGATTAGGAGCGTCTAAGGCTGGTTTCACATAACGTTTTTGTGCCTGTCCGTGGGATCCGACTTTGAACGGGGATCCCACGGACAGGCACGGATCCATACGGATCCCTGCAATCGGATGGCAAATAGCCATCCGATCTGCAGGATCCGTGTGGATCCTGCGGTCCCCTGCCTCTCCCTACTCCTGCCTCCTCCATCTTCTTCCCTCTCCTACTCTATATGATGTGCCCCCGCTATTCTATCTGTGTCCCCCGCTCTTCTATCCTCATCTATCCCTATCCTGTCCCCTGTCCTCTCCTGGGTGTAAAAAATAAAAAAAAACTCCTCCGGGAGTATACATCACCTGTCACCGCTCCCACGCTGCCGCACGATCAGGGCTAAAGGACCTGTGATGATGTAAGAGCCCGGTCACATGACCCGGTCAGCTGACCGGGTCATGTGACTCTGACATCATCACAGGTCCTTTAGCCCTGATCGTGCGGCAGCGTGGGAGCGGTGACAGGTGATGTATACTCCCGGAGGAGTTTTTTTTTATTTTTTACACCCAGGGAGAGGACAGGGGACAGGATAGGGATAGATGAGGATAGAAGAGCGGGGGACACAGATAGAATAGCGGGGGCACATCATATAGAGTAGGAGAGGGAAGAAGATGGAGGAGCAGAGCAGGGAAAGACAGGGAGATACGGAGCCGACATCGGATCTGAGGTGAACTCAGATCCGATGTCCATAGGCTCCTATGCTGTGGGCACATCGGACAGCCTCGGATCAGCAGTGATGCGTGCTGACCAGCGGGAGACCAAGGACCAAAAAATGGTCCTGAACGATGTGCAACGATCAGCGACCTCACAGCAGGAGCCAGGTCGCTGATGCGTGTCACACACTGCAACATCACTGGAGTGGTCACTGTTACGTCACAAAACCTGTGACATATTAGCGATCTCACTGTGTGACGGGGGCTTTAGTGCAACCATGGTATGTCTTCCCATTTGTTGTAGGAGGAGACTGTTACATGCCGTGGATGTAATAACCTAATAGGATAAGATTGTAAAGGTCTGTTTTATTTGATTTTTTTTTTTTTATTATTGCAAATGTGTTAAGGTATTGGACTGTTTCCTTTTCTCAGGAATCGCAAGATATAACCAAAATACTTTACTTTATAATTGTATTTCTCAGAGTTATAATACTTGCAATGTGTTATTCTGGTTTATTTTCAATAAACTTAGATTACACAAGAATTCCTTGATTGGTCTAGTTTTCAAAATATGTAATTTGTGAGGGTTTCTGATGTTTTGGTATCTCATTGGTTCTGCAAATGAGACCCGGTGTCTGCAATCTATTCCAGCCAAATTTCCATTCCAAATGTTGCTACCTTCATTCCGAACCCTGTCATGTGTCCATAGAAAACATTTTGACTGCATGTGGAGTATTGACGCGCTCATAAGAAAGTGGGTAACAAACTGTGGGGTCCACTTTTTGGTGTTACCTCCTGGAAAAGTGAGAAATTTGGGGCTAAAGCAACATGTTTGTGAAAGAAAATAAAAATTTTCAATATGATGACCTAATATTATCAAATTCTCTGCAGTCTCCTTGGGTTCAAAACGCTCACTATACTCCTGGATAAAATCCTCAAGGGGTGTAGTTTCCAAAATAGGGTCACGTGACGTAGAGTCTGTTTAGGCACCTTAGGGTCCCTGCAAATTGGACATGGTACCCACAACCTATTTCAGCCAAATTTTTTTCCAAAATTCATATAGTGCTCCTCCTCTTCTGAGCCCGCCCTCTGGTGTGCCCAGAGGTTTCTGACCACGTGGGGTATCAGTGCGTTCAGAAGAAACTGGGTAACAAATTTGAGATCCATTTTGCCATGCTGTCCATTGTAAAATCGAATAAACTGGGGCTAAAGCAACATTTGGAGGTAAAATGTAATTTTTTTTTTCATTTTACATAGTTTTTTTTTCTATGGAGCACGTGAAGGGTTAATAGATTTCTTGAATGTGACTGAGCAGTTTTTAGAATGATGTCACTTTTGGGTATTTTCAGTCATACAAGCCCCTTAAAGTCACTTTAAATGTGATGTGGTCCCTAAAAACAAAAATTTGTAAATTTTGTGGGAAAATGAGAAAATGCTGATAAACTTTTTCTTACTTTTCTAACTTCCTAACTGAAAAAAACATGTTTAATGGTGCTAATGTAAAGTAAACATGTGGGAAATGTTATTTATGAACTATTTTGTGTGACATATCTCTCGGTTTAAGGGCATACAAATTTTAAAGTTTCAAAAATTTCAACATTTTTGCTGAATGTACAATTTTTAAAAAAAATAAACGCAACAATGTAATCCTAAATTTACTGCTAACCTGAATTATAATACGTCACAAAAAAACAGTCTTTGGAATGCTTCATCGGATCCCAGTAATTCAGGTATAACCTCTCAAAGTGACACTGCTAAGATTTTCTAAAATCTGACCTAGTCATGAAGTTGAAAATTGTCTCAGTCGCTGATGGGGTTAATACTGTTATGGTTAATATTTTATATCTTATTTTGATTATCATTAAGCAATTTATATATCTTTGATAACTTGTATTGTACCAGGACTGTATTTGATCTGTAATGACACAAAGTATTTACATTTGTCTTTATGTTTTGCTACATATATGGCTGGGTTTGCTTGGACCTGGTCGTTGTTTGAACTTTTTCAGTAGTGTCCATGTCTTGTGGACTTTGTTCCCAAAACTTGTATATTATTGGAAAATTGCTAAGCTATCCTATTGTTTCAGGAATGCTAATAAATACGTGTGGGTTGGCAAAGGTCTTTAGACAAGTCATCCGCACTGACATACTGGCTATGTGTGCTTGTTCTCTATCGATCGACAACCCTGAATATGGACCAGAACTGGCTGATGTAGAGATCCCTTGCATCTCACTCCAAATTAGCTCTCCCTGGAGAGGAGTTTCCACCACAATACTAATGAAAATCTTGTTGCTGATACCTTTTGTGAAACTATATCATTATGTGCTAGTGTTGAAAGAAATGAGGACATGAGTAGTGAGAAAAGAAAATGCTCATTCCCCTCTACAATTATGGATGTATTTTTAGGTCTAAGAGAAATTAAAAAATGTAGTGTTGGATTCTCTTACAAGTTGGCTTTTCAGGATTCTTATTTCAGTACATGTCACATTTGCTTTTTTGTATTATCACAGACTGCTGAGGCTAATTTGTGTTAATATACTCCTAGTTATGGAACTTGATTCCTATTTTGCTTTAATTACAGGTGAGGAAGAAGAAAATGAAGATTTGTCACTTTAAAAGGTAAATATTATTTAATGAAGTATGGTGACTTATGAGGGGACAGTAAGTTCTTCCATTGTGTTCAAAAAGTGGATCCTGCACTTTGGAACTATATTCAGACATAACGCACATTGTACTAATATAAACTCTTCCTATTCAGCTTAGTTAACATTATTTAAACTGTTAAAGGGAATCTGTTTTCTCACCTGTTAACTGATCATCGTTACTGTGATCACAGACAGTATATCACAACAGTGAGTACACCCCTTACATTTTTGTAAATATTTTATTATCTTTTCATGGGACAATACTGAAGATATGACACTTTGATACAATGTAAAGTAGTCGGTGGACAGCTTTTATAACAG
Organism: Allobates femoralis; assembly: GCA_033576535.1. Lineage (NCBI taxonomy): Eukaryota > Metazoa > Chordata > Amphibia > Anura > Aromobatidae > Allobates > Allobates femoralis. The sequence goes on from JARQOC010000006.1 coordinate 359,165,321, forward strand.
TGTCAATTTTGTGTGCCCTCTAAATAACGTTAACACACAGCCATTAATGTGTAAACCTCTAGCAAAAAAGTGAATCAAATCCCTAGTGAAAATGGCCAAATTGTGCTAATTTAGCCATTTTCCCTCCTTGGTTTAGGGTTGGATGAGTGCTGCCAGCTGTGGGGAGCTACAGTTGATTGAGGGAGCTATGAATACCAACACGTGACTGTGACATACTGAAACTAGACCATGATCCTCTCCCTCGGAAACTGGACTGCAGGGCAGTTTCCAATATGATTGTTTTATTCTCACTAAATGGGCCAGGAGCTCATGAAATTAAACAGACAGCTAAACCTTTATACTGAGTCCAATGAGAAGACTGTAGTGAAGTCTGTGCTTTATTGAACGTTGCAATATATTTGTATGTGGTAAAACTGGAAACAATCAGAATATAGGACAATCAGTCATAGTACAGCAGAATACATCATCATACATGTATATACAATATGCATGAATGTTCAAACTAGTAACTGACCTTAGGGCACTACTAACTAAACTGGCTAACATTAAAACAGAAAACAACTACAGAGAGCATGGCTACATACCGGCAATGTAATCGCATGGGAATAGTAGTAGACGTGTCTTCTTGAATCCAGGGTGAAGGTAAAATGGAGACTGAGCTACCAGAATGCATTGTAAGAGGGAGGAGAATGAGATCTAGAAAATAGAAAAATAGACTGCAAATATGGCATTGGCTGCTAGAGGGAGCCAAAGCATTACAAATCAAGGAAGGTCTCTTACCTCACTAGAAATACACGATTATGTTTTCTACAGCTATACTAATAACAAACATTATGTAAAAAAAAAACAAAAAAAAAACATTTGGAAATGAATTGGATGTCGGAGACAGAACAATGATAATGACCCCAAACCCACCCCCAGATGACCACTTCCTTCCTAAAGAAACTGAAGGTAAAGGCCCGGGACTGGCCAAGAATATCTCCAAACCTAAACCCTATTGAGCACCTGTGGGCATCCCCAAAAGGAAGGTGGAGGAGGGCAAGGTCTCTACCATCCACCAGCTCCGAGATGTCATTATGGAGGAGTGTGAGAGGATTCCAGTGACTCCTGTGAAGCTCTAGTGAACTCCATGCCCAAGACAGTAAAGGCAGTGCTTGAAAATCATTCACCGAATCGGCAAACTTCCTGAAGAACAAGCGGGCGACATGCTTTGAAACACATTGAATAAATCACCATTTCTTATTATTATTTCTGGTGGACCTATATTTGTTTGACAGTAGCTCAGGAATTTTTCCACGATGTCTCCTGGTTCCTGCATTATCGGTTTGCCATTGTGCATGAGGTTCTTGTGGCAGCTGTCCATATACTTTCATATTGGTTGTGTGTCACAACCTTACAAGGTGAGCCACTGACTCTTTTATACTTTTCCCATATTTATTTGGTAAGACCCTATTGTGCTTCTCTATCCACAGTTTATTGTTTCACAGAAAATAATGACACTTTGGGCACAATTTGGTGATTTTCCCTTAGTGGTGTCTAACTATTGTTTCCAGCAGGTTTTGACATTATTGACTATGTGTTGAGTTATTTTACAGGACACACCACATTTACACAGTTATACAAGCTGTAAACTGACAACTTTACATTGTATCAAAGATCATATCTTCAATATTATCCATGAAAAGATATAATAAAATATTTACAAAAATGGGAGGGGGCATTCATTTTTGTGATATACTGTATGTGTGGGGCTGCTTACACTGAGCATGCTTGATTTAAAGGGAATTTTATCTGGTTTTTGGTACGTATCCTGAGAGCAGCATGATGTAAGGCAAGAGACCCTAATTCCAAAGAGAATCACTTACTGGGCTGTTTGATGTAGTTTTTTTTTTTTTTTAATCATTGTTAGATCAGCAGGAGATTATAAACAGAGGACTAGAAAACCTGCGGCCAGGTAGTCCAACCACCCTCACACCACTGATTGGCAGCTGTTTTGCCTATGCACAGTGTAATCAGAAAGCTGCCAATCAGAGGTGTGAGCAGGGTTATACAGAACTCAGCTTTCGGAGAATTGGTAGATCTACAGCAGATAAAACTTTTGTCAACTCCAGCAAGCAAAAGTAAGTGATACATCGCTGGAATCAGGGTCTCCATCCCTATATCATGCTGCTTTCAAATGGGGTAGCAAAAGCCTGGTGACAGATTCCCTTTGTCAAGTACTCATATATGCTCCGTACAATGCTTCTACTTATCTGCATTGCTCTAGATACAGTAAATGTTTATCAAGCTAGAACACAACTAAGGCCGGCTTCACACTTGCGGACGCCTCCGCAGCGTCTTGCGGATGGTGAACGCAAGCCGAGCACAAGCACTACCCATCCCTATGTTTATCATGGGGACACACGGTGATGCGCGCGGGCTGAGGATTGCTGTTAAACATAGAGATGCACTGTGTCTGCGCTCGGCTTGCGCTTCCCCGCGCAATACGCAGTGGTGGGGAGTGCAAGTGTGAAGCCACCCTAAGTGTATGAAGATGGAAATAGGTAGTAGGGTGGGCAGGAATATTACCTAGTCGGGAAGTGGAAGGGCTTATCTGGAGCATTTTTTAATAAAACACAAATATTTTCAGTATCTGAGGCTGTCCTTGATTCAGTGGTGTAACTTCAGGACCCAGGGGCCCTGATGCGAAAGCTCCAACGGGGCCCCCAGTTATTGCAAACCTTTAATAGTATTAGTCTTTTTCTGTAGGCCAGAGGGACTTTTGGTGGATCGCAAACCCCTGCACCCATTGTAGTTACACCCCTGCCTTGATTCATGTACATGAGCCTTGTCTGTTAATGAATGCAGATGCATAGTGAAGTCAGAAGTGTGTCCAGCACCTTCAGCTTCCCTCTGCATACCAAGAATAAGGTAACTTGCAAACATGGATGAGATTTCAAGTGCATGGATTTAAGTTGACTGTATCTGAATAATGTGCAAGCCTCTGTGACAAGTATAGGGATGTGCAGCTTTAATCATTATTATTTTTTTTTTTGCTGGAATACTATAATAAGGGCATACATTACTGGGATAAATATTGTTGATAGGTTCCCTTTAATCTGACCACTGAGAAGACATTCTTGGTCATAACAACAAGTGCCACTGATAAACCTTGGACCCATCTTTTCCCTAGTTCATGTGTAATAATATGCCAAAAGGCGTGTTAAAGAGTCAATTATGACTTTAGGATTGCTACCTTTATTAGATGGCATTACTTTTTCACTTCCTCACTGAAGTGACAATTTGCATATGCAATTTTTTAGAGGAGCATTGTGGCTTTAAGTCTCCTCACTGCCGGCTGGCAGAAAAGTCTCCACAAGGAGAATAAGCTAGCTGTTCATCCAGACCTCATCTTATCCTCTCACACAGCCAGATCAGAATTCCCACACACTGCACTGATGAGGAACAGTCACCCCGAAACCCAGCGTCTGCATTTTGGGGTTGTGATCTGGCACAAATCCTGAGTCATATTAAAAGGCTTGTTAAAGAGTCAATTATGACTTTTAGTATTGCTACCTTTATTAGATGGTATTAGAGTTTTTCACTTCCTCACTAAAGTGACAATTTGCATATGGCAGTTTCCTAGAGGAGCATTGCGGCTGTAAGTCTCCTCACTGCCGGCTGGCAGAAAAGTTTCCACAAGGAGGATAGCTGTTCCCCCAGACCAATATACCCTCCTGTCGCACTCTTTTCAACACTTTACTATTTCATTATACATGCCGTAGCACTTTACCAGATGAAATAGAATACAGATATAAACACTGATAATCCCAATTGTATCTGTCTACTTTTTTTAAAACTCTTCATAGCTTTTACAATATGAGAGTTGAAGATCTTGTTACTCCTACATAGTGATTACAGACAGAAAACGATGAAGCTTCCTGATCTTTCTTCTCTCTGGCTTAGACAGCCATATGTTTCCTGGATAGGTCAGTGGTCAGCTCTCCAATGTACTTCCCATGTCTGCTCAGGAAGACCTATTGGCAGCTGGGAAATGGATGTAGCCTTCAACCTGCAGATTTCAAGGTCATTATAGAAGGACAGTGTTAAAAGGCCTAGCAAGTTCTGACTGTCTATGAAGAGAGGCAGTATGAATTCAAGTAACAAGTTATGTTGCACTACATTCTGAGCTTAATGGCTATAAATATTCAGTGGGTGATTGACTTATAATGGCATCAGACAAGTTTCTGTAGGTCTTTTAGTTATATTTTTAACATTTTTAGTAGTTTTGTTTTGAAGTTGAATAATTTCTTTAAAATAAATAAAATTAATCATCGGATAATTAAAATACAGACATTATGTGGTGCTACCCTCAAGAACCTTTCTACATTATTTCAATTATATGACTGTCCTTTCATTATTATAAATGGCTATTCTCTAATCTGTATTTTAAAGGGGTTAACTCATAATTTAATTGATTTACTGTGCTTTGCTAAAATTATAAAACGCACCCCAAATGTAGAGGACAAAAATAGGACAAAAAAAAAGATTTTTTACATGTGATTATTGTTATAGTGCCATTTATTCCATGGAGCTTTACATGTGAAAAAGGGGCACACATAGGTACAATAATTCTCATGAATAGAAGGCACAAACTCGTACAGGAGGAGGGAGGACCCTGCTCACAGCCTACAAGTGGATCCGGTTTATTGCCCTGGAGTGCATTTACTAATCAGGATATAGTTTGCCAGAAGGGCGCGGAGTCAAAGGAGGTAGGGCAGATGCTGATAAAGTCGTCGTCTGCATGTGTGGGGCAATGCTGCACATCCAAGGATGGGAGATGGTGGTGTTGCTGAGAGGTGATGCGGGCGCTATTGATGTCTGGTCAGTGTATGTGATGGGCATAAGTAAAATGGCTACGGCAGCAGTGCGCTTGTACCGCTTTCGATGCGATGGACTTCAGAAAAATGGCTGTGGAGGTGGTTCTCTACGCATGCGATGCCTCCACAGCTATTTTCCTTATGCTCATCATGTGCACTGCCTGGACATCAATGGTGGCCACTTAGTGTTGTTGCGATAACCCCCTCTAACCATCCTCAGGCATTGCCTCACACATGCCACCAACTTTATCAGCAGCAACCCTGTTTCCTGTGACCCTACTCCTCAGTGTCTCCCTGGTAAGCTCTATCTGGATTATAAAATGAAACCCCATTTCCACCCCCCAGTTTTGTGGGAAAAAGTGTGTCTTATAATTTGAAAAATACAGTATCTTTTGGATAGACGATCAGTGTAAGATGTGGTCGCCTGATCAGGAACCTCTATTATCGTCTGTTTGAAGCTGTTCATATTTTATTTAGCAGCCATGCAAGATATTGCTCTTCCATTCAAATGAATCATCACTGCAAAACCTTGGCAATATGTTACTTTGCAGTACTGGGGTTCTGGGTTGAGATCCCACCAAGAACAATATTAAGGAGCTTGGAGTGTGGTAGGAAATCTTCACAAAACAGGAAGAAGATTCTAGGACATACTGATGGTGAATTCTGTTGCTTATCCTAGGGTAGGCCATCAGTTTTAACCCCTTCCACCTAGCATGTTTTCACCTTTCTGAAAAGACCACATTTCACAAACCTGACTACTGTCACCTTATGTGGTAATAACACTGGAACACTTCAACATATCCCAGTGATTCTAAGATTGTTTTTTGTGACACATTGTTCTTTTTGGTAGTGGTATATTTTGGATGATATACCGTACTTTGCAATTAATTGTCTAAATATCAAAAATGTTACAAAAAATGTGAACATTTTGAATTTGTATGCTTTTAAACTAGGTATGTATATACAACACAAAATAATAAATAACATTTCCCACATGTCTACTTTACATCTGCATAATTTTTTCAACATGTTGTTTTTCGTTAGGAAGTGTCACGATGGTCTCTCAAACCAGGAAAACTTGTGACTGCTTTTGTCTCATGTCTGTGTTGAGACTTGATGCTAAACGTCCTTTTTTTCCTTAGGCAGTGAAAGAGTTAATGCCAGTCTGCTGCCAGCAAGCTCCATTATTGGGTTTGCTCAGGAGTGGCCTTTCTGCAATTGCTGTTTCCCCTTTATATATGCCTTGGTCCCATAATGCCTTGCTGGAGATTGAACTTCATTCCTAGCCAAGCAGCCTTGGGTGAAGGTGCTTTTCTGGAGAGCTGACTACTGCCAAGCCATCTGCTGACAACGGAGCTGGGCAGCAGGCATGAAGTTGTCTGTGTGGCTTGTCTGTCTTCCCCATCCCTCTTGTCTCCATTATTGCAGTGGTGGGACTAGCGCTCCTGCTTGCCATTCCCTATTTGGGGCAACATCAGGGCCAGCGAGGGCTTTAAGGTATCCTGCTCTGCGACGAGTTAAAGAACTTGTATAGGGATGGTTAGGAGATCAGGGCACATCCACAGATGAGTGCAGGAGGTCACCTCTCCCCCGTTCTCTATGGGCAGGTCCATCTACTGTATTTATCCCTCTGATGTCTTCCTGTCGTTCTGTGTAGCACACCGGACATTGTTGGTCCATGCACCACTGTCATGCACGGTAGTTGGACATTCCCCTTAGTCTAAGCATGACAGGAAGTTAGAATGGTTAGACGTTTATCAGCAATTTCTAATTTCTCCCAAAAACTTTTCCAAACCCCTTTTTTTAGAGACCAAATCACATTTGAAGAGACATTTTTTTTCTCTCTCACATAGGCCCCTCAAAGTGACACAATTTTAAAAACTACAGCACTGAAAGTGCTAAAAACACATCAAAGACGTTTATTACCCTTTATGTACGTCATAGGAATTAAAGCAATGTGGAAGGAGTAAATTAAAATTTCACTTTTTACCACAAAAATATTACTTTAGTGCCAAATTTTCTATTTTCACAAGGGTAACGGGAGAAAATGCATCATACAATGTGTTGTGCAATTTCTCCTGAGTACGCCAATACCTCATATGTGGTGGAAAACTACTGTTTGGGTACACAGCAGGGTTTGAAAGGGAAGGAGCGTCATTTGACTTTTGGAGCACCAAATTGGCTGGAATAGATAGCGGACGTCATGACACATTTGCAGAGCCCCTGATGTGCCTAAACAGTGGAAACCTCGCACAAGAGACCCCAATTTAGAAGCTAAATCTACTCAAGGAATTTATCTTGATGTGTGGTGAGCACATTTTACACACGTGTGACGAAATGGACCCCTTTAATGTATAACCTATGAGGATTTCTTATTTATCCAGACCATATTGTATTTTGGTTTGTAAACTTGTAATATGCCACTCATGGGTTAAGTCCTTAAACTCTAGCCAGACAGTATTTTGTATTTGGTTTACCCAGTATTCCTAGAGTCTTGTAGATGTTTGGTGATGTGGAATTATGTAATGCAATTATCTCTCTTCTGTAAGGTCAGAGAAACTTAATCCTGTTAGAATGCCATTGTATTACAATGTGGATTGTTGACTATGTAGATTACTTCAGCCACCATTGATTGTGGTCAGGGTGTGACACTAAATGTCTATACTAAACTCTTCTTGACCCCTCTTGGTCAATCATCATTTAAATGGACATTATCCAGGCAGCTTGAAAGCTAGCCAATGAGAGAGCAGTCTTATTCTACCAATCATGAAGTCCCCAATATCCTGCAATGAGGGCTGAAGGTATATAAGGAGACCTGTTGATTAACCAGGGTGATTTTGATTCTGTCTAGTGACCTCAGTCTAGGGATTTCGGTCCCAGCTAGAGGTGCACTGGACTTGATACAGTCAGCTAATCTAGGATCTACGGACCCGATTAGCCCGCCATAACCCCAGGCCTAAGCATTACGGTGCCGATCGAGGGGATCAGAACCTGGATTATAAAACCACAAGGATGTTAGCATCGAATGATCGGAAGACTGCATAAGAAAGTAACCCAGGTTGGGATAATCCAGTCACCTGGCTACAGACTTTGCTGTGCTATATTCTAGTCCCTGGTGAGCCAGCGGAAGGGTGAGACTCTGTTGCCTGTTACATTGTTGTGTTTTGCTGGTTATGTGTTATATGCTGTTAACTGTTTGGGGATCCAATAAAGCCTTAACACAGGTGAGGGAACCACAATATTGTCTGAGTAGTGTTCCGCCACGGTTAAGGAACCCGGGCATTCAGTTTGGGGATGAGCCCTGGTCCAGGCTGTCTTGCTAAAGGAGGCTGGGCCAGCGGACGAGAGCACCCACTGACCCCCATGTCTCCACAACATGTGCTTCACAGAAGTTTATAATGTTGAGCGATAGAAATGACAAAATACAATTTTGCTCAAAAATGTTGCTTTAGCTACCAATTTTTTACTTTCACAAAGGTGAGCAATTTCTTTTAAGTAAGCCAATACCCCATATGTAAAAAACTATTGTTTGAGCACATGGCAGGGTGCAGGAGTTAAGGAGCATCATTTGGCTTTTGAAGTGCAAAATTTGTTGAAATAGATATTGGATGCCATGTCACATTTGGAGAACCCCTGATATGCTTACAGTGGAAATCCCCTACAAGAGACCCCATTCTGGAAACTACACTTTTCAAGGAATTCATCTAGGGATGTAGTGAGTGTCATGTTCCATGATTAGGAATAAATCAGTGTTATATTGCTGTGTATTGCATTTTCTGTGCTGCTAGGTAGAAGCATTGCTTATTAGTATTTTGTCCCTTCCCTTTCCCTCTGAGCTCCTGTCATGTCTATAACTCCTCCCTTGTTTTGTTCCTGTCATCCATCTTAGAGATGCCACATGTCTTTCTGCTCTGTGAAGAATCACTCTTTTTATTTGATGCATTGTACATCAATACAAGATTTACAGTTAAAAAATTGCTCTTTTTCTGGAGATTCTTATAATGTCTGTGTGTTTGAATTAAGCTATTTGAGACTCCTTCATATAATCGTGAGTACGATTGAAACGAATACACATCTAGGATAGTTCAGACATCTATCATATCAATTGAAGCTGTGGATCAGAATAGTACACATTTTTTTTTTAACTCGCAGGCCATTCAAAGAATTGAGATCAGTAAGCCCCAAGTTTTTAATTTTCAAAAAGGGTCATGTGGGAAATTCTGTAACAAATTGTAACTTTTTTCTCTTAAGTATTCCAATACCCCATATCTAGTTGAAATCTACCTTTGAGTCACCATGCAAAGGTCAGTATGGAAGGAATGCCATATTGGGGTGCAAATTTTTCTGTAATGGTTTGGAGGTGCCATGTCACATTCAAGTGATCCCATTTTGCAAACTATACCTCTCAATAAATTTATCTTGGGCTGCAGTGAACATTGAGATCACATGTGCCTCACAGAATTTTATACTATTGAGCGATGAGAAGAGGATACTTAAATTGTTACCACTAATATGTTTGGTCCCATGTTTTTAATTTTTAGGATAACAGGCAAAAAATGGACCGCAAACTTTGTTGTGCAATTTCTCCTGAGGGCGCCAATACCCTACATGTAATCGGGAACTAATTTTCAGATACAGTAGTGAGCTCAAAAAGGGAAGGAGCGTACCATATTATAGTGCAGATTTTGGTGTTATGGTTTGTGGGTGCATTGTCAAATTCGTAAAGCCCTTGAAGTAGCAGAACCCTCCTAAGTGACTCGATTTAACATAATACACCTCTCAATCAATTCATGTAGGGGTGCAGTGATTATATTGACACCACAGATGTGTCACAGAATCTAATATATAATCACCTACTGGCATCCGTCATGCAGTTCCGGGGCGATGTCCTCAAATCCCAGAATACACTTTGGCTGCCGGAATCCGCGCCATATTAGCACACCCAAGTAATGAGTATACTATTATGGCACAAGCTGGCAGCAGCACAGACACCCGAAGCCGCCGCTCCACACGCTGCCCGCAGACTCTTGCCGGACACCTGCCCCCCTACCTCCCGCCTCTGCACAGATAACCTCTGAATTACCAGAGGATAGAGGGCCTGTAATGATGTCACAGTCATGTGATCAGTCACATGACTGTGACAGCACAGCTCCGGTAGTAAGTGCATCACAGCAGCCAGTGACACAGACGGTGGCCAGGGGGGCAGAGGGGGACCAGAGATAGTGCCCCCCCGCTCTCACACCCCACGTTCTGCCCCCCGCACTCTTCCCTCTCTCACACCCCACGCTCTGCACCCCCCGCGCTCTGCCCACTCTCACACTCCACACTCTGCCCCCCCATCTCTGCTCGCTCTCACACCCCATGCCCTGCCCCCTGTGCTTTGCCCACTGTCACACCCCACTCTTTGCCCCCTCGCTCTGCCCCACACGCTCTGCCCACTCTCACACCTTGTGCTTTGCTCCTTCCCCGCACTCTGCCCACTCTCACACACCCTGTGCTCTACCCACTTTCACACCCTTTGCCCAGTTTCACACCCAAGGCTCTGCCCACTTTTATACCCTGTGCTCTGCCCATTCTCACACCCCGTACTCTCACACTCAGCGATCTGCCCGCTCACCCAGCAGACCCACTCACTCTGCAGCTTGCCAAATGAGGAACTGTGCCGCTGCATGAGAGCAAGTATGGGGGGGAGTAGGAGAAGGCAGAGAGCAACCACAGGAGGGGCAGACAGGAAGCACAGGATTGGGCAGAGAGCATGCACAGCAGGGGTAGAGAGGCAGCACAGGGGGGCAGAGAGTGACCACAGGGGGAGAGAGGACCACAGGAAGGGGGCAGTGAGCAAGCGGGAAGGAACCAGCAAATGGGAGAAACCACACAAGGGAAAAGACACCTGCCATCCCGTGCACCGCACAGCTCACCCCCAACGTGATGTGACCACCCACCCGATGCGATAGCATCGGGCCCACATCTAGTTATATATTTGGAAAGTGAAGGAAAAATAATTACATTTTTACAAAAAAAATTTTGTTTTAGCCCTAGATTTTACATTTTCACGAGAAAATGGGTAAAAATGGCAACAAAATTTGTCACACAATTTCTGCTAAACATGGCAATGCCCCATGTGTAGCTGTACAGTACTGCTTAGCTGCACCATGAGACTCTGGAGGGAAGGAGCGCTATTTGACCCTTGGAGCACAGATTTTCCTAGAATAATTTTCAGTGTAAAATTGGGTCAAGTGACTCTATTTTGGAAGGAACACCCTTCTGGGAATTTATCCACAGTTGTGGTGATGATTTTAATTCCATGTGTTTTTTAACAGAAACATGTAGCAATGGCTGCTGCTGAGTAAAAATTGCAAATTTGCTATTATAGTGCCCAGTATGTTGCTGTGCGCATACATTGTACCTGGCTTGTGGTTCTGGAGACACAGACTCCAAAAACGTAGGTGGGCTGTCATAGCTACAGTAATGCCAAACATGTGGACACTGGATTTGGTTCAAGAACAATTTGGTGCTCCAATGGTGGGGGGCATTTGTATTTGGTAGTACAGAATTCGTTGTATTTTTTTGGCAGGACGAGGAGCCATAGCGCTTTATCAGGGCTTTTGTGCTAACAGTAATGTGAAAACCCCCTATATTTCAATTGACAGATGACGGACCTAAGTGGGGACTTGTTCATTTTTTTTGTGGATTGAGATGAGTTTTTATTGGGAACATTTTCCATAACATTATTTATCACCTTTAGCCTGTGCTCTACAGTGCACATACATAGTCATTTTCATCTAAATTATTCAATGATGTGGTTCAGATGAATTTCCTGAGAGATCCTAGCAAGGAAAGAGTTACTCTGGATTCTGTCTGGCCTCTGTTTAGCGTTGTTCCTTTCAGAAGTACACAGAATTCGTTGACTGCGTTTTTATAAAAACTTTAAAAAAAGAAAAGGAATCCATGAAATCGTAGACAGACAGTCCAAAATAACTCCATCTCCCTTATCATAGTGAATTTTCCATTGGGGGTTCTGTCTGTTTCAGAGATTTACATGTAAACCTCAGTGTAAGCGCTTAACATATAGCGCTGTATAAATGTGAACCCACCTTTACTGCAATCTTTTGGAGCAAGAATGAATAGATCAACAGCAGGACAAGAATTGCTTTTACTTAATTTTTAAGCTGTTCGCTGTGTGGTAAAATTGATTAGATGGCTTTATTCTTAAGGGCCCTTTACACACAATGATATCGTTAATGATATCGTTGCAACATCACCGGTTTGGTGACGTTGCAGCGATGTCGAAGCTACATCGTTGTGTGTGACACGTATCACCGATAAGTCGTTGATCGTAGATTTATGGCCAGGTCCATAAATCTGTCATTGGTCTCCCGCTGGGCGGCCAGCATCGGCACGTGTGACAGCAGGAGACCAATGATGAACGAGCTCCTAGCTCTGCACAGCAAGTGCTGGGAGCTGGTAACCATAGTAAACCGGGTATCTAGGCAATGCGCAGCGCCTAGTTACCCGATGTATACCGTAGTTACCAGCCTTCTCTGCTTACAGGCTGGTATCCAAGGTACAAAACAGGTAACTAGGGACAGTGCTTTCCCTAGTTACCCGTGTGTATCTTGGATACCAGCCTGTAAGCAGAGAAGGCTGGTAACCAGAGTATACATCGGGTAACTAGGCGCTGTGCGCTGCCTAGATACCCGCTTTTTGCCATGGTTACCAGCCTGCTCCCGCTTACCGCAGCCTGGTAGCGGGAGCTAGACATTGTGGAAAGAATATTTTATTCTTTTCCACTATGTCGCTGGTCCACTGGTCGCTAGTGAGTCTGCCTGTGTGACAGCTCACCAGCGATCAGTTCACGATATGGCAGCGATCCACATCGTTGGTTGGATCACTGCCACATTGCAGCATGTAACGGGGACTTTAGGGTTGGTATAATACTAGTTTGGCTACTACAACAGCTGCTGTGTCCTGCTCCATCACCATGAAATACACATGTCATAGGTTGAGAACCCCTTCCAGGCCATCATGTATAGTTATGTTAAATGTCATGAAGGGGGTTAAAGGGAATCTATCAGCAGGTTTTTTGCTATGAAATCTGATTGTAATTTAGATCATGTAATGTAATGTAATGTAATGTAGAGATAAAGAGCCTGATTCTAGTGATGTGTATCCCTTACTGGACTGTTTGGTGCAGTTTTGATATAATCTTTGTTTTGTCTGATGTAGATGTAACAGAGCAAAGTCTTTTTGCCTCTGTATAATCCCACCCATGCCACTGACTGACAGCTTCCTGGGTACACTGTGTGGCAGCTTGCTGATATTAATCAGTGGTGGGCAGTCAAGGTTTACTCAGGTTAGCTTGACTGCTCTCCATGTGAGGCTGCCTTTACACTGCATTTTGAGTGATCAGTGTCTATCTGTTTTAAAACTGATAGCCACTGATCTGTTCTTGCCTCCCATGTATCCCTATATGCACGGATTGGTCCTATATGGCGATCTGTGTGTGTCAGTTTTGTCACTGATCCATTTGTGTCAGTTTTTTTCATGTTCCCAGAATCGGACACGGTTGCGATTTTGGGCTGTCTTGAAAAAAACGGACACAAAAAGACAGACACGGATCTGTAGCTGTCCGCGTCAAATAACATGGGGGTCTATGGAGACGGATCTGTGAAAAAAAAAAACTGATCAGTTTTGCTGTATTGAGCATGCTCAGAAGCAAGGTATAGCTCCTCCCAACCCTATCTCTGGTACTGATGACGGATCAGTGAAAAACACTGATCCATAGACATCAGTTGGCATCTGTTTGAACAGATCAATGCCTGTCTGTGTCGTCCTTGAAATTCAAGGATCCACACTGATGTGCAAAAAACCTGCTGATAAAACACAGATTATTTTCAAACTACATCACAAAGCTTTATGAGTGACACACCCCTGGAATCAGGCTCTCTTATTCTATGTTATGCTGCTCTTAAGGTGGCGTTACATGCAAGGATATCGTTAACGATATCGTTGCAACGTCATGGATTTGAGATCGTTGAAATTATATCGTTTGTGCATCCTTGCGTGTAAACCAAGGATATTGGCTGAAAAAAATCGTTGGATCGTTCATCCAAGATTTGAGATCCAGACCTCAAATCTATTGTTCATCGTTCAATTAACACTGCTTGAAGAAGCTACATCGTTCAGTGTGACACCTTTTTGAACGATGTCGTTCAAAAATCTCCTATTCCTGCCGCTTTAAAAGATCGTTCAGTCCTTGCTCTCCTATTTAACTGGTGCGTTGCCGAATAGGATATCATTAACGATATCCTTGTGTGTGACAACGCACTAACGATGTCAGAACAATCACTGTCATGTGATCGTTCTAAGGATATCATTCATGATATCCTAGCGTGTAGCAGCACATTTAGAATAAAGATCAAACATCTGTTGATAGATTCCCTTTAAATGGTTGAATATCCCCTTTAACATGGCCTTGTTTTGATTAGTCAATTATTACATTGGGTTTAATGTTTCCTATTGTGACCATTAAACTGTATGAACCATATGAACGCTCATTCTGTGTCTTAATATCTCTTCACAAGTAGCAGAAATTAATATTTTTAACCTTATTTTGGGTAAAGTAAAAGCAAAAAGCTATTTTGTAATGAGGGAAGTGTGTTATAAAGGCACATTGTTAGACTGTTAATGTTTCTACATAAAATATCAGTTCTGTGTGGTGCAGTGGGATGACACTAATTGGCTTTGATGGTGTGAATAGAAGGCTCACAAACAGCCAGCTGTAATTTACCTGATTGTGATGTAGATAGGAAATGCATTGTGTCACATCTATCCTCAATACTGTAAAGATTGGTTGTCTCTTTTAGATCAGTTCCCTATAGATATGATATCTCGGTGTTAGCAGAAATGACGCTGTGTTTTCAGATAAACCTTGTGTTTGTCTTGTCTAATATGTGCACTTGTTTTGCTTTCTTCAGCAGGGGAGTCTGTAATTAACTATGCAGATTATTACCAGGGACTCTGGAATTGCAAGAGTGACAAGAGTGATGAGCTGTCATTCCAGCGTGGAGACATTATCCGTATTCTAAGCAAGGTAAGAAAAAAAAACAAAGGATGAAGGAAAAATTCCCTTATGCCCTATACGTATAATGATTTACAAGCTATAAGGTCATGTATTAGAAAATTGAATGTTTTTATACCATGCCCAATAATACACCATGGATTTTCTTTTTAGAGTTAAATGGCTTTTCTGATCAGTAAAAATGTGTAAAGCGTTTTTTTGTTTTTTTTAATCTTCATCAATCATTTTTGTTCTGTTGGAGCATTAGTCCCATGTTTTCCGCACTATAAGGCGCACCTAAAAGACTAAGATTTTCTTAGAAATCAAAAGTGCGCCTTATAGTGTGGTGCGCCTTATATACGGATTTTCCCCGAAATTAATGCATGCTAGGGGGTGCCATGTGCCTGCAAATATAAGGCACCCCCCAGAAAATAAGGCATACCTGATCAGCATGCCACCATCACAAGACCGGGCCATGCAGCTGTGACTCATCCCGCCGTCCCCGCTGTCCGGTGCCCACCGCTGTATTCCGCATCACTGTATTCAGTATGCCACCAGCCGCGTCGCACACTGTGTGCAGATCTCCGCCCATGTGCCTTGTGCCAATCACAGCGCAGGAACCGTGAGCCAATCCGAGGCCAGCTGACGTCAGTCCATAGCCTCTGATTGGCTCGCGGTTCCTGCGCTGTGATTGGCTTAGGGCTCCTGCGCTGTGAGTGCCTTACCGTACCACCAGCGCAGGACTGCTGAGCAGTAAGCAACCAGTAAGAATCAGTTTGTGTGTGTGTGTGTGTGTGTGTGTGTGGAGGATGATGGGGGGCTACAGAGGGATACTGGAGGATGATGGGAGGCTACAGAGGGATACTGGAAGGTGATGGGGGCTACAGAGGGATACTGGAGGGTGATGGAGGGCTACAGAGCGATACTGGAGGATGATGGGGGGCTGAGCTTTGTTTTGTTTTTTTATGGTAATAAGGTGTGCCTTATAATCCGGTGCGCCTTATGTATGAACCAAGACAGCTTAGCAGCCCTTTTTTGATGGTGCGCCTTATAATACGGTGCACCTTATAGTGCGGAAAATACTGTACTAAAGTGCTACTTATATATTTCTATTGTTTTAGTATGGCACTCTCAGATTGAGTATGTATTGGGCATGTATCAAGCTGCACACTATAGATGATGCCCTCCAGATCAGTGGCAGGATGCCTATAAGCAGCCCATAGATTGTGATTTCAATATTGATATTTTAACCATTTTGGTACTGGCATCTAGAGTAGGAATGGGACAAATCCCAGCACCATGTTACCGCCTGTGTGTCAACGACGCATTGACTCCTTTGAAATTTGTAATATGGGTATGAGATTAAAATGAGTAGATAAACAACCCCTTCATCATAAATTATGAGCAGGATAGTTCAGCTGCACGGTGGCTCAGTGGTTAGTACTGTTGCTTTGTAGCGCTGGGGTCCATGGTTCAAATCAACATCTTCAAGGAGTTTGTATTTTCCTCCTGTATTTGAGTGAGTTTCCTCCCACACTCCAATGGCATATTGATAGGGAATTTAGATTGTGAGCCCCAGTGGGGACAGTGATGATAATCTCTGTAAAGCGCTGCGGAATATGATGGCACGATATAAGCAATGCATAAAAATAATAAAGCGGTAATATTGTTGACATTTATCTGTTTATTCGCTTATTTTTGCTTTAGGCTGGCTTCACACTTGCAGATGCATCTGCAGCGTTTTGCAGATGCATCTGCAAGTATCAGCATGCAGACCGCGGCCCCTATGTTTATAATAGGGCGCACCGCGGTCTGAAAGCTCTCATTCATTCCTATATGTGTACCGTAAGCAGGCGTATGCCTGCTTACAGATCACACTCTCCCGCCCGCACCATGGACGCGAGATGTCGCGTCCATGGTGCGGGCGGGAGAGTGTGATCTGTAAGCAGGCGTATGGTACACATATAGGAATGAATGAGAGCTTTCAGACCGCGGTGCGCCCTATTATAAACATAGGGGCCGCGGTCTGCATGCTGATACTTGCAGATGCATCTGCAAAACGCTGCAGATGCATCTGCAAAACGCTGCAGATGCATCTGCAAGTGTGAAGGCAGCCTTAGAGATTGGTGATCCTGCTACAACTGTGTTATCACATCTTTCATTCAATCATTCACACATATACACCCTTTATTTTAATATCCTTTATTTCACACACTTACGTAGTTGAAACATAACTAAATAAGAGTGAAATAAAATGGCAGGGTCACAATTATCTTGACTTTTATAAGCCTAGACTAAATGACCAAAATGTGATTCTAAGCAGCATTGCCCTAAAATGACCCAGATTAGTATCCTGTCTGCCTGTTAAAGTTTGTTCAATTTCATCTAGTCACATGACCAAGACTTTGCTCAGATTGATTTTATCCTAGCAAACGTAAAGGGATTTTTCCATGAACAAAGTTAATTTTAAAGTTCATCTTAATCAATAGTTCTTGGAATAATAATAATTTCCACAATTGGATGTGTTTGAAAAAATGTTCCTATGCTGAGATAATCTTATTTACCGTATATACTCGCGTATAAGCCGAGTTTTTCAGCCCAAAAATTGGGCTGAAAAGTCCCCCCCTCGGCTTATACGTCATATACAGCCCCAGTGGTAGTATACAGCCGCCCACCCGCCACCCCATCAGTATACAGGCCCCCCCATCAGTATCCAGGGCCCCCCCCTTTGCTCCGCAAAACATCCCCTGCTCCGCAAAACCTGCAAAGTAAAATCATTATACTTATCACTGTCCTGTTGCCACTGTCCCCGCCGCTGCCATCGCGCTCCCCGGCTTCATCCGTCTTCTTCCGGCTTCCTGTGGTCGGCGCAGGCAATTACGTCATTGCCTGCGCCAACCACAGGAAGCCGGAAGACGCTGGATGAAGACGGAGGAGCGCGATGGCAGCGGCGGGGACGGCGGCGACAGGACAGTGATAAGTATAATGATTTTACTTTGCAGGTTTTGCGCAGCAAGGGGGGGGCCCTGGATACTGATGGGGGGGCCTGTATACTGATGGGGGTGGCGGGCGGGCTGCTGTATACTACCACTGGGGCTGTATATACCTCTGGGGCTGCTGTATACTACCTCTGGGGTTGTATATACCTCTGGGGCTGCTGTACACTACCACTGGGGCTGCTGTATACTACCACTGGGGCTGCTGTATACTACCACTGGGGCTGCTGTATATGCCACTGGGGAGGCTGCTGTATACCACACTGCTGGGGGCTGTATACCTGTGCTGGGGTCCACCCTGGCTTATACACGAGTCAATAGGTTTTCCCAGGTTTTGGGGGCAAAAGTAGGTGGGGTCGGCTTATACACGGGTCGGCTTATACACGAGTATATACGGTATGTGTTCCTGTCTTCCTTTGTGTCCTCCTCTGCCTGATAGATGTGGTATGATCAGACCTTGTCCCTGTACGGTCAGACGCACCCATTACACAGTACATAGCAGGAACACATATATAACACTGTATCAGCACAGGAGGTGGTATGATCAGACCATGTTCCTGTATGGTCAGACACAGCTGTTACACAGTACATAGCAGGGGCACATATATAAGATTATCTCAGCATAGGAGATGTAGTATGATCAGACCATGTTCCTGTATGGTCAGACACGGCCATTACACAGTACATAGCAGGGGCACATATATAAGATTATCTCCGCACAATAACATTTATTTTAAACACATCCAATGGTGGAAAATATTATTATTCCAAATTCTATTGACCATCTATAAAACAAACTTGCAAATTAACTATATTCGTAGGAAAACCCCTTTAAAATAAGGTATTGGTGAGTGCACAAGATGATGACTTGTTTTTGTTTTGATATAATTTTGCGCATCAAAAACACAGAACAAAACCTCTTTGTTGTTGTGTCACTCTTTAGGATGTGGATGATGAGCTCAACTGTCAGATGGTCCATTGTACAGGAAGGAAAATACATTCAGGGCACTTCTGTAGTGAAGAAATGTTAACTGAAGTTGTCCTGCTGCTACCATGTCTTGCATTATAAATTGTATTGTCCGATAGTTAAAAATAAATAATCTAGCTGCAGAAAATGTTACTAAAACATTTCCTGCATATTAATCTCCCTAACTTTCACTGTCCCATTAAAGAGGACCTGTCACCAAACCAGGCATGGTGATCTATTTACAGCACTGGATGCAGCATGCAGACAAGGGGTCCCCCAGCACTTGAGCAGCCCTGTACCCCGAGATAATACACTTAGAAAACTTACATGCTACAGCCACTAAGGAGGTGGCTAGGGGCTGCAGCCAAGGGCAGATTCACACCCCCTGCATGTGTAATCTGCCCACCGCTGCCAAACATTCTCTCCCTGTCTGCAGCATTTAAACAGAGTTTTTTTTTCTCTCTCCCAGAAAGTCCATTAGCCCTGCCCCCTTAGGGGCGGGGCTAAAAAGGAGAGAAAAAAACTCTGTTTAAATGCTGCAGACAGGGAGAGAATGATTGGCAGCGGGGTACAGGGCTGCTCAAGTGCTGGGTGACCCCTTGTTTGCATGCTGCAGACATGCTGCATCCAGTGCTGTAATTAGATCACCATGCCTGGTTTGGTGACAGGTCCTCTTTAAGGCCAGATTCACACGTATCACAGTCTGAATACAGTCCACAGTGCACTGCCTGTGTGGCTATTGAATGAAGGTTTGGAGAGGACAAATGGATTTATTAATGGGGAGTAATATTTATTTTCCTGGAGTGACTTGCAGCCAAGATGTACATTTCACCTTTGCATGGCAAAAGGTAAAACTCCCTCCTATTTCTACAGCATAAGTGTACATGCTAAGGATCTCAAACCTGCAGATATGTTGTGTGCATGCTGTGAAATATATCTTAAAGGGAACCTGACCCCTCATAATCACCCCCAAGCCTCTGAATACCTGTCCCTGCACCCTCACAAATCATTTCCAACATTCCTCTTGTGTTGGAAATGCTCCCTATAAAAGATGAAATCTAGCCTTTTATACTTACTGAAAGTGCGACTTCTGCTCCCTGGTTAAGTCTCACAGGACGTTCCCTGTGCGCTCCTAAGCCTGCCTGAGCCGCTCATTATCACACCCCGATGGGTGTGCTAAATCCAAGTCCTCCTCGCCCTGCTGTATGGGCGTAATAGCCGGTATGACGCAAATAGCGTCATATCCGACCAGGATGACGTCGGTACACCCTTTAGGTGTACCACCGACCTCACCATGCGCATTGCGCATGTGCGGGTTTTGCTTCATGGCCGGGAGCACCGTAAAGCAAAAGATGCGCAATGCGTACGACATCACCATGACCGGATGTGACGCAAATAGCATCACACCGGCTATTACACCCCTACAGCAGGGCGAGGAGGACTTGGATTTCTGATCACGCCCATCGGGGCGTGATAATGAGTGGCTCAGGCAGGCTTAGGAGCGCACAGGGAACGCCCTGTGAGACTTATTCAGGGAGCAGAAGTCGCACTTTCAGTAAGTATAAAAGGCTAGATTTCATCTTTTATAGGGAGCATTTCCAACACAAGAGGAATGTTGGAAATGATTTGTGGGGGGTGCATGGACAGGTATTCAGAGGCTTGGGGGTGATTATGAGGGGTCAGGTTCCCTATAAAATGGCATGCATTTTGTTGGCACTGCAAAAGACAGCAGATTTTCAGTAAGCAAATATGCAGTGGAAAATCAGCTCTGACCTTAACGCAGCCTATCTTGGCCTACAGGACAAGACATTTTCCCCCTTTTTTTTTACTTCACTATCTGAGGAATTTTCATCAATGAGGACTTGTTTTTTTTGTTGGCTGTGTTACATACTTTAACAGATTCAGTTTAAAATACACATAATGTACTTTTAATTTATATTGCTTGATTTTTTAAATTTGTTCCTTGGGATTCCGTTTTAGTGCACTCAAGATCTACGGTAGTTAAAACAATATTTTATCTTTATTATGCAGGTCAGAGTGATTGAGACCTTGTTAACACTGCTGGTTTCACATACATATTGTGTGTCGTTTATGTATGTAACACAAACCCATTATAGTCTATGCAGCTGTCTAACAGCTTCTTGTTATTTTTCAAGCTTAAACGGGTATTCCAATCTCTAAGGTCCTATCCCAATATGTAGTAGATGTAATAATAATAATATTAGCAAACATCTCCAATTAGATATGTAGTATGGTTTTCCAGATGAGCAATGTCTTTTCCTCATGTTCAGGGCATTGCAGGACCTTAGGTATCCATGGTTACATCCACGCATATAGGGAAAGTCAGTTAGTTGCTCATGGTCGTAAACATGGATGCAATGCCCCGCACATTCAGATTTATCATGTTTGGGTCCGTTCACATGAGTGTTTTTCGCTGAATGCAGCAGATCCGGCAGATTTACCGCATCTGCCACCTATCGGCCGACTTGCGGTACACCTGCGGCAAGCACGCATTCATTCTCTATGGGGCTTGCGGCAGGTGCGGTTTTGCCACGATCCGGCAAATCCAGCAGTTGTGGCCGGACAAAGAAAGTGTGGTTAGCTGTGTTTTTTTTTTGAGCGGCCTCAAGTGCTGAATCGCGCCTGCCGCAAGCCCAATAGAGAATGAAGGGGGGCTTGCCGCAGGTGTACTGCAAATCAGCTGATAGGCGGCAGATGCGATAAATCTGCCGGATCTGCCGCATTCAGCGAAAAAAGCTGATGTGAAAGGACCCTTAATAGTTAGGGGTAACTTGAATATTTTAGTTATTTTATTTATATGGGAAGAATGGAAAAAACCCATGGACCAAAATGCTGATCCACCATGCTGATAAAAAAACGGTTCCCCACATTAGAGAAAAGAAAGGATGTCTGATTGAGGCCTAAGAAAAAATACCAAATGGAACTTTTTCTGTGTTACTACTTTTGCACAGTAAAAAAATATTGTATTATCAAAACTTTAATATTTTATTTATGGCACTATACTCTGAAATACATAATTATGATTTATTCATATAACTTTATTTATAGAACTTTACTTTTCTGTCAGCTGAACTCTGTGAGAGCTTATTTTTTGAAAGATGAATTGACCTGTTCTTTATTCTTTAATTCACTACTTTAGTCCCAGTCAGAGGCTTGACCATCTGTGAGCTTGCCTAAGCTTTCTGTATTGCAGTGTGTTAGCCTGACAACATAGCGTTCACAGTCATTCCTTTAACCCCTTTTTTTCAAATCTGACATCACGTTGTGGGAGGAACTGCAATGTGTCAACATATCCTGGTGATTTTAAATTTTTTGTTTCATGACACAATATATTTTATGATGGTGGTAAATATAGGTCAATTTTCTTTTAATTATTTATTTTTAAAAAGATCACAAATTTGACAAATTTCTAAAAAATTTGCAATTTTCAAACTTTGAATGCTGATCCCTTTAATCCAGAGAGTCACACCACACAAAATAGTTAATAACTTTCACCTCATGACTGATGAACAGCACGGTGGCTAAATGGTTAGCACTGTGTCTGTGCAGTGCTGGGTGTCACGCTTAGGGGGTGAGAGAAACCAAGATGGTGAGGTGGGCTAAGCGATTCAGGAGAAGCTAATCTGACACTGATACTGGGGGTCGCTAGCTCACCCTGTTCTTGGAGATACCTCTGAAGGTGAGGAGGTCCGAGTCGCCACTCTTTCTCCTAAACCCCTGAAAAGCCCCAGGCACAAAGCCCCTATGTCCACCCACGGACCGGGAAAACCCATCAGCTTCGGATGAAGGGGATAGCAGCAGCTCCAGCAACATGACTGCACACCACAGGTCCACTATGAAAAATGAAACTCAATCAGTGACATCTGGTGGAAGGAAGCTGAACTATTTAAGGCTGAGGGGGTGGAGAGCATAAAGCTCAGACACACCCCTCACCTGAGCTGAGCTATGAGTCACTCTCACCACACATTCATCAACCTCCAGCTGCAGAGTGACTGAGGAAAAAGAAGCTTAGTTAAATCGCAACAGCAGCACTTCTTGACTATAAGGCTGCGTTCACACACTGCGTATTTGGCGCGTTTTTTTACGCACGTATTTGCTCCAAAAATGCATGTGCGTCTGCATTTCCCTGCAAAGTGAATGGACATTCACTTTGTGCCATTCAGACGTCGCGTAATTTTACGCAGCGTTTTTGGAGCAAAAAATGCGTGCGTAAAAAGAATGAACATGTCAATTCTTTCCAATTTTTTACGCGCGTTTCTTCCATAGGCCCCATTAAAGCACTGGAAGGAACGCGCGTAAAAAAGCACAATTGAAGTTGTTCTGTCGCGGTTTTTTTACGCACGTTTTTCCCCTTTAAAAAACACACGTAAAAAAACGCGACAAATACGCAGCGTGTGAACGCAGCCTAAGGCAGTCAATACATGACACTGGGGCCCTTGGCTCAAATCCCACCAGAGGCCACTACAACAAGGAGTTTGTATGTACTCCCCATGTTTGTGTGGGTTTTCGGATTTCTTCCCACACTCCAAAGACATACTGCTAGGATGTTTAGATTGTGAACCCCAATGGGGACAGTGATGATGATGTATTTAAAGCGCTGTGGAATATGAAGGGCGCTATATAAGCAAAGCATAAATGATAGCTAAATGTTGGTTTTACATCAGCCCCATCTGTAAAATGTTCTTATATTTTGTCAGGATGTTAAGATGCTTTACAACTGTAGTACGGTAGGAATTTTTCATTTTCTCAAGGAAATTTACAAAACTTATTTTTTTAGGGATCTCTTAATTCTTGAAGTGACTTGGGGGGTCCTATATATTAAAAACACCCAAAATTTGATAACATTTTAAAAACAGAACTGTTGTAAGGTGAATTATTAACCCTTCAGATGATTTTCAGGAAATAATGCAAAGTGACAAGACAGAAAAGAAAAATGTTACTTTTACCACCTAAATTTTGCTAACCTAACAGATCATTAGGTGACGGACTCTAAATACATTATTTGGGCTTGAATTGCTATGACAACTATCAGGACCACACAATCATAATCTCAAGATGCCAATGAGTTTAAAAGGGAAGCCCCCACACTATCAACCATGTAAATGCTGTGGTCACTTTTGACATCAGAATCTAAAGCCCCAGTCACACATAACGATTTCGCTAGCGAGATCGTTGTAACTGTGACGTTACTCCGATCTCTCCAGCGATATCGTTCTGTGTGACACTTTGCAGCGATCAGGCCCCTGCTGTGAGGTCGCTGATCGCTGCAAAGTGCTCTGGGTCATTTTTAGATCGTTGGTTTCCCGCTGGTCAGCACGCATCGCTGCGTGTGACAGCGAGAAACCAGCGATCTGTGACCTCACAGGGCTGGTTACTATGGTAAACACCGGGTATCCAGGCAGCGCGCGCTGCCTAGATACCCGGCGTTTACCATGGTTACCAGCGTCCTCCCTGGTAACAATGTCGATAGCTGACAGCTGCGGCCGCCATTGGTGCGGGACAGTGAGGAATTCATGACAGGACGTTGGCAGGGAGACGCTCAGGAAGCTTTCATTCCTGTCAGGGAGCCGCCATGTTTGGACGTAGCCGCACCCTCCACGTCTGGAACACAAACACAAGCCCGGGGGCTCCGTCCGTCACCTCACAGTAGCGGCCGCCATTTTACCTCAGACACGGACCCTGACAGCCCTCAGTGCCCTGGAGCGATGTGGGAGGTGGCTCCCATGGCCTGATCGCTGGGGAGATCTGCCTGTTTGACAGCTCCCCAGCGATCAGGTAACGATGCTCCAGCGATCCCGGCAGGTCGTTATCACTGTCAGGATCGTTGGAGCGATCGTTATGTGTGACAGCACCTTAAGACGTTAAACGGCCATGGACGGACGGTGCCACCACTGATCATGACTGATGCAGCAGGCTGTCAGCTACAGTGTACAGCCGACAGCTACTGCACTTTCACCTGTTGGGGGATGCTATTCACTTATATCTCAGGTCAGTTTTAAGTCGAATTGGAGGTCACTAAAGGGTTAAGCCCTGCCTTAAGTGTTCTAAAATGGGGGCCATTTTCATGCCCTTTGATATCATGATCACAATACTAAGGAACATAATTTTAAACACAAATTTAATGTCTGGGCTCGGTTGTCATCCCCCATGGGGATCAAGCCATCACCATGCCTTACCATTAGATGTAACAATGGCCTAATACTTCATCATGCTGTGCCATTTTGTCCAGGATTATTGGCTGCAACTTTCAGATCTGAACACAACCTGAACAGGTTAATAATAATGTTTGTGTTTTTTTTTATTTATTTATAACATTTTTGAGGCTTAGATTCATTTTTTAATCTCCTAGAAACACCTAGGCTTCAACATTTAATGGATCAGTTTGTAAATAAAGGATTAAAAACGCAGACCATGTATAGCATACCTGATGATACAGTCTAGCCAGCATTAAGCAGATCCTATGCTGTAGACTGATGACATTTTTTAAATCTATATTCCAGACAGTGGAATCTAATTTAAGGGTCCATAGCAACAGGAGATGTACTAACCCAAGAGGTCACTTCAGGACCACATCTTCATTCACCAGACTCGCTTTGCTTTTAAAGTAAACCCACATATTGAGTGCACATTTCTATGGTTCTGTCCACATCAGTGCCACCTGCCTTCCAGCACAGGTTCTGGTATTTTTAGTTGCAGGAATGTTGTAGTTTGCGGCACGCTTGCCTTTTATAAATACACTCGACCTGATCGGAACCTGACTGACCTCGGTACAGGTCATTGCGATCTATTAAAATCCATTTGTGAACAGATGAAACATAGCTGTCAGTCTTGTGAATGAGCAGTCAGTTATTTTATGTATACAGCCATCTACTACTGCACCTGCTTAGGCATTTTGTGGATACAAGCAATGTATTACACTTCACAAGTGTCATCTGCTGGGTTTCCTGGACTGTAAATTATTTCAGAGATGGAAAACTGAGGATACTTTCAAGTGAAGAAACCACACAAATCAAAAAGAAAGGGATCTGATTGGCTGTACAGCAAAAAAAAATGTAGGGAAGTTGAGTCTTTGACTTGAGAATAGCAGAGTTGATCGCCCTTATGGAGACGTTCCCCTGCAGTTTTTACACTACTGCACTGACTTCTAGTGATCAACACTGCAAACTACACTGTGATATAAACTGGTCACCGAGAGTGGAAATCATCTGATTGTTCTGTCAATCCACACATTAAAGAGAAAGGCTCAGTACCACCATATTACAATGATCAATGTTTGCCAATCAGGCTGCTAGGTGACCTCATTCCATAATGTATAGCAACTTTTAGTTTGTATGACTTTTACACTTTACCCAAAGGAGTTATGTATAGTATTAGATCTGTTTCATTTACCGGCTGTTTGCACACATGAGTTTGACAATTGACTAATAGTAAGCTATAAAACTTTAGATCTGCTACACTAATCCTGTCTGGGTGACTGATTCTGCTCTGCCAAGCCTGTTCGTCCCAGTTCTCCAGGCCTGACTATAGGGTGGCACCGGCTCATATCCATGGATGGTAACTGCTCCTGCAATTGCTGATTTTGCTATAAATGTAAAGTTGTGCTTGTAGAAGTTATTTCTTAGGTTGTATCTAGACAAAAGACTTTTTGAACTGTTTAGAAGCTTACATTGTTTTACAGATTGAATATATATGCAGAAAAAGTTGAGTAACTCTTGCAGATACATTGCAATACTTTATCTTATGCAGATCTTGTAAGGGTGCATCCTCACGATCAGGATACGCAGCGTTTAGGACGCAGCGTCTTTGCGCTGCATCCAAAACGCTGCATCATACAGTACTAGCATAGTGGATGGGATTTCAAGAAATCCCATCCTCACTATGCGTAACCCGCTTGCAGCGTGTTTGGAGCTGCGTTGCGGGTTGCCAGGAGTCTGCTCCTCCTCCGCATGTTCATTTCATGCTGTGGAGTCGGAAGCAGCTCCCATCGGGTGACTGCAGGGAGAAGCCGCCCCGCACCCGCCACACACGGTGAGTACAGGGCGGCAGCGGTCTCCCTGCGGCCACCTGCGGCTTCCCTCAGGTCCGGAGGAGCTGCGTCCAACACGTAGCTCCTCCAGACTGTGAGCACACAGCCTTACGCTGGTTTCACACTGCAGATTTTTCCCTGATCAGGTTCGATCAAGTTTGTGTGCCAAAACCAGGAGAGGAACCAGAAGAGGAACTTACAGAGAAAAACTATAATTGAAAGGTTAACACCTGTTCTGAGTTTTGGAGACACTCCTGGTTTTGACACACAAACCTGATCAGGGGAAAAAACTGCAGTGTGAAACCAGCCTTACAAGACAACCTGTACTATAATCCAAAACTGCATTCACAACTCTGCGTGTGTCACTCCAGAATATGTCATTGACCAAACCATACAGGAATCTACTGTTCATCAAAACATAGAGGAGCTTCAGCCCAAGCACTCAATGAGTTAGTCCACGAAGTCAAGGGTCCTAAGCGTCCTTAATTGTGGATATTAATGAATGTCACATCTACGCCACGTTGTATGCCTTCTGCATTCTTGGGCTTATTCCCTTCTAGCAATGCTTTTTCCTATCTGTAGGTATATATTTTTTTATCACTGTTGGTTTTTTATGATCAGATATGAATGTTATGAATTCCCCCCATTATAATATGCTGTAAGATGCAGTGCAGGAATCTGCTGGGTGGAAAACTCAGTCCCACATATAGAACTTCAGCTAATCTGTCCGGGATGTCACCAAGATTGCTGAATGTTTCCAAAGACAACAAACAATTGATATGAAAATGACGGTTTTCAGCAAAATTCTGCTGTCAGTAATGTTAATGGTAAAGTTGGAAACCCTTTTATGCAACATTAATGGAATAAATGTATTTTAGGCCATATATCATTATATAGAGTAAGTCATGGTCCTGAATATTCATAGTTTTGGGCTGTCCTATTTACTGCATTAGCTAAATATTTCGATGGGGGTGATTAGTTTCATGAAAAATGCAAGAAGGGTTGACAGAAACTTTCCCTGCATACAAAGACATTCAAGTAATATAATGGTCTCAATAACCCTCATGTTTCTTGTGTCATGGAACCCACAGTCTTAAAGAAATAAATGGTTTATACATATCATTTACTCAGCAACAACTCACTCCCTTATGGTGATCTATAGGAACATGTTATTTATTTTTTTTGTATGTAATCACCACAGTTTTGTTGAAATTAATCTAGATATGTAAAATCTTTTGATCGTATTGTTTGTTTTTTTTTTGCCAAGAAGCAGTGTGACTTTGTTCACACCTTACAGGTAACTTCAAGTGATGAGCGAGCACTACCATGCTTGAGTGCTTGGTACTCATAACGAGCTGTTGGATGCTTGGTTGGGCACGAATCGAGTACCATGTATAATGGAAGTCAATAGGGAATTTAAGCATTTTTCTGGGAGAGAGATAATTCAGGAACAATGTTCGAGTTTTCCATTGACTTCCAATATTCTCGGTACTCAAGTAAAGTGTGTCCGACCTCCTCGATGCAAATATCGAGCACCCCAGCATTTTAGTGCTTTCTCGTCAATAATGAAGAAGTCATACTATGATAGGGCTGATACTCAGTAGCCTAATTAGGATTGCATCCTCTAGTCCTGCACTGAGCATGTCAAAATGAAGATTGTGAAGACTGCTCTGCTGCATTAGTAATCTATACCCTCATGTCTGATTTCTGATCTGTGGGAAGTATAGGCAGGTCGGTGCGAGAATCTGTTCCACTACAACTAAGCTTGGATATTTGAACAGACTCACTGGATCCAGGAATAAGATGAAGGGAAGCCTTGTGCACTCAACTGCATCTTAATTTCCTCCTTCATCTTCTTGTAATTAATTTGACAAACTGAATCCATTTGACGCTACAGTT
Source organism: Allobates femoralis (assembly GCA_033576535.1). NCBI lineage: Eukaryota > Metazoa > Chordata > Amphibia > Anura > Aromobatidae > Allobates > Allobates femoralis. Next base: position 359,194,149 of record JARQOC010000006.1, read on the forward strand.
AAATTTTTTTGTTAGATTCTAACTTTTTTCAGTGGTTGCCAGTTCTACTACAAAGTGTTAATAAACAATTTTAGTCGGGGGCATAAAGTAAATGGGTTGGGCTCACAGCTTTCATAGCCACAAGAGCTGCTTATTACTATCTTCCCCTGGTTTTGTATCCTGTCAACCTGTGGAGAAGAGTTTGTGTTAATTACTGGAACGTTTCTTTATTTCCTGTTTTAATTCTATTTAGCTGGATGTGGCAACATCATCATAAAACACAAAAGTTAATTTCCTTGGTTGTCATAAATAAAATATATTTATATATTGGGGTACAGAAGGTGTCTGCTGCCCTCTGGTGGCTTGTTGCTTTCACACCAGCTTAACATATTCCAGCATGAGTTGTGGCCTGGGTTCCAATATACAGAGCAGGGTTGTCTTAATAATGAGGTGCAGGAATTGACGCATGGCCTCCCCACTGTGTACTAGTGTTTCCAGGCTGCATGTGTGTGGTGACTCAGAAAGCAGAGCTGGGACATTTGACCCCATTTATTAACCTCAAGAGGTGCTATTGAGTTAAGAAAACTCAGGGTCAGCTGGAAGGCAGCGGTCACACGCCGGTCACATTCAGCAGGTCATTCCTTTTCTAAGACAGAATGTAATCGTCTAGAACAAGCCCTGGCAGCCTTATTCCTGCCAGGTAATTCTTATAAATGAGAGCAGACTCCAAGCGAGAGAGATCTAAAAGGGGGGACAAAGCAAGGGCAGAGAAATGTGCTGTGTAGCTGCGAAGCCTGAGCCAAGCACAAAAAATATTGTGAGATTGTTATCAATGAAGACTTTAATGAAGGTATATGTACACTATGCCGCCTCTTCATAGCCGCCACTAGAAGCATGGACTGTAAACTCTACTCTTCAGCAACAAATCTCTATAAAGTTTTGTGTAAATTTGATTTGGCTCCAGTAACATTATGTTTTCATTTATTTAACCTTATAGTTGAATTCAAAATGTTTGTCTGGGTGGACAGGGTGGTGCATTATTATTTTTTATATAGCTCCTACATAGAGCAATGTACAGAGATTGTCATCACTTCCATCAGTCCTTGTCCCCATTAAGCTTGACTTAACACTGAGTCAAGCTGCTTGTGTAGGAGTTGAAGTGACTGTTAAACTGAGCTAAGCAATCTATCTGAAAATACGGTCGTGTGAACAAAGCCTAATAACAGTGCTTTTTCTCCATTCGATCGTCAAAGTGCTATCTGTGAAAATAATTGACTGCCTCCGGACCGATTGTATTCAGTAAGGCTGTTCAGATGACCATTTGTACTTTTTTTTTTATAGCAAACTTGCAGTATTTTGGATGAGACTCACCTGAAATGTATGCATATGTAAAAAAAAAAAAAAATCATATCCCATACTGGTCAACCATATAGTGTATGATTTTTCCAGATACATTGCAATTCTTTAGGAGGACACAAATATTTGTACTTGTAAATTGTATTAACGTCCGATTTTTAAAATCAGATGCCATATGGAAGAGAGTACAGATCAAAATCTGTTTTTTTTTTTTTTTTGGATGGACGATTTTTTTCACGCTCATGTGAAATTGGCCTAAGGGTAACCAGTGGAATTTTGAAAGCCGTTATTTATATGACGATCCGAGATTTACTTACAACCATTCATTGATTTGATTGGCTTTCACAGCCAAATCTCAACTCTAAAGTAGTAGTGCAAAATCAAGCGTTTGATAAGTCACATGACAGATCGGTTGTGGACCCTCAAATCTTAATAAAATTTTTAATGTAGTGTTAATCATAAAGTGGTTGTCTGGCCTCAGGCAACAAGTCTCCAGTCACTCTATGTGTCTGCAAAGTTGTGAATTCTCATGTCACGCACACTGCACACTGTTCTCACTGTTCACTATCCTCCATTGCCAGCAGCAAGTGCAGTGGACTGCAAGCATGTGATTTCTATACATATGGTCACGTACTGACTAGACTGTATCTGACCTCACTTAATACAAGTGTATTGAGCAAAGTTGGAAACAGCCTAGTCACAATGTAACCGGAGGTAATCAAATCATATACAGTTGAAACCAGAAGTTTTACAAACACTATATAAAAAGACACATATGCGCATTTTTCTCACTATGAGATATAAAATCAGAATAAACATTTCCTGTTGTAGGTCATTTGTGATTACCATAATTATTAATGTTTGCATATGCCTTAATAATGAGAGAAATGTTTTAAGGCGTTTTTATCACTTTCTTCAAAGACACAAGTTTACATATGTTATGATTACTATAACTTTAAACAATTTGGGACAGCCCATATGATGATGTCATGTGTTTGGAAGCCTCTGATAGGTTAATTGGCAACATCATAGTTAATTAGAGACCCACTAGTGGATATATTTTAATGTACACCTGAAACACACTGTTTCTTTGTGTAGTATCATGGGAAAGTCTAAAGAAATCAGCAAAGATAAGAGAGGGAGAGAATTGTGGACTTGGGTGCAATTGCCAGATACCTGAAGGTGCCTCGTTCATCTGTACAAACAATTATATCCAAGTACAAACAAGAAGGGAATGTCCAGCCATCATACCGCTCAGGAAAGAGATGGGTTTTGTGTCCCAGAGATGAACATGCTTTGGTCCAACATGTGCATATCAACCCAAGAACAAAAGCAAAAGACCTTGTGAAGATGTTGGCAGAAGCTGGTAACAACATAATCTTATCAGCAGTGAAGGGAGTACTGTATCAAAGAAACCATTACTCCAAAAGAAACATAAAAAATCCAGATTCATTTTAAAGGGATCCTGTCACCTCCAAAACGCCTCATAAGCTATCAAAATATGTCCCTGCAGCATATTATCACTAATCACACACTCCTTTTGTCGCAAAAAAGTATCCTGGTAAAGTACATAAAAACATTTTATAACTTACTCATTAGCGATGTTAATTAGCTGTGGCTATATTCTTTAGCCCCTTGGGCGGACTCTCTGCGTCATAAGATCACGCCCTAATAGGCGTGATCTTCTATTCATTTTCTATTTAGCGCCTCCCTGCTCTCCTCGGTGCTGCCTGGGCTCTAATGGGGCTGTAATGATGCAAATTGCGTCATTTCCGCCATCGGGTGACGTCATTGGACATAATGACCATTGTTAAGTTTGGAGGAAAAAGGCTCCAAACTTGGGTTTGGAAGTCTAAGAACACCATCCTAACTGTGAAACATAGGGGTGGCAGCATCATGTTGTGGGGTTGTGAAATTCACAAAATACATGGCATCATGTGTATATCATCATGGCATCATGAGAATATTATGTGGCATTACTGAAGCAACATCTCAAGACATCATCCTGGAAGTTAAAACTTGAGCGGAATTGGATCTTTCGACTGAACAGTGACCAAATCATACTGCCAAATTAGTTACAAAGTGGCATAAGGATAACAAAGTCAATGTTTTGGATTGACTATCACAAAACCCTGATCTCAATCCTAGTGAAAATTAATGGGCAAAGCTGGATAAGGTAAGTGTGGGCAAGGTGACCTACAAACATGGCTTAGTTACACCAGTTCTGTCAGGAGGAATGGGCCCAAAGTTCTACCAACTATTGTGAGTAGCTTGTGAAACAATATCAAAAATATTTGACCCAAATCATACTCATATGTCTATATTGATGGAAAAATATAAAAGTTATGGCTCTTGGAAGAAGGGGAGGGAAAACAAAAACCGGAAAATGAAGGGGGGTGAAGGGGTTAATAAGTTATAGCTTTTTTTTTTTTTTGTAAATCTGTGTTTATTAAATTTTCATAAACAAGACATAAAGAAACAAACAGTACAACCGTTCTGGAACGGTAAACTCAAAGAAATGATGGTCTAATTATTCATTCTACAAAAGATTACACATATATACCAATCAAAGGTCTCCATCGAGGCCAAGACCAATATGTAGTTCACAGAGTACCTCTAAAATCTGGTACCCAAGCAAAAAAGCAAGAAAGAAAAATTGAATATCATTCCATAACAATGTTTACAGTATAAAAGCAAAAGGAGCCTGTGTAAAACCACAGGGCACCCTCCTTATTCCTTTTCATAGACCACCCGGTTTAAGAGGAGAAGACCAAAAGAGTTGAGAGAATAAGAAGAAGCATAAGGAAGGAGAAAGTCAAAGAGAGAAAAGAGACGAGAAACAGAAGAGGAGGAGGGGGTAAGTGAAAACACCCGGGGGGGGGGGGGGGGGGGGTCCAAGAGAAGTTATAGCTTTTAATGTATGGAATTGCAAGAGAATTTGCTTAGTGCCTCTAGTGTTTGTGTAAATGTTTGCATCAAAATGAATAATCCAATAGCCTAAACATAATGGGATAAATGTACTGTTGAGATAACCAGGTATTATGGCTCAAATTGAGGCGGCAGAGCTTTGTCACATATGCTTTCAGCCACATTAAGTTAGGCTGCTTTCACACTGGCGTTTTTGACAATTGCATCAGATCCAGCAGATTTACCGCATCTGACGCCTAAGGGTCCTTTCAAATCAGCGTTTTTTCCAAATCGCGGCAGATGCGGTGAAAAAAACGATCTGCCGCGATTACCGCATACCGGCTGCACTTGCGGCGCGGTTGCGGTAAACGCCATACAAGGTATAGGCGGACTTGCGGCAAGTGCAACAAGGTATAGGCGGACTTGCGGCAAGTGCGGTTTTGGCACTTGCGGCAGGTGCGGCCACGAAAAAAATGCTGTCAGCCGCATTTTTTTTTTTGCTGCTGCAAGTACCGCATCTGCCGGTACCGGCAGAACCGCACTTGCTGCACACGACCGCAAGTCCCATAGACAATGCAGATGCGGTAAATCTGCCGCATTTTCAAAAAAACGTCAGTGTGAAAGGGCCCCTTAGTGCTGTCAACACTAAATCTACTCTGATGAGAGGGTGTAGCATAATGGGAAAAAAGTAAGAATTAAGTTGTGTCAACTTATTAACTAATTTTGCACCAACATTTTTAATGCAAAGAGGTAGAATGAAATGGCTGCACAGTCTAGCTCAATGGTTTTCAGCGTTGAGGTCCTGGTTTCAAATCCCACCAAGAAAAACAACTGCAAGGAGTTGGGATGTTCTTCCCGTGTTTAAGTGGGTTTCCTCTCACAGTCCAAAGGTGTTATAGCGTGATTCCTAATAGGGACATTGTCTGTAAAGCACTGTGGAATATAATGGCACTATATAAGTAAAATAAATAAAATTAGGTATGTGTTTAAAGATAATCATCCAACTTGATCCTCGTTGATAAATTAGGTTCATCTGGCTATTTGTAAAAACCTCCATGCACATTAGATAGCTGTCAGTTTATCAGCTGTCTTTCCTGACTCCCCCATACACAAGAACAGGTATGGCCAAGCACTCGTGTTATGTGTGAGATAGTCTCTGCTAAACAACTCTGGCACCAGCTTCTCAGGGGATTACAGAAAGACGTGCAGTTAGGCTACGCTTGCACGGTGCATTATTGCACCATTATTGCTGCGTTCCTTGCGGATTTGCAATTGCAGAGAAAATGCAGTGAAATACAGTGATGTTGGCTGTCTCAGCCAAGTCAATGCATTTCACAATTTTGCATTCACACACTGTGCTGTGTTCTAGAGGCACAGAACACTGCAGCTTTCAGGATGAGGTGACATCACTGTCTGTCACCGTGGGAGTGCAGGAAGGTAAGTAAATAGCGCAGCAGTATTTTCACACAGAAGGCTGCGCTTTGTCAGGATCCATTCTTAGGGCCACTTTACACACACCAACTTATCTGTCCAACTTCTGTCCAACTTCTGACCAACTTACTGGTTGCAGTGAAATCATGGACACATTGTTACATTTGTACACAGCCACAAAATGGAGCAATGTGACCATGATTTCACTTCAACCAGTAAGTTGGTCAGAAGTTGGACAGATAAGTTGGTGTGTGTAAAGTGGCCATAAGTGCAGCTTCTGTACGAAAAAGAAATCCTCACAAAACGCAGCCAAAACGCTGTGCGTGACCGTAGCCTTAGGCCATGTCCACACGCTGAGTATTTGATGAGTTTTTTACCTCAGGATTTGTAGTTAAAACCAGGAGAGGAGCAATCAGAGGAAAAGTCTAATAGAAACACCTGCACCACTTCTGTATTTAATTATCCACTCCTGGTTTTGGCTACAAATCCTGAGGTAAAAAACTCATCAAATTCTCCACATGTGCATGTGGCTTTAGAAGCCCAATAGGTCAGATTCTTCTTCCTCATACATGTTAGACTGTGAGATAATCCCACTGATTCTGGGGGTTTGGACAATTCAATCTTAATGTGCATAAGGCCTTTGGTGTTGTAAACTTAAAGGGTTGATTTTTAATTTTTTTTTATACGACATTCAATACTTTCTCTACCAAGGACAGATCTGAAAATCCTTGAAGGATGGCAACTCAGTAACTAAAGACGTATGAGATACGTCATGGCTAACAATTGTTATATCTACACCTGGATTGCAGCTATAATAGCGATTTAGCGCTTTCATTGAGGTTGAAATGCTCATCACAGCTGTACCTGTAATCGAGTCAAAGATATTGAAGGATAAAGTGAGAGCTGCAGGTGTGTCTTCAGCTTGCTCTCGATTCTGAAATTCAGTGTGCACTCACGGTAATGATGATTCTCTCGTGCGAGAGATTCAGATAATATATGCAAATGACACTCAGCTCAAACTCTGCTGTGAGTGTGAGCTAAGTGTCAGTCACTATGGTCAGATTCTCTTGCATGCAAAAATCTGAGCACAGGTGCAGAGAAGATGAAGAATTAAATTTTTCTTTGTTCTCCATTATATGTTCGCAGTAATTGGACTACACTTGGATTATATTTGATTACAGTGAAATGTTTCACACGCACACAATAGACCTTATGGGAGAGTGTGATCCGAATATCGGAGCCACTTACAGCATGCTGTGATATTTTTTTTCTCATTCTGAATTGACATGTGGAAAAAAATCGCAGATCTACAACTGTTCCACAGTATACAATTGGTCTGAATGCTGTCCGATAAAACATACGCAACACTCGACCATGTTATACGATAGTGTGAGTGTACGCTCACATGTGATATTTTACCACTACAGCAACAATGTAAATCTTGTATATAAAGCTTTAAAAGTAACCTGTCATGTTGAAAACTTTATCTGATTGCAGGCAGGATGTGACAAGACAGAAGGAGCTGGTCAGATTGATAAACATTTTTGGGGGAAAAAAATCAGGAAAACTTTTTGTATCCATTAAATAAATTTTATTCCTTGAAATCCATGGGTGCACAGGAGTCCAGTGGACGGTTCTATGTAGTGATTGGCAGTCTTCCCTGTATGACTATGGTTTGTAGAGATAGCTGTCAAAACGTTTTCTGCAGAAAAACAAGCCTGCATATAGCAGTCTACAGAAAAATAATAAAGTTATTGATATCAAAATATTGGTGTCCAAAAAATATATATTTTGGGGGGTTATGATTTGTGCAAAAGTAGTAAAAATAAAACACCTAGATACATTTGGAATTGTCATTATTGTATTGAACGGCATTCTAAAAATTGTTTATTTTGCCTGCCAAAGAATATAAAAAAAAGTATCAAAATTATACCAATGGTTTGTCATGCAAAAAATAAGGCATCATATAGCTCCACTGATGGAAAGTTGTGTATTTATCGTACAAAAATAATAAAACTCAATTAAACAATAGAAATGAGATATCACCTAATACAGACCTAAGTATAGTAACGTTAAAGTGAACCTGTCATGTGAAAAAATGCTGCTAATCTGCAGGTTAATAGCTTTCTGAACCTGCCGAGTGCCTGCACATTAAGCCCCGCTGACAGGAGGAGATTTTAATTCTCACGGTAGCAGTCCAGTTTCAAACATGGGGGTGGCGACAGTGCGGATTCAGTCACTGCTCTGTGTATGCAGAGTGAAGTCTGTAACCACCACCCCTCCCCACCCCACTGACTGACAGCCTCTTCTAATGCAGAGCAACTGCTGGGGTGCTCTCAAAACATAGAGCAGTGACTGAACCTCCATCAGTGTCACCGCTATGACTGACACTGGATCGCTGCCAGGAGGATTAAAGTTAATTTCCTCATGTCAATGGGGTTTAATGTGCAGGTGCTGTACACATTCAGAATGCTATTAACCTGTAGATTAACCCCATATCTGCAAGTTAATAGCATTTTTCTACAGGACAGGTTTGCGTTAATAATTTATTTGTTCAGTACGGTGTGAATGGCATAAAATTTTAAACTAAGAAAGAAAAAGATTTGCTATTTAACTTAACTGTAGGGCTCTGCAAATGTTGCAGCTGACTGTGCCATATGTCACTGCTGCCTACCAGGACATTCATTGTGCGCCAATGACAGCAAAAGTGCTAGCACCCCCTGCTTCAGAGAGGCTCACCGCACATAATCAGAAGTCGCTGCATTTTTGTTCATGTGCACTATATCTCTCTGAAGCAAAGATACATACACCCTGCTTTAGAGTAGTGTACATGATCGGACATGCGTTGACTTGTGATCATGCACTATGAGCCTCTCTGAAGCTAGGATGCATACACTCGGCGTCAGACATTCAATGATAAGGGATACACCGCCACATACACACACTGCTTAATGTACACTACCGTTCAAAAGTTTGGGGTCACACAGATAGTTTTGTGTTTTCCATGAAAATGCATACCTTTATTTATCAAATGAGTTGCAAAATGAATAGAAAATATAGTCCAGACATTGACAAGGTTAGAAATAATGATTTTTATCTGAATTAATAATTTTCTCCTTCAAACTTTGCTTTCGTCAAAGAATTCTCCCTTTGCAGCAATTACAGCATTGCAGACCTTTGGCGGATACTATTTAATGAAGCTGTCAGATGAGGAGCTGTGAGTCGTTGATTTCTCAAACTAGAGACTGATGTACTTGTCTTGTTGCTCAGTTGTGCAGTGGGGCCTCCCACTTCTCTTTCTACTCTGGTTAGAGCCTGTTTGTGATCTCCTCTGAAGGGAGTAGTACACACCGTTGTAGGAAATCTTTCTTCAGTTTCTTGACAATTTCTCGCATTAGCTTTAATTTCTAAGAACAAGAATAGACTGTCGAGTTTCACATGAAAGTTCTCTCTTTCTGGCCATTTTGAGAGTTTCATAGAACAAACATATGTAATGCTCCGGATTCTTAACCTCCTCAAAGGAAGGTAAATTTATAGCTTCTGTAATCAGCCAAACCGTTTTCATCAGTGCTAACATATTTGTACAAGGGTTTTCTAAACATCCATTAGCCTTCTTACACAGTTAGTAACCACAATGTACCATTAAAACACTGGAGTGGTGGTTGTTGGAAATGGGCCTATATACACCTATGTACTGTAGATATTGCATTAAAAACCAGACGTTTGCACATTAACAATGTATAGAGTGTATTTCTGATTCATTTAATGTTTGCTTCATTGAGAAAAAATGTGCTTTTCATTCAAAAATAAGAACATTTCTAAATGACCCCAAATTGAACAGTAGTGTAGCTATTGGAATGACAATGCTATGCAAAGCATGTTACCACGCCCACAAGGGTGTGATAACATGCTATGTGGGCCTACTATTCAGGGGAAATAACACCCCCTCGACTAGTCAAAGCCCAAATTAGCATCTCATAAACGATCTTTAGAAACATTTTTACTAATGATTTGTTTATGGATGCTACTACATGCTGGGACGATCTGGAAGGGGTTAGAGTTATTCACCCAGACCTGCTCATGGTTCTAGGTGCCCAGGGGACCTGACATGTTCCCTTTAAGGAAAAGGAACATGTAAACAGGATACTTTCCTTTAGAGTAAATGCACATAGTGAAGATTTTCTGGGCAGATTTTGTGTGGAAAAAATGTGGCGTACATCTACATGCTGCATCAATTTTCCTCACAGTAAAATGACCTGCTGTACAGATTTAAAAATCCACAGCATATCAATTCTTTGTATGGAATTAATTGCGGTCTTCACTTCTGCAATGCATAGGTTGATTTTCACAACAAAAGATGCTGATTTTGATGTGGAAATGCAGATGAAAATCTTCTGCAAATCCACCATGTATGCAGACTGCCTAAGGGCTTGTTCATACATTGCTTTTTTCACCGTTTTTTTCCTTCCCATGCATTTTTGTCACAAAAAATGCACCATTTTAGTGTACCAGCAAGTGAGATTTCTGAAAACCCACACATAAACTAGTTATATTTTCCTTGCAGATTTGAAGCAGTTTCAGATCTACAGCAGGTTAATTTTTCAATATTTTTATAATGTTTTTCTAATGAATGATGAAAAATGTATGCAGAAGAGGCAAAACGCACTTATTTAGACACTTTTTTTTGTGCAGAAATGTTGCTGCATACATTTAGCATGTGCATATACCCTTGATACAGTGGGGGAAAAAAGGTATTTAATACATTGCTGATTTTGCAAGTTTTCACACCTGCAAAGAATGGAGAGGTCTGTAACTTTTATTGTACGTACACTTCAACTGTGAGAGACAGAATCTAAAATAAAAATCCAGAAAATCAAATTGTATGATTTTTAAATAATTAAATTGCATTTTACTGCATAAAATAAGTATTAGATCACCTACCAACCAGCAAGAATTCTGGTTTTCACAGACCTGTTAGTTGTTCTATAAGAAGCCCTCCTACTCTGCACTCATCACCTGTATTAATTGCACCTGTTTGAAATCATTACCTGTACAAAAGACACTCCCAACCTCTCTTCCATGGCCAAGACCAAAGAGTTGTCTAAGGGCAGCTTCACACTGCGGTCAGATCCAGTCCGGGGCAAGCTAGCAGCAGTCCTGACCTATCAGCGGGGCGAGCTAGCTGTGGTGTTGACCTATCAGCGGCGGCAACTGCGTGCGGCTGCACACCGGACCGGAGGGCAAATTAGCCCTCCAGTTCTGTGTGCTGATCCAGTCCGGGGCTGTCAGGTTCATCCCTGACAGCCCCGGACTGGACCTGACCGCAGTGTGAAGCTGCCCTTAAGGCGGCTTCACACGGCTGTCAGGGATGAACCTGACAGCCCCGAACCAGATCTGAACAAAGAACCGGAGGGCAATCCAGCCCCATAGACTCCCATGTCAGGGAACGCCGGATTGCCCTGGATACTGCCGGACAGATGGAAACCGGATGGCGGATACACGGACAGCCCCAGACCGGACCTGACCACAGTGTGAAGGCACCCTAAGAGACACCAGGGACAAAATTGTAGTCAGAAATAAAGGGAAAGCAGCTCACCATATGCCTTCACAAGTCCACATGTGCATGAAAAGAGGCTGGCATCCACACGTGGAGTCAGTAGAAAATTAGGAGAGCTCTAATTCAAAATCATCTTCAAATTATTCTTCCTTTATTTAATCAATGTTAAAAACTTATGCTGTACATCCTAGGTCGATTGGCCCCACCTGACGCGTCTCGGATGACGTCTTACTCATAGGCTACCAAGAATAAACTGCACATACATTTTTATACAAGTTAAAAATACACACGCAAGAACACTGATTAATTAGATCCATCATTTAGCTCTAATTACAAGGAAAATCTCCTTGGGGAATATAGTGGAAAAAGTCAGCGTTTAAAACGGCTTCAACGATTAGTTTTGAGCTATACAGATCTGCACAATTTACACATTATTGGATAGTATGGGTGCCATATTTATGTTTATAGACTCTCATAAATGGGTCTAAACACACCTATAAATCAGCATGTATTGCTGGATAAAATCTGCCATTGTCAAAACCTTTTTTGTTGCAATGTTGTAAAAATATATATATATTCATTATATATGTATAAATATACAATATTACAATTTTTTCATATCCCCACAACACCAGATTTCACTCTACGATGAAATAAGTCCCTTAATATGCAGTTAATTTTTTTACATTTCTCTAATTTTGAAATTCCGATGTTATCCCTTCTTAATTCTATGATGAAATATATAGTGTTGCCATCAGAAATTCTGGGGGAATAGCTATTCTTGTGAAGTTCAATCTGCCTGCCAGCAGTGAGGAGACTTTCAGCTGCATTGCTACTCTGGGATATATGCAAATGTCACTTCAAAAGAAGTAGACTAACCCTAGTGACTTTCAGTGAGGTTCAGGTCAAGTTTTGATCTCAAACAGAATGCTACAAAAAAGTCCGGTAGTACCACCTGAACCCACACTTACATGGTGTTAGGTCCCCTGGCACTGCTCCCCAGCTCACCTCTCCTGTGTCGGCATTCTCTGCTCCTCTGCCGACCGGGCATCTGGCGTCCAGGCATACTGTGTCTCGGAGCCGTCACCGGGCCCCCTTCCTGTCTTCTGACCGCTCAGCTCACGCACCAGCGCGCTGCAGGGGTTAGGTTTCATGAGTGTCATGAGCGGTGCACTAGGCGCACCCGCACCTTTCCCTTGTGACTTTTGGGGTCTGCTCGGCCCAATCTGACACTCTCCTTGACCAATAGCTACCTGTCCTCTGGTATATCAGGCCACCTCCACTGATGAGAGGTGGCGGATTATTAAGTTACGGTAGTTTGCTTCTGCCTTGCTGACTGTTGGTCAGGCCTTCCTTGTACTCTCCTCCAGTAGAGGCATTCCTGCTCTTCCTGCCTTGGGCTCTGTACCTGTGTTTCCTACCTTGCTATACCGTAGTATAGGCTAATCTGATGAGCCGCCCCCTAGTACTCGCAGCTGTGGTATTTAGACCCCCTGGGCTTGCCCCTGACAATCCCTGTATAGGGGTTGGTTAAACTAGGACCAGCTCACCCATGGGAGTTCGGTACCACGCCCAGTGGGTCCACTCCAGGGCGCCTTCCGCTGGCAGCGTGACACATGGGTCCGCTCATCTCTAGTCAACACCTCATTTACATGTCCCATGAATTTTTACGTGCCCTAGAAAAAAAAGTCTGAGTTTCATCAGTGTTTTGGATTTGATTTTCAGCAATGTTTAGTCTGTGTATCAGTTTTCTTCATAATTGGTTTTCACTTATGTAAAAAATTAAATATATAAATTGTAAAGCTTCTCCATAAACCAAATTTAATGACTGCAGACTAATGCTGGAAACTGCCAACATTAGGACGTTCTTTGTCGGTTGAGTTAGTGCGTTTTGTGCGCCAGCTCATGGGTGCAAATGGGTCTGGAAAACAGGAAAAAAGAGGCTAATGGATCGAGAAATTGAAGGAACTGTTAGGTTTAGTGAGTGGAGGAAGCCTGATGATACAGGCTTGTTTCACAGTGAAAGGTGTTGGATACTTGATTGGGATCGATGGTCTCAATGCTGAGCTATATGTAAGTAATCCTACAAGATAAGTTACTTCGTACACTCAAGTACTATGGGTATGAAAAGGACGCTATAATGGACAATGACCCAGAGCATACATAGAGATTGATGAAGAAATGGTTCAAATACAATAAAGTAGAGGTGCTGGATTAGCCCCCACAGTCATCAGACCTTAACCCAATTAAAAAAAAACAAGGTGGATTTAAAAAATACTAACAAAATAAATATTTTCATTTTTCAATGCATTTCAGAGAGTGATTTTTTCTTCTTCAGGACAAAAAATGTGAATTTTTTTGTCCTGAAGAAGAAATCGCTCTCTGAAACCCATTGACGTAATAAAAATCACCTTTCCTTATCTGTTTTCGACTGGACAATCCTTGCAACAATGCGGAATTATCCCTTTTCTTTCTCTCCACGTGGAATAATATTACAAGGACACATACATTCCTAAGCTTCGGTCATTTACATTGTGCCATTACCAGAAGCGATCCCTTTTCATAGTGCCTTCTTTTTATGCCACCTTGGTATGGTCCTCATCTCCTTGCAATATTTTGCCCCTGGTATGGCCTATCTCTCTCAGGGATCCATCCCGGAAGGCAAACTTTCATCCAGTAATTTCTAAATGCCAACTAACTCTCCTCTCCTCTAAGGGCCATTTCCTGAAGGCTTCTACTCCCGCTCTCAATTTCCTTTCTATGTCACATTTGGGACCATTTTAGTCAATCTGGGAATTTAGCTGTTCTTTTCCCCTACCAACCTGGATTTAAAGCATAACCGCCATTTAAATTTGTATTTACTAATAATAATGTAGAGCAATTAATTTTAATAAACTTTTAAATACACTTTATCAGAGAATTCTGGTTGAAAACCACTCATAAACCTTCCACAAGGTGTCCCCACTACACTGTGTGAAGCAGACATACATTACCGTTCAAAAGTTTGGGGTCACCCAGACAAATCAATGTAGGAACAAATCAAGCCACATGTCACTCGAAGCAAGGACCACCAAGCTACAACTTGCTTACATTGGAAACACATGAAGAGAGCAAGCACTGGAGAAGGACATCCTGGTCAGAAGAATGGAAAGAACAAGGCAAAGATACTTGATACTATCAAGAAAATGGCAGAGAGGACCCTGGTGGACCTAGCTAGGTTTGCACATGATTGATCTTCCTAAAGAACATTTATCCATCAAGTCATTATGGCTTGAGATTGCACTGAAGACCAATATAATGCTTACACAAATCTCCCTTAGGGCCCTTTCACATCAGCGTTTTTTTAAATTTGCGGCAGATGCGGTGAAAAAACCGCATCTGCCGCAACTGCCGCATAACGGTTCCACTTGCGGCACGGTTGCGGTTTTTTCCATAGGAAGTATAGGGGGACTTGCGGCAGATGCGGCAAGTGCGGTATTGCACTTGCGGCAGGTGCGGCAGAGAAAAAAACCGCAGTAAGCCGCGGTTTTTTTCTCTGCCGCACCTGCCGCAAGTGCAATACCGCACTTGCCGCATCTGCCGCAAGTCCCCCTATACTTCCTATGGAAAAAACCGCAACCGTGCCGCAAGTGGAACCGTTATGCGGCAGTTGCGGCAGATGCGGTTTTTTCACCGCATCTGCCGCAAATTTAAAAAAACGCTGATGTGAAAGGGCCCTTAATTATCATTTTTAATGAAATTCTGATTGTTCTTGTTCTTCCTTAACACACTGCATTTAAACCACAACAAGATATGCTATCCAGGGGGTATCACCCCCTAATGGTGGTTGTAACACATTGGGACATTTCTTGTGGCCTCTGGAACCTTTTTACTTTGACACTGTAAACATTGACATGAGCATCCTTCATTACCAGTTCTAAGGGCTTGTCACCCAAGGAACCTAGGCATACCGATTAGGGAACTTTTAATTACAGAATTCAAAGTAATATTTACCGCTATTTTATGTCTGTATATCTTACATTATGTGAAAAAGTCTTGGGTATATGGGTGGATGATAAATTTAACTTGCTGCCATGGCAAATAAAATAATGGGATCCATTAAAAGAAGCATTTTGCTTGAGAAAATGTTGGGCTTCAGTGTATAAGAAGGACATAGCTGAATTGGGCACATGCACGGAATGTTATTAAGGTAATGGGGAAATTCTCAATTCAATGAGGAAGTGGACGAACTCTAGTGCCACCTTTAGTTAGCAATCCTCAAAGTCGACTCTTTAACAAGCCTTTTAATCTGACCAAGGATTTGTGCCAAATCAGAACCCCAAACTGTAGACGCTGCGTTTCGGGGTGACTGCCTCTCATCAGTGCAATGTGTGGGAATTCTGATCTGGCTGTGTAAGAGGCTTGGATGAGGTCTGGGGAACTAACTATTTTAGTCACTTAGAAACGCAGCATCTGCAGTTTGGGGTTCTGATCTGGCACAAATCCTTGGTCATATGAAAAGGCTTATTAAAGAGTCGATTATAACTTTGAGGATTGCTACCTAAAGGTGGCGCTAGAGTCCATCCACTTCCTCACTGAAGTGACAATTTTCATATTTCCCAGAGAAGCAATGCGGCTAAAAGTCTCCTTATCAGCACATCTGTCTCCTTGTGCTGGCAGACAGATTCCTCTCCATGAGGAAAATAGCTAGTTGCTAAGGTAAAGGGGAAACTCCATTACCAAGACAGGTTATAAAACTTGGGCTTACTCGGTTTGGAAAAATGAAGGCTAAGGCTTCATACCACGTTTTTTGGGATCTTGTTCTGTCCGTTTTGAAAAGGACAGAACAGGATCCTGTTTTGCCTCTCATGTAGACCTATGGTTCCGGATTGGCCATAAATGGCCATCCGATTCTGCCAGTTCAGTCTTGGATTCGTTTCTGTCCTGTTGTTTGCCGGCCCCAAAATCGGACACTGCTACGATTTTGGGCTTCAGTGAAAAAACCGGACAAAACCAAACAGAAATTAATCTGGGTCGATCCGGTGCCTATAACATGGGAGTCTATGGGCGCCGGAATCGGGAAAAGACAGGATTGTTTCCCGTATCCGGTTTTAGTGTACGGAGCATGCTCAGTACACTGAAACTGCTCTGTTCCCGTAATTTCACTTTAGTGGTGTATCTACATACACTGCTAAAGTGAAATTAAAGAAAGGGATGGTTAAAAATAAAAAAATAAATGCTCACCTCTCCACCGAGGGTCCCGCGATGCGAGACGTCCACCTCCTGCATGACCTTAATCAGCTGACCGGGAAGGGGTGGCAACCCGATCAGCTGATGTGTCACATGACCGCATCAGCTGAGCGATGGTTTAAATCGCCCACCAAAACCGATCAGCGGACGGGCGTTTTAAGCCACTCAGCTGATGCGGTCATGTGGCACATCAGCTGATCGGGTTGCCGCTGCTTCCCGATCAGCTGATTAAGGTCCTTGTAGCCATCGGAGGTGGATGCCTCATATCATGGGACCCTTGACGAAGAGGTATTTATTTTTTTTATTTTTAACCATTCCTTTCTTTAATTTCACTTTAGCAGTGTATGTAGTGTGAGGTAGCGCTTGCTGAGGGTATTACAGGACACTCACTTGACTGTGGAATGGACGCTCACAGCAATGGATTCTATACAAAAGTTCATCAAATTTTTTCCAGGCTTCATAAACCATGCTCCATAACATAACGACGAGGCTTTCCTTTACCTTCAACATAAATGTCCATATAACATAGTCCATCTATCTCCACAATGGTTATATTCCCGTCTCGGTTGAGGAACACTTCTCCCTAAGTGTCCCAGGGCAGTATTCACACACTCAGCCTCTCCCAGTATCCTCACAGAGGCCGAGTCTCCAGTCTAGCCTAGTTTATCCTGCTCCCTTTGCAGGCTTGTAGAAGACTGCCTCACACAGCACTGGGCAGGCTAATATCTTGCCTGACAAACCCACAGCTGCAACACAGTGATAATCAGCACCTCTCACTCATGCACACATTTAACTGTCATTAAATCTGTGTGTACCACTAGCTGCAGCAATCACCCAGATTGCTGCAGGCCATGTGAGTCATACCAGCCACATGCTATAGCGCTGGCATGCCTCACAGTAGATACACTGCTGAAGTGAAAGTAACAGTGTCAACACCACTTGTGTGGCTCGGCGACCCCTAGCTCTTTCTGTGTCCGGATCTCTCAAAATCCCGGATCCGGACACAGAAATGGAATACGGACTTACCAATCTGGACCTGTGCATTCCTGTCCATGTGGTCCTGCAAAAAACAGAACCCCAAAAACTGTGGTGTGAAGCCAGCCTTGGGGGCAATCTTATTACAATGTACATATATTGTAAAGGGACAGTTAAGATATCTTTCTAAGGATCTTTTCACACCTATGCCTACAATCATGACATGAGGGCATCCTCTACATCCAGACGAAAGAAGGTTTAATCATCACAGACTGTGATTCTTTACCTAACGAGCAGTGAGACTATAGAACTCTCTGTCACCTGATATTGTAATGGTTGATTCACTAAAAAAAAGTTCAAGAAGGGCTTTCTTTACAAAAATAATACTTTTATTTATATTTATAATAGTTATAAATTCTAGATTCTGTGGTGCGATGTTGATCTAAAGAACTAGTTGCCGTATGTGCAGTATGGAAGGAATTTTTTCCTCTGATATGGGGCAATTGCCAGTGGCGTAACCTGAAGCTCATAGGCCCCAATGCAAAGTATCCAGCGGGACCCCCAATTATTGCAAGTCTTTAATAGTATTGTTTATTTAGTATAGGCCAAAGGGACTTTTGGGGCCCCCTGGAGCTCCAGGGCCTGGGTGCAACCCCTGCTCTTTTTTTTCCAACTATATTTTTATTAACATTTTCCCATGGCATATCAACAGATATCAACAAAAAAAAAACAGAACATATTCCAAAACATATAGTCATACTGTAGATAAGAATATAATAAAGGGGAGAGGTCCTCATCTTAAATGTAACTGTGAGGTATCTGTTAAGGTTTCGGATTAGAGAAAGTCCAGGCATCTTGGGGTTCACAGCAACTCAGGGAGTAGTACTGCGGAGTGTAGAAAGCATGGCAGGTTCATATTTTTAACCGTCAAAAATGGAAACCCTCCCGGAACATTGTCTAAAATCTCCAGATTGTATTGAATTTGTCCATAGTATTATGTAGATTGGCAGTCATCTTTTCTATGAGATGGATATCATTAATCCATGTGTATAAATCAGACAATTTTGGAGCTGCTGTTTTCTTCCAGAAAAATGAAATCAAACACTTGCCAAGTGTATTAATAATTTAGCCCTTGATGTATCCAACCCTGGTGGAAATAGGTTCAGCAAGTAGGCCAGGAGGTCCAAAGGGTCAGTCATGCCCATGACATCACTCACCAATCTTTCGACCTCTCTCCAAAAACTAGTGATCCCCGGACAATTCCAAAAGATATGGTACAAGGAAGCCCCACTTGCACCACATCCCCAGCAAATGTCATGGATGGACCGGTTTATTGTATTCAACAATTCAGGGGTATGGTACCAAGTCATCAAGATCTTAATCTGATTTTCTTTATAAAGGGTGTTAATAGATGTTTTAAAAGCACGACACCATTTCACCTGCCACTTTTGGGGTGTTAACGTACAACCCAGCCATCTCTCCCATCTCTGCATGTAGGAGTGGTGTATGGGATTCAAAGGGTCTGAATCATTTAAGATCGAATATATGTCTGAGATAACGCCTCTGGTGGACGTGCCCCTGGCACATAATTGTTTGAATCTGGAAGGCTTAAGGTCAAGTGCACACGTTCAGTATTTGGTGAGTTTTTACCTCAGGATTTCCAGACAAAACCAGGAGTGGAGCAATCAGAGGAAAAGTCTAATAGAAACACGTCACCACTTCTGTATTTAATCATCCACTCCTGGTTTTGGATACAAATCCCGAGGTAAAAAACTCATCAAATACTCAGCGTGTACACGTGGCCTAAGGGATTCGGGTGGTCCTAATTCAGATCGAAAGTAGTGGGTAATTTGTTGGTATGAATAAAACAAATTTTGTGGCAATTTGTGCTTGTCAGCGAAGTCGTTAAAGGGTTTGAATTGCCTGGTCAAAGGGTCTACCAAGTCTTTAAAACAGAGAATCCTACCTCTGCCCACCTGCGAGCCGCCTCCGTACTCATGAGGTCTGACAAACGTGGGTTGCAGAGGAAGTAAGTCAGAAAGGATGCATGCAAAGTTAGTTAAAGGTATATAATTCGGCGGACCCCACACTAGAGAAACCGGGTGGAATAGAGCCAACCACAGCTTCTCTATTTCCACTCATTATAGGCCGGTAGTGTTGTCCAGGAGGTAATGTGACGCAAGTGTGTGGCATAATAATTCTTAATTATGTCTGGGCATGCGAGGCCTCGTTGTGACCTAGGAGTACATAGGACCATCTTGGGCATGCGTTGTCGTCCCGAATGCCAAATGAATTTTAAAAAAATTGATTGTGTTTTTTTTAAGTATGCTCAGTGGTACTTTGATTGGAATAGTTTCAAAGAGGTACAGAGACCTAGGAAGAATCAACATTTTTATTGCTGCTATTCTACCTAGTAGCGAGATCGGCATGGGGATCCACCTTTTAAGGTGGGCTTCAGTGTCTTGTATCAAGGGAGGGAAATTTGCCCTGAATGAGTATTATGAACTCCCAAATATTTTATGGAAGATGTTCTCCAGGCGAATTTGTAGGATTGCTGCAGGTAAGTAAGTTTTTGTCCTGTTATATTAAGCAGAAGTCTCTCTGTTTTTCTAAAGTTGATTTTATACCCAGATAGGTTGGAATAAGTATCGAGTATGGGCTGCAAGTTGGGGAGAGAGACTATAGGGTTTGTTAAAGAAAGCAAAACGTCGTCAGCATATAGAAATATTTTACATTTTTTTACTTCTGATCTGAATCCCAGTCACATCCGGGTGATTACGATTCTGGGCCGCCAGGGGTTCTATACTAAGTACGTAGAGTAAGGGGGACAGTGGGCATCCTTGATGGGTGCCATTTGGATATCAAAGGTATTAGAGTGTGCGTAGGGCAATCGGACTGTTGCTCATGGACAAGAGTAAAGATCTCTTAATGCCGTGACGAAGACCCCCGACAGGCCGAAGTGGTGCAACGCAGAGAACATAAATGCGCAGTTCAGCCTATCAAAGGCCTTTTCTGTGTCCTGTCCCAGAAGAACTGCCTCCACGCCTTTTTTATTTGCAACCTCGAATCTAGGATACGCCTGGTGTTGTCGCCTGCTTGACGAAAATGTACGAATCCGACTTGGTCTTTATTAATTAGTTGCGGGAGCTAATTGTTCAGTCTTTCTGCTAATATTTTGGTAAAGATTTTCAGGTCTGAAGTCAGCAGACTTATGGGCCGATAGCTTGCACAATCTACAGGATCCTTGCCCTCTTTGTGAATAACTGTAATATAAGAATGGAGCATTGAGGTGGGTATTTCGCCTCCTTCTATAAAAAAAATAAACAAAGGGACCATGTGTTGGGAGAGCATGGACCCATAAGTCTTATAGTATAGATATGGAAGGCCATCTGGCCCAGGTGTCTTATGTGCCGGTAAGTTATTAATGATGTCCCCAATCTCTTCTGTTGTGACCTTCCTATTTAAGTCTTCTATTGCGTCAGGGGGCAGTCTAGGGGGAGATGGCACAAGATCAGATATGTATTTAGTAAGGTGTCTTTGTTAGCCGGGGATTTTGGCAAGGTGGAGTGGAGGGAATAAAGGGCAGAGTAATATTCATGAAAAGCCTGAGCCATCCCTTCAGGATCGTATTTGACAACACCATGGGAGTCTCTAATGCCGTAAGGAGCATTAGTGGATTCTTTGTCTTTTAATTGTCTAGCCAGCATAGAGTGGACTTTATTGCCATATTCATGGTATCTCTGGCTGGAGAAATGTAGTAGCTTCTCAATTCTTCCCATTGTGATGTCCTTCAACTGAGTCCTTAAATCAATCACTTCCCTCAGGTCCCTCTTCGTGGGGCGCACAAAGAGCTTGGCTTCCGTGAGTTTTAGCATCTTCTCATAGTAGGAATACTTAAATTTAGCATCTTTTTTAATCGTGAGGAGAGCGCAATACACTTTCCTCGGAATACATGGCCGCCGGGGGTGACGGACAAGTGTAGAGAGGCTCCAGGCACTTGGACACAATCCATCGCATCCAAGCCAGCCTGTCCTCCCACTATACACTCATTCACACCACTGTCACCCCCAAGCACCCCACCATCCACCTGGGTCACCTTCTCTCACTGTGTGGCGAGTAGCTGCGTCCCGCGGCCCCTCCACCTGGACCTGAGGCCCTGACCTTGCCGGCGCCCGGGCCCCACCAGCGGCATCCCGAATCCCGCAACTCACCCGGAGGACCCTCACTGCCGCTCCACCAAGACTTCCTCCTGAGGCGCCCGCACGAGTGTCATGGTCGGAAGCTGAGACCACACAATCCTGTGCGCTTCCCTGCCAACTGCACCCCAGGCCCTGGCTCCCCTGCTGCGAAGGTCCTGCGGCTGCCAGCCACCGCTGTTCCTGCGACCCACGGTGGGTCTGGCAGGTAAGAGGCCCCAGCTCACTGTGAAGGTCTTCTCAGACCCTGTGGCTGACCCTGTGCACCACGTGTGGGGCCTGCGACCACGGCTCTACACCATCACACAATCTCCCCTCCTACGAGCCGCTCCAAAGACTTCCGGAAACTCCAACTGCCAAGCGGCCCACAGCACCACTCCCTGAGCCTGCCTCTGTGGCCCCGTTCCTGCCACCGTAGCCCCCATCAATAGTGGTCCCCTGGTGATCACCCCAAGCCCGCTTCTGGGACATCCGGCAGGTCCGGCTTTCTAGCGGTCCCCAGCACCACTCCTGCTGCCAGGGCCATGGCTCCCACAGCATCATCTCACCCTACAGCGGCGGTCCCGTGACTGTCACTCATAGACGCCCCTGGATCTCACAGCGGGTCCACCAGCCGAGTGGACCCAGCACCACTCCACCATGCCCCCTTCAGCGGCACCACTGTCACTGCCATGTGCCACAACCGTACAAGCCTGACACTGGCCCCATCCCGCCGGCAGCCCCCAACTCAAGTCTCCCCAACATCGCTCCATGAACTCCTCCCTCCACACAGCATTACATCCCTGACTCCATTTCACCCCTGCCTGCACCTTATCCCGGACCGCATCTCATCCGCGGCTGCACCTCATCCCGGTCTGCATCTCACCCGTGGTTTCATCACATCTTTGGCTGCATTTCATCCCTGGCTATGTCTCATCCCTGGCTGCATCTCATCCATGGCTTTCATCTGCATCTCATCCCTGGCTGCATCTCATTCCTGGCTGCATCTCATCCCACTATTGTACCTACATCTGTTCTCAGACTGCACCGCATCACCCTGCTTCACCTGCTGGACTCTGTATGCCTCCATTTGCTTTGCGAATGCCTGGACTTGATTGGCACTCATCCGCTTTGCACACCCTTCCTGCTGCACCTGTCCCCTGTCGCTCCAGACCCCTGCCTCCATCTCACCCCCTCCTGCTGCTCCTGTCTTCCTGCCCCCTGCCTCCATCTCAACCCCGCCACTACCACTCCCCTTCTACACCTCACCCCCCTGCTCCACCTCTCACTCCCACTGAATCCTATACCCCCATGCAATGTTTTCCCTTCTCTTCACAATCACTCCACTTCCTACAACCCCCCTCAGTCCCTCCTCCCGACAACACAATAAAACTCTCCCCCTCCATCCTACCTAGCCATCTTACCCACTCCTCTGAACTCTTCTTCCACACCCAAGCCTTTATCTCCAAATATGCCCGCCACGCAAGCTCTCATGCCCCCACCTCCTGACCCTCTCCCTCTTCCTCCTACTTGCTGGCGACATCTCCCCTAATCCCGGTTTCCCCGAACACATCCCCACAATCACCCCTAGCCCACGCCCACTCCCCACCATTAACATCCGCAACCCCTGCCACCTTACACCCATCCCCCAAGCCGCCCCTCCCCCAATCCCCTATCTGGCGCACTCTGGAATGCCCGCTCAGTATGCATTAAACTCATCTTCATCCACGATCTCTATCACCAAAAAACTTTTTCCCTTGGCATCACCGAAACATGGCTCACCCCCTCCGACACAACCTTCCCCGCCGCCCTCTCCTATGGCGGACTCACTCTCTCCCACACACCCCGCCCCAGCAACGCCTGCGGTGGAGGTGTTGGCCTACTCCTGGCCAACAGCTGCTTCTTCACCCCAATTACACCACCCCCCTCTGCCTCCCTCCCTTCCTTCGAGGTGCACTCCGTGCGTATCTTCTCCCCCTGCAACTTCCAACTGGCTGTCGTCTCCGGCCCTCCAGGATCCTCATCCACCTTCTTCGACCACTTCACAACCTGGCTTTTTCACCTCCTCTCCTTCGACATTCCCACCATCATCATGGGCGACTTCAACATCCCCATTGATAAACCCCACGCTGCTGCCTCAAGACTCCTCTCTCTAACCTCCTCCTTAGGCTTCTCCCAGTGTCCAAGGCTTATGGAGGGTTTCATTGATTTCCGGGTCCGGGGTAAAGAGGCCCCGAGCCCTCCGTGCCCGGAGCACAGCCTGGGAATCCGGGGCCTGCACCATCTTGGCGCTTATCTGCAGAGGGAGTTCCCGTGCCCGCTGCTCATCCAGTGGGGAGGAGTGGGTATTGAGCAGCTTCGACGGGCTTCCTCCAATGAAGTGAGACAGCGCAATGTTATTGACCGGGGCTTCCTATTGCATCTCCCGCGGCTCCTCAGGTTCCAAGACCTCTCTCCTTTCCCTGGTCAGCTGCATGGGAGACACAGAGATTCTGCTGTATATACCAAATAGTATACACAGACTGCTGTATACAGCATACAGTTGTGGCCAAAAGTATTGACACCCCTGCAATTCTGTCAGATAATATTCAGTTTCTTCCTGAAAATGATTGCAATCACAAATTCTTTGGTATTATTATCTTCATTTAATTTGTCTTCAATGAAAAAACACAAAAAGAATTGTCCTAAAGCCAAATTGAATATAATTCCACACCAAACAAAACAGGGGGTGGACAAAAGTATTGGCACTGTTAGAAAAATCATGTGATGCTTCTTTAATTTGTGTAATTAACAGCACCTGTAACTTCCTTGTGGCACCTAACAGGTGTTGGCAATACAGTGCCTACAAGTAGTCTTCAACCCCCTGCAGATTTAGCTGGTTGACACATGCGGAATTAACTTGGCATTGTGACATTTGGACTGTAGATCAGCCTGGAAGTGGGAAATGCACTGCAGCCAAAAAGATTGTTTACATTTTTTTTTTTTTTTTTTTTTAAAGTGTTAAAAGTTAATTCAGAGGATCATTTATTATTCAACCCCTCAAACCACCAGCATTCTGTTTGGTCCCCCTAAAGTATTAAAAAATAGTTCAGGCACAAAGAACAATGAGCTTCACATGTGTGGATTAATTATCTCTTTTGCCAGCCTTTTCTGACTATTTAAGACCCTCCCCAAACTTGTGAACAGCACTCATACATGGTCAACATGGGAAAGACAAAGGAGCATTCCAAGGCCATCAGAGACAAGATCGTGGAGGGTCCAAGGGGTACAAAACCCTTTCCAAGGAGTTGGGCCTACCTGTCTCCACTGTTGGGAGCATCATCCGGAAGTGGAAGGCTTATGGAACTACTGTTAGACTTCCACGGCATGGACAGCCTTTAAAGGTTTCCTCCCGTGCCGAGGCCAGGCTTGTCCGAAGAGTCAAGGATAACCCAAGGACAACAAGGAAGGAGCTCCGGGAAGATCTCATGGCAGTGGGGACATTGGTTTCAGTCAATACCATAAGTAACGTACTCCACCGCAATGGTCTCCGTTCCAGACGAGCCCGTAAGGTACCTTTACTTTCAAAGCGTCATGTCAAGGCTCGTCTACAGTTTGCTCATGATCACTTGGAGGACTCTGAGACAGACTGGTTCAAGGTTCTATGGTCTGATGAGACCAAGATCGAGATCTTTGGTGCCAACCACACACGTGACGTTTGGAGACTGGATGGCACTGCATACGACCCCAAGAGTACCATCCCTACAGTCAAGCATGGTGGTGGCAGCATCATGCTGTGGGGCTGTTTCTCAGCCAAGGGGCCTGGCCAACTGGTCCGCATCCATGGGAAGATGGATAGCACGGCCTACCTGGAGATTTTGGCCAAGAACCTCCGCTCCTCCATCAAGGATCTTAAGATGGGTCGTAATTTCATCTTCCAACAAGACAACGACCCAAAGCACACAGCCAAGAAAACCAAGGCCTGGTTCAAGAGGGAAAAAATCAAGGTGATGGAGTGGCCTAGCCAGTCTCCTGACCTTAACCCAATTGAAAACTTGTGGAAGGAGCTCAAGATTAAAGTCCACATGAGACACCCAAAGAACCTAGATAACTTGGAGAAGATCTGCATGGAGGAGTGGGCCAAGATAACTCCAGAGACCTGTGGCAGCCTGATCAGGTCTTATAAAAACGATTATTATCTGTAATTGCAAACAAGGGTTATTCCACAAAATATTAAACCTAGGGGTTGAATAAAAATTGACCCACACATTTTTGTTTAAAATTTATTAAAATTCAACTGAGCAACATAACTTTTTGGTTTGTAAGATTTATGCTTCTGTTAATAAATCCTACTCTCGTTTGCAGTTTGAAGGCTCTAAATAATTTGCATCTTATCAAACCACCTAAATCTGCAGGGGGTTGAAGACTACTTGTAGGCACTGTAACTAAATCACACTTGCAGCCAGTTGACATGGATTAAAGTTGACTCAATCTCTGTCCTGTGTCCTTGTGTGCACCACATTGAGCAGGAGAAAAGAAAGAAGACCAAAGAACTGTCTGAGGACTTGAGAAACCAAATTATGAGGAAGCATGAGCAATCTCAAGGCTACAAGTACATCTCCAAAGACCTGAATGTTCCTGTGTCTACCGTGTGCAGTGTCATCAAGAAGTTTAAAGCTCATGGCACTGTGGCTAACCTCCCTAGATGTGGACGGAAAAGAAAAATTGACGAGAGATTTCAATGCAAGATTGTACGGATGGTGGATAAAGAACCGCGACTAACATCCAGACAAGTTAAAGCTGCCCTGCAGTCCGAGGGTACAACAGTGTCAACTCGTACTATCCGTCGGAGTCTGAATTAAAAGGGACTGTATGGTAGGATACCCAGGAAGACCTCACTTCTTACCCCGATACACAAAAAAGCCAGGCTGGAGTTTGCCAAAACTTACCTGAGAAAGCCTACAACGTTTCGGAAGAATGTTCTCTGGTCAGATGAGACAAAAGTATAGCTTTTTGGACAAAGGCATCAACATAGAGTTTACAGGAGAAAAAAGAGGCATTCAAAGAAAAGAACACAGTCCCTACAGTCAAACATGGCGGAGGTTCACTAATGTTTTGGGGTTGCTTTGCTGCCTCTGGCACTGGACTGCTTGACCGTGTGCATGGCATTATGAAGTCTGAAGACTACCAACAAATTTTGCAGCATAATGTAGGGCCCAGTGTGAGAAAGCTGAGTCTCCCTCAGAGGTAATGGGTCTTCCAGCAAGACAATGACCCAAATCACACTTCAAAAAGCACTAGAAAATGGTTTAAAAGAAAGCACTGGAGACTTCTAAGGTGGCCAGCAATGAGTCCAGACCTGAATACCATAGAACACATGTGGAGAGATCTAAAAATGGCAGTTTGGAGAAGGCACCCTTCTAATATCAGGGACCTGGAGCAGTTTGCCAAAGAAGAATGGTCTAAAATTCCAGGAAAGCATTGCAGGAAACTCATTGATGGTTACCGGAAGCGGTTATTTTGGCTAAAGGTTGTGCAACCAAGTATTAGGCTAAGGGTGCCAATACTTTTGTCTGGCCCATTTTTGGAGTTTTGTGTGAAATGATCAATGTTTTGCTTTTTGCTTCATTCTCTTTTGTATTTTTTCATTGAAGACTCCTCGGCGGGGGGAGCGGTGCATATTACATTGTACTGTGTATGCGCCTCCCCCTCAGTGGTATACAGGCCCCCGCCCCCTGCAGTGGTATACAGGTTCCCCCTTGCTGCCGCACACCTGTAAAATAATATCTCATTCATACTTATCCCTGATGCCGTCACGTCCTCCGCTCTTCTTCCTGCTTCCTGTGGGGGCGCGACAGCATCAGGGATAAGTATGAATGAGATATTATTTTACAGGTGTGCGGCAGCAAGGGGGAAGCTGTATACCACTGATGGGGAGCGGGCGGCCTGTATACCACTGCAGGGGGGGACCTGTATACCACTGATGGGGGGGCGGGCGGCCTGTATACCACTGCGGGGGGACCTGTATACCACTGATGGGGTTTGGGCAGCCTGTATACCACTGATGGGGGGGTGCCTGTATACCACTGATGGGGAGGCCTGTATACCACTGATGATGGGGTCTGTATATATCATTGATGGGGGGCTGTATATACCACTGAGGGGGGCCTGTACATACCACTGATGTGGGGCCTGTGTATACCACTGATGGGGCTGTAACCACTGATGTGGGGCCTGTATATACCACTGATGGGGGGCCTGTATATACCACTGATGGGGAGTCTGTATATACCACTGAGGGGGAGTCTGTATATACCACTGAGGGGGAGCCTGTATATACCACTGATAGGGGGCCTGTATATACCACTGATGGGGGCCTGTATATACCACTGATGGGGGCTGTAACTCTGATGGGAGGCCTGTATATACCACTGATGGGGGGCTTGTATATATCACTGATGGGGAGCCTGTATATACCACTGAGGGGGGGCCTGTATATACCACTGATGGGGGCTGTATATACCACTGATGGGGGGCCTCTTTATACCATTGATGGGGGGGCTGTATATACCACTGATAGGGGCTGTAACCTCTGATGGGAGGCCTGTATATACCTCTGATGGGGGGCCTGTATATATCACTGATGGGGAGCCTGTATATACCACTGAGGGGGGCCTGTATATACCACTGATGGGGGGGCCTGTATATACCACTGATGGGGGGCTGTATATACCACTGATGGGGCTGTAACCTCTGATGGGAGGCCTGTATATACCACTGATGGGGGGCATATACACTGATGGGGGGGCTGTATATACCACTGATGGGGGCTGTAACCTCTGATGGGAGGCCTGTATATGTCACTGATGGGGAGCCTGTATATACCACTGATGAGCGCTGTAACCATTGATGTGGGGCCTGGATATATCACTGAGGTGGGCTGTATATACCACTGATGGGGGCCTGTATATACCACTGATGGGGGGCTGTATATACCACTGATGGGGGGCTGTATATACCACTGATGGGGCTGTAACCTCTGATGGGAGGCCTGTATATACCACTGATGGGGGGCCTGTATATATCACTGAGGGGGGCCTGTATATACCACTGATGGGGGGCCTGTATATACTACTGATAGGGGGCCTGTATATACCACTGATGGGGGCTGTATATACTACTGATGGGGGGCTGTATATGCCACTGATGGGGGCTGTAACCTCTGATGGGAGGCCTGTATATACCACTGATGGGGTGCCTGTATATACCACTGAGGTGGGGCCTGTAACCACTGATGTGGGGCCTGTATATACCACTGATGGGGGTCTGTATATACCACTGATGGGGGGCCTGTATATACCACTGATGGGGGCTGTAACCTCTGATGGGAGGCCTGTATATACCACTGATGGGGGCTGTATATACCACTGATGGGGGCTGTAACCTCTGATGGGAGGCATGTATATACCACTGATGGGGGGCTGTATTCCACTGATGGGGGCTGTAACCTCTGATGGGGGAGAACTGTATACCAGTGATGGAGGTCCTATATACCAGTGATGGGGGATTATATACCAGTAATGGGGGGCCATTTATCATGATGAGAGGTGCTGTATAGTGTGATGAGAGTCACCTTCATTTTCTCCCCTAGGCTTATACTCGAGTCAATAAGTTTCCCTAGTTTTGGAGGGTAAAATTAGGGGCCTCAGCTTATACTCGGGTCGGCTTATACTCAAGTATATACGGTATACTGAATACAGTATATATGTGATGTACAGTCCCTGAGAAAAGTTTTGTCGCTTATCCATGTTATGTAAATAAAAGCTTAGAACCTGATGTTAAATTCATCCATTAGTTGATACAATCCATATATTTGTATTTTAAGTTAATTATTTGTTTGAATATCACTTTACTTTCTGTGGGCGACAAAACAAATTTTTGTCTTGCCAAAATCTGACCATTCTGTGTTCATTAAATGATCAATATTTCAGCATTGATGCCAATTTATTTTCTTAACCTAAACCACATTTGGGAGGGTTTCAGCTTTCAAAAGAGTAATTTATACAACCAATGGATGAATTTAACATCAGGTTATAAACTTTACATAACATGGATAAGCGACATAACTTTTGTCAGGGACTGTATATACAACACTCTCCTTGTCTACTATGTGATGTATACAGCAGACTTACCCCTGCTTGAGTTCTAACCGACGCAAAAGTGGAAAAGCAGTTTTGAGTAGTAACCTTACCAATATCATTGAATATCACACCTACAATAGACCTAAGCAGTGCCAATCATTACAGTAGGGGTTCGTTAATCAAACATTTTGTATGACCTACAAATGTTATAAAATTCACATGTCCCTTGGCAGAAAAAATGTTCCTACCTCTGCCTTGAACACTTGTCTTTGGATGTTCGTTTATACAGTACCCAACCCCCACCAAATTTTACCTACCTAAATACGGCCACGACTAAAGTATAGATATTTTATTCTGCAACCCGGCTTTTGTCCTTGAAGGTGATATTCATCATAAAGATAGTTGAATTACAGTCAATGTGGTCCAGGCAAAATCTAGTTTTACTTAAGACAGGGGTGAACCTAGATCTGCTGCCTGAGGCAAACTGCAAAATGGCCCCCTCATATTAAATTTTTTAAATCGGGTAGAAATAAATCTGGTTCATAGATATTTATATATGTCCTGTAAAAATGAAGTGGACATTTTAATTTAGAGAAATAAAAAACAGTATGTCCAAGCACAAGGATGTCAGTGCCATCACACATACATACAAGAACTACACAGAAGAATCCAGAACAAGTAGTAGTAATGACAATGACAGGCTTGGCACAAGCTACAGAAAAACAATGATGGCTGGCAGAGCTGTGGTCCTGTAGGCAGACATAGCCCTGCATTCTTATAGCATACACTTAGGAGGCAGCACTGATTGCCAATCTATTATCTGTCACATCGCCATTGGATTCGGTGGCTGGTGTTCCTGCCTCGGTCACTGGAAGGCACCGGATTCCTTCGGCTGATTGTGTCGGTGATAGGAGGGCCATGTCTGCAATATGGACACTGCCTCTTCGACGTCGTGTCCCTCTGTCGCTGAAACGCCGCCGTGTTCTTCTGTCAGAAGTGGGGTGGTTGGTGCCAGTTGTGCATCACCGTCTGGCCTGGTTCTAGGGGCGGTCCGGATGAGATCATCAGGCTGTGAGCTCCAGCCTATGGGACGTAACTGCGCCCTTCAAATACCTTGGAGCCTGTCTTGCAATATAGTCTTGGTTCCACAGTGATATAGTGTGTGTTTGGTATTGACTCTGACCTTTGCCTCGATTTTGACTCTGCTACAGCCTGACATATTTGTACCTTAGCTGCCCTCCCGGTTTGACTCGGACTTCTGACTATGTTTTCAGGGCCTGATTTTTCCCTTCCTGGCACCTTCTTGCTCCGCTGCTCATAATAGTTAGCTACCCCTTGGCTCAGCTGTAATTCCAGATTCCTGTATAGGGGTAAAGGGTCTCGGGGTTTCTCGGGGTGCTGCCTTACCAGCAGCTCAGCCTCACGGTGGGGTGTCGCATTATTTCTGGCACACTCCGACAAAACTTCGTGCAGCTCCAATGTGGCCGCTGTCTGGCACTACTTAGTCAGACATACCCATCATGCAGCACCGTCTATACAACTTATGCAACAACCTGCAGTCTGAGCATCAACATGCAGCCACTGCATTAAGCTGGTAAAATGGGTCTTCTCTTCCAACAGGCCTACACCTCCTCCCGAAATGCTAAGCTAATCACAAGCCCCGCACACGGGCTGTCCAGAGCTAATAGCAGCGGCCTTCCAATTGGGTTGAGCGAAGGATGTGGGAGCGTGAAGGGGGACGAGCGCCAACAACCAACCACCGTTTGGAAAAAACATGGCTAGAATACTTGTATGTACCGAGGGGCAGCACTGGACATAGTGTGTAAGTTATGGCCAATCAGTCCTGCATCAGAAGCTTATGTGAAAGGGACAATGCATCCTGCACCAGGGGCATACATAGAACATGTGGCTCCAACAGACCCCACCAGCCCACATACCGTATTGCACCCCTCCAAATTCCTGTACTCCAAAAAATGGTAACACCACAACTTAAAAGGAAAGTCTGTCACCCCCTGAAATGCATATTAAGCTAGCTATTATGATATAGGACTTGCTCAGTAAAAATATACTATAACAGTACATTTTCCTGAGAAAATTATTTCAATACAAATGCAAATGAGGAAACTTCCGTGCACCCCTAATACATGTCTATGGGGTTTTGGTCAACAAATGACGTAAGGAGCCTCATATAAAATGTTTTCTCTTCTCTACTCCTCTTTAGGCTATGTTCCCACACGTAAGGTTTTGCTGTGTTTTTATGCAAATATATGCTAATTTAAATTTTTGATTCCAGCAAAACCTATGTGATCCAGGGAAATGCTGTCCACACCCATTGGTTTTATTTCTTTGCAGAGACCTTAACATGCACAGGTTTTGCTGCGTCTCAACTCTATCCTGCGTTTTTGCAGTGTTCTATGGGCAAAAACGCAGAAATGCAGTGTATGAACACAGCCTTAGAATGGGAGTAATGGTGAGTGATCTTTTGGCCAAGCCAACTGTGCACCAAAGCCCTTTCATTTGTATATTAATTAAGTCAATTACTTTGGCTCTGCACCACTATAACATACCATGCTACTATGATCTTTATAGGGGCCAAGTCCCATTTATAACTAGTTTAATATGCATTTTGGGGGCATCGACTTCCTTTAAATATTTAAACCACAACAAGAAAATTAAATATGTAATACTTAGTTTGTCCCATTTGGAATATTTATCGCTAAATCAAAGGATATGTCATATAGAGCATGTCCTAGAAATGCAGGACCCACTTATGAAGGAAAAAAATAAAATACAGATCCAGCAAGAGGCGTAACTACAACAGGTGAAGGGGTTGTAATCATACCCGGACCCTGAAACCTAGGGGACCTCAAAAGTAGGGATGGGCGAACAGCTTGTTTTTCCCCGTGTGTGGGTTCGGTGATCCTGCGCCAAAGGACGGATATGGTAATCTCATATTCAATTAGTATACCTCCCGGGTCTGCATTATCTCCCCCAGGTGTGCCACGCAGGGCTTCCGGGTTCAATCTTCATGTGAGCGGCTAGCTAAGGGGCACGCCAGAAGTGATGCAGCGACATGTCACACCAGGAAGAGACATCACTATCACTATGCTGCTCCCCACTGCAGCCTTTTTTCAGCTGCGGTGCGGGTTGCCGCACATCTGCATCTCCGCAGCATGTTAATTTATTGCTGTGGACTCCAATGCAATCTCTAGTGGGTGAATACAGGGAAAAGCTGCCCTGCCCCGAACGCAGATCATGGACACAAGGTGACTGCATTCACCTGCAGCTTTCCTCAGGTCTGGAGACACTACGTCCAGCGCACAGTGTCTCCAGATCATCTGCACATAGCCTTAGGGTGCACAGCACTCATCTACAGACATGGTCGGTCAGCACTGATGGCATTAAATAAGACTCAGGAGAGCTTACAGGTTACACCATGCTGCATATACACTACCACCGTTCAAAAGTTTGGGGTCATTTAGAAATTTCCTTATTTTTCAAAGAACAGCACATTTTTTTTTCAATGAAGCGAACATTAAATGACTCAGAAATACTCAATACATTGTTAATTATGTAAATGACTAATCTAGCTTCAAACGTATGTTTTTTTAATGCAATATCTACAGTACATAGGTGTATAGAGGCCCATTTCCAACAACCACTCCAGTGTTTTATTGTAACATTGTGTTTGCTAAGGCCGGCTTCACACTACGTTTTTTGTGATCCGGGCTGATCCGATGAGAACCAGATGGGCCCGGATCACATTTCAGCCCAAAAGTTTGCCTATGGGGCCGGATGGAGCCGAATGGCAGCTATCTGCCATCCGGTTTCCATGTGTCCGGGTGAATCCGGGAGGACTTGGATTTTTCATCCGGACACAAAAATGCTGCATGCAGGATTTTTGTGTCCGGGGAGAAAAATCTACCCAAACCGGATCCTCCCGGATTCTCCCGAATCCTCCCAGATCCTCCCGATCCGTCCGGGAACCGGACACCTGCGGCCGCACGCCGCTGTTATTTCAGGACCACGGCTTGCTCCCAGCGAGCTACCGTCCTGAATCAGCAGCTTCAGCTGCGTGCGGCTGCACACCGGCCCGGAGGGCATATTAGCTCTCCAGTTCTGTGTGCTGATCCGGTCCGGGGCTGTGTGGTTTACACCGGACAGCCCCGGATTGGACCTTACCGTGGTGTGAAGCCACCCTTAGAAGGCTAATGGATGTTTAGAAAACCTTTGTACAAATATGTTAGCACAGCTGAAAATAATTTGGCTGATTAGAGAAGCTATAAAATTGACCTTCCTTTGAGAAGGACGTTGAGAATCTGGAGCATTACACTTCTTTGTTCTATGAAACTCTCAAAATGGCCAGAAAAAGATTTCCTACAACGGTGTGTACTATTCCCTTTGATGGAGAGCATAAACAGGCTCTAACTAGAGTAGAAAGAGAAGTGGGAGGCCCCGCTGGCCAACTGAGCAACAACACAAGTACATTAGAGTCTCTAGTTTGAGAAATCGACACCTCACAGCTGCTCATCTGACAGCTTCATTAAATAATCCCCCCCAAAGGTCTGCAATGCTGTAATTGCTGCAAAGGGAGCATTCTTTGACGAAAGCAAAGTTTGAAGGAGAAATTATTATTCCAGATAAAAATCATTATTTTTAACCTTGTCAATGTCTGGACTATATTTTCTATTCATTTTGCAACTCATTTGATAAATAAAAGTATGCATTTCATGGAAAAGACAAAATTGTCTGGGTGACCCCAAATTTCTGAACGGTAGTGTATGTAGGAGGTTATTATCAGGGGGTGGGGGGGGATGGTGTTAGGGGTCTCTGTTGGAACCTGCGAAGCAGAGACAATTATGGATTCAGGCCTGATTACACTCATGAATCATAGGCAGTATATCCATATACACTCTTCACTCAATTATAAACAGAAACACATACAGTAACAGTACACTACATACTACAGATGCACTATTACATACACAAGAAACCTATGTATCCATTTACAAACAGGAGAACATGCACTACACACACTATTGCATACACTATAAATTCCATTCCATTTGGTCATGTGTGCTGCAGCAGGGCCTTCACCACCTGCCCCATACCAGGACAGAGGTTAGTGCTCCATATAGGCCCCAGCACAGGAGGAGGCTGGGAGCTGCTGCCTCCTCTATGCAGACACATTTTCCCTCTCCTCCAAATTCTTGGTCCGACTGCCTCTTATGATCTCAGGAGGAGGAAGGAGTCATGGAGGGAACTATGTGTAGAAGCACCAGCAGCTCTTCCCTCAGGTATGGTTGGGGCTGGGGATCCCTCCTGCGGTGGAATGATCAGCCCTAGCTCCAGATTCGGCAGGGGGCAGCATCAACTTGTGACACTGCCACCTACTGGCCACAGTAATTATCACACTGTGAGGAGATTTCTGGCTTTGATCTCTCCCTGCTTTGTCCCTCATTGTGGATGTACTGATCAGCCAGAAGGTAAGGAGGAGAGAAGATAGAGATGGACCCTGTGGTGGAGGTGGCACCGAGCTCCTCACAGGAGGACTTTGTGCATCAGGTCTCCTGCACTGTGCCCACTGCTGCCCAGCAGGTGGTGCAGCCTGAGGTAACAAGCCCAAGTTGCTTCATTATGGGTGCACCCCTGCTTAAAGGGAATTTGTTAGCAGCTTTTTGATACCTCATCTGAGTTCTGAATGATGTAGGCAAAAAGACCCTGAATACATTGATTTATCACTTAGTTTACTGGGTGTAGTGGTTCTGACGCAGTGTTTTTAGATTTGGCATGTAGCAGAGCTCCCAAAGCTGGCCCATGCTTTCTATATACAAAGTCTATAGACAATGAGGTCCTTATCACAGCAGGGGACATGACTGACTAGCTGAACTCTAGTTGATATAGTCTGCCATGATAATCTCCTGAAGCTAAAACAAACATTGCAGGAAAACAACTGAACACAGTGTGATTAGCATTGCACCTCTGATCTTTGTTAACTCCTGAAGCATTCTGTCTTTTAATTACATAGCAAAAACCTGCTGACTGATTTTCTTTAACCTCTGATTGCCTGAATTAAAATCTACATGTGCATACAAATTGAACTGGTGTGATGCGAGTGCACAAGAGTAGGCATTAAAGGGTTAAAGGAAACCTGTCATCTAAAAAAATGCTATTAACCTGTAGATATGGGTGACTGAAACCACACTGATTCCACCCCTGTAACTGAAAGGCCGAGGCTGTCGGGAAGCATAAAGATCATTTCCTCCGGACTGCACAGCGTCAGAACGCTAGTAACCTGCAGATTAACCCCATATCTGCTGGTAAGTAGCACTTTTTTACATGGAAGGTTAAATGCAACAAGATATAAACAAAAAAACTTCTGTTTTTTTCTTATTATATCTCAATCATGTATGTGTTTTTAATTAAATAACAATCAATTACTAAATTAGCTGTGCTTTATAGGCTCCCAAAGGCAACTGTCAAAAAAGGAGCATGCTGCTAGACTACAGTAATGATACAGTATATTGATACTGACTTAGTGCTAAGGGAAAACCTGCATTACGTTTTTTTTGTACGTCCTGATTCTGATGGTTCTGGAAAAAAAATCTTAATATAATTTCTATAGTGCTGAATAAGATATTACTCTTGTAAATCCCTAGCCAGTCCTAAAATAATAAAGATTACTATACCGAAGTTTAAATCCCCTAGTGGGGGAGGATACAGAACAAGAAATCAACTACTTTTATTAAAGAAAATACATTACTGAGCTCCCTCCAGCACCGGTTACTGTCAGCAGTAAAGTATATAAATCAGCAATTAAAGGCGGTCATTCCAATTATATCCACAAAGAATCCATTGTAACATAATAACATTACTGCTTAAATGTGAGCCCTGCGCCTAACCTGTGTCTCCTGTACTAGGGAGGTGGTCTTACTAATATGCGATCAATAGCTTCCAAATACTAGGGAGTTCTGTAGTGTGCCTTCCCCTGTCCACATGATGTCTGAAACTTGTGTCTGATCCATTCACAGGTCCCCTGCGTCCTGGATTCCCTTATTCATACAATCCCAGGCTTTGCACTTACCCTCTATAGCAGTGATGGCGAACCTATGACACGCGTGTCAGCACTGACACGCGTAGCCATTTTCAGTGACACGCGGCCGCCGGAGAAACTAGACTCGCTATTTGGATAAAAACCACAGACACATCTGCGATTTGTAAATGACACATTACTCGCTTCCCCATTCACTAACATTGGACTCGCTAGAC
Organism: Allobates femoralis; assembly: GCA_033576535.1. Classification (NCBI taxonomy): domain Eukaryota; kingdom Metazoa; phylum Chordata; class Amphibia; order Anura; family Aromobatidae; genus Allobates; species Allobates femoralis. The sequence continues at coordinate 359,231,147 of JARQOC010000006.1, forward strand.
TAGCAACGAGTAGCAGCGAGTCCCGGGGTCGGACTCGCTAGACTAGAGTCAAGCGATTCAGAGTTAGGACTCGCCCATCACTAACTACAGATGAGGAAAAAAAAATGTGCTGGAGGTCCGTAGCCAGAACAGCAGAGCTCCGGCACAGAGCGTCTAGTCCTGGGACTTCCGGTAGGGCGGCGGAACTTCTGGCTGGCGCAGCAGGGAGCAGCGGAACGCTGTGGGGGACGCATATCTGAGGCCCTGTGATCGCTGTCTGGAGGTCCAGTGATTACAACCATCCTCGAGTCCAGTGAAAGGTTCTGGGCAGAATCTGGGCTGGGTGTCATGAATGTGTGATTGGCCATTACTGAGATAAGTGAGGGGGAGGCTGGAAGAGGCCTGTGCTATGGGTGCCGTTTCCCGCCATTAATTTACATAAGGAACGCCATCTTGCAGCATAGTACAGACTGCATTTCACCCTATTAATCCCTATTTCTGCTTATTAACTCTGCCCTTTCCTAAAAGACAGTTAACCCCTAATTGCCTGCAGGGCTATCTATAAATCATCTGTCACTGCCCCTCTGATGGAGAAGCCAAAAAAACCAAGGTTAAGTAAAGGAAGTGGTAGTAGCAGTAGCCGACCCTTTCAGGAGACATGGACTGAGATGTATGGCATTATAGAAAAAATGGCAGATCATTTTGCGTTCTATGTAGTGAAACGGTAGTAAGCAGAACGTGGAATATAAATAGACATTTTGACAGATAACCTTAGTAGCGCTTGCTTGGCCTTGAAGTGTACAAAATACCAACCTTCAATTGAAGATTTAGCCAATGAAATTCAGCAACAAAAAAGTCACTAAATCAGTGATGGCGAACCTGTGGCAGTGTGGCAGTCCAGCTGTTGCTGTTGCTGGACTGCCACAGGTTCGCCATCACTGGAAGAATTCCCCTCCCCCTCACTTATCTGACTTACTTCATGACACCCCACACAAGTTAAATAACAGCAAGACCAACAAAAGAAACCAACTGACAGATTAACAAAGAAGTCACTAAGCAGGTAAGTTAAAGAATTATACATATTTGTTATTTAAACTATAAATATCGTAAAATTAGGGTTTTTTTTCTCAAGGTGACACACCTCGCGAGTTATGCTCGCTTTTTTGGCGAATTTTGACACACCAAGCTCAAAAGGTTGCCCATCACTGCTCTATAGTTATTTTTTGCTTCCACTAAATTTTAGTCTTCTGCTTTCCTTGTGCACACCAGAGCTCTGCTCTATTGTATTTACACTATGTTTGTGCTTTCATTGCACATATGCTAGATGCAAGAGTCTTGATGTATTTTTACCTTATTCCTGCTTATACCTTGTATTTGGAGTCTGGTTATTTGGTTTCGTACTTTATTTTCTGGAGGGCACTGATTCTCCTCTCCAAATGAGCTGCGTGTGACTTTGAAACCATCAGTGACAATTTTATTGCTCCCTGCTACTCTTTAGTTACTGTAGATGACCGGATTTGGCTACTCCATACACATGAAGTGTGGTATGCCACTGCTGTGGTTAGGCAATGTAATCTTTGGGGGGGACCGTTGGCACAGGAATACTAAGGGGAGTTTGAAGTCATATGCCAGTTTGCTGCTCTGACGTTTTAAAAAACTCCATTATAACTTGCCTATAGAATGAACTCCTTTTCCAACATTTTTCCTATTACTTGGCACCTACTCCTCTGATGATTTTAGACTTGATTTTTAAGCATTTTTTTTCTGTAGCCTGAATAAAAACTTCTAAGTCAAGAGACATACAGAGGTACAGCAAAGGCTACTTTTTGCATTTTGATCTGAGCCTGGCTGCATTATTAATGGCCGGTATGTATTAAACAGGCGGAGGTCTACTGCAATGTAATTCTGAGTGGTTTGCTGGAACTTGCAGCATCACATGACTAGCTAATGCATTTAAGTTGAGAAGTTTAATGCATGTTGACAATGTTTAGTGCATGGAGGTTTGTGCATGTCTGAACACACCTTTCCACCTGTGGATGCGTCTCAGGTAGTATATCAGGTGACTGTTTCTTGGTCAGGTGGTCTCTGATGCTAGCAAGGTCCTGCAAGAGGACAGGTTTGCTGAACAGGCACATGGTTATGAGACAAGGTCTGGAGCTTGCTGTAGCTCCTGGAGCCGTGGACTGCCAGTGTGATGGAAGCATGCTATGCCCCCTAGAAAGGTAACCTCAGGAGAAGGGGTTGTGTACTGACTAAGGTCAGTGAATGAACTATGTGGCCGAACCCTGCATATGAAGTTAGGGACTGTGTATCCCAATTGTTACATATAGTCGTATGTTTGATTTACATACAGCAGTTAATGTGCCTAAATTTAATTACCAACTGTCAAATGCTAAGGAAATCCTGGAGTATGAGGATCCTGGCCTAAATAAACCAACTGGACTTGATTTAAATAGAAACTGTTACTGCGTGCTTCAATTCCGCTGTCAAAAGTGTTGTTCCCCAATACATTCAGCGAGTGCTGTCTTTCATATGGTGCTAGACTGCGGGCAAGAATCAAGGAAGCACATGTGGAAATTAGAGCAGCAGTTTGCTGTGGATTTGCCGGGTGGGTCCACGAACATTTTTACGCACACTCAAGGCAGTTTGCTGTGGATCAGTGGGTCCATGAAGTGCTGGGTGGAGCTATGCAGATCAAGCTTGGTGATCCTAATAAGGGCTACACCCAATATTCATCTGATGCCCGGAAGAAAAATGGTTATGAGACCATTAAAGACAGAGTAATCATTCAGACGACCAAGAGTATGAAACACCCTGATGTGGGTGTGGTTCCAGATTTATTACATCTAGTTATAATTGGTCGGGATGTTATATTTTTTTGGGACTTGTGGGTTGAACAGGTTGCCCAAAAGGGGCGGAGTCCCAAATAGAGGTGTTGGCCCAACAGGGGCCCAAAAAAGGGGTGGTATCTCCTTCTATGATAGTGGATAATAAGAGTGACAGTCCAGAGTTAGGGGTGACCAAAGAAAATGGCGGGTCTTCCCAACTTAGTGACATGACGACTATAGCAATAAAGAAAGGCATGAAAGTAACATGGTAACTCTAGAGGAAGGGGCCGACACCAAAGTGGGAAATGACTTGGTCCAAAATACCAGGGAGAGTGACAATGACTCCAAGGATAACTGTAACTCTAATATGATAGATTGTGAGTACAGTAAAAAAAAAAAAAAAGGGGTCAAGTAAGGATGGCAAATGCTCCAGTAGCCAGAAAAGTAAGGGGTGCAAAGAGGCTGAACAAGTTGCACCCTCTAAGTCATATACTTCTTTTCTAAAGGTGGATCCTCTTCCAGAGGCTAAGGAAGTCAGGAAGGAAGATAAAGGGACTTTGGCAGTAGCAACTGCTGGTGCAGTGGCAAATAATATGCTGAAACTGATACATTGCGACAACAGTGGTCCACGAGATGACGTCATGGAGAAGTAGCCAGCCAAGAAGGTGGTGTGTGTCCTCTCCAGTATCTGAACAAACAGCTGATGGTCAGTTGATGAAGCCATAGGAGAAGATATCCTAGAGTGCAATATAGGAGAAGGAATGCTGGGAAGCGTTAGTGGTTTGATAGTCTATGACTATGTGTTGGAGGAGTCCTTAGTAAGGTGTAGGGAGTAGTATGGGCCATGATGTGTAAGGTCCATGATACTATGCCAAATAGCTGTGGTGGGCATCACACTGTGTTAGGGGCTGTGGGGGACCTCAATATGTGTGGAGAGCTGAGGCGATCATTATGCTGCGTGGGGGACTGCAGGGGCATCATTCTGTGGGGAATACTGTAGAGCCATCCTGCAGTGTATGCAGCGCCGGACTGGGGTGTCTGGGGCCCACCAGGAAAATTGACCCCAGGGCCCACCCACCCGGGCCCGCCCATTTTTCAGCTAAATGCAAATACCTGTTATCCGTTATACCTATAATGGCCACTTTACACGCAGCTACAGGTAACAGGTTTTCCACAGGTAACTTACTGGCTGCAGTGAAATCATGGAGACATTGTTCCATTTGTACACAGCAACAAGATAGAACCTTGTCTCCATGATTTCACTGCAACCAGTAAGTTACCTGTGGATAACCTGTTACCTGTAGCTGCGTGTAAAGTGGCCATTATAGTGGAGCGTGGACTGTAAAACCCAGGCGGCTCCTGCACATCACTGTGCGCTCACCATTACTGTAATGTATCATTACTGTAGTTTGCATTAAAGGGATTTTTTGATGAAAACAAGTTGTCAGCGATGCACAGGTTCGGAAGGTGATCACTTATTTATTGGTGGAATCCGCACCATCAGAAGAATGTGGAGTTTTGAGCATTTGGTGATATTTTTCCCTCAGTATTTGTAAGACAAAACCAGGAGTGGAGCAATCAGAGGTAATGTTTCTGCATTTCTCACCCTCTCCTGGTTTTGTCTTATAAATACTGAGGTGAAAATCTCACCAAATGCTCAACTTGCTTTCACTGGCGAACCTCTGTAAGGCAAGCTTCACATTTGCGTTTGGCACTGCAGCGTATGCAGCACTTACCCATACGCAGTGCCGAACGCAAACACTTTCATGTGAACGCAGCGGAGATTGCGTTCACATGAAATGTCACTGTGAGTGTGCCCGGCCACCGAATCAGCGGCGGAGATCTCCTCCCAGCCACCTCCACTGATCTCTTCCTCCCGCCGCTGGTTTAAAATAGCCGGCGGGAAAGCCAGCGGTGAAAAGTCTTCACCGCCGGCTTTCCCGCCCCACTGATGCTGATCATTTGAATTACTGGGGTTCACCGCTGGCTTTCCCGCCGGCTATTTTAAACCAGCGGCAGCAGCGGCAGGGAGGAAGAAAGAAGATGACAGAACAATAAGAAAGAAGAGGAAAGAAGAAGAAGATAGAAGAGGAAAGAAGAAGAAGAAAGAAGAAGAAAAAAGAAGAAAGAAGAAGAAAAAAGAAGAAAGAAGACGAAAGAAGACGAAAGAAGAAGAAAGAAGAAGAAAGAAGAGGAAAGAAGGAAGAGAAAAGAAGAAAAAAGAGAAAAGAAGAAGAGAACGTAGATCACCTGTAGATGACCTTAGAGGAGGACATCTTCCACAGTGTTTGTGCACACAGATTCACTTTCATTCATTTTTTGTGCGCGGCTGTCTGCATGCGTATAAAGCAAGCACACAGCTACACACAAAAAATGCAACATTTTGCATTCGGCATGTGCATAAATTTTGCGCAGCCGAACGCAAACGCAGCTGAGTGCAGGTACACACAGGCACTATGCGTTCCTATGTTAAACATAGGAGAGCATAGTGCCTGCATTTTGCTGCGCTCAGGTATGCTGCGTTCACAGTGCTCATCGCGCGCAAATGTGAACCCTGCCTAACTGTATCTCTGCTGCTGTGTCTCAAGACGGCGATGGGTTAAGCATCCAAGTATTTAATATCTATTGGAAATAAAGAAGTTTCCACTTATTGATATCAGATAAAACAAATGACCGACCACAATCCACTCTACCAAGACCAATAATACCAGATAGAAGGCAGAAATACCATCATACCATGACCAGACCATATATTACCACCATATAGTGCCCAAATGATGCCACATACAAGGCACAAATACAGTCACACCATGACCAAAGCACATAATACCACCACAGTGACCAAATGCTACCACATAAAAGGTATAAATACTGCCACATCATGAGACCACATATTACCACCACATAGTGACCGAATAATGCCACATACAAGGGATAAATACTGTCATGTCATGACCAAAGCACATAATGCCACCACAGTGACAAATAATAGTAAATTAATAAAAATGTAAAAAATCTATGTATATTGGGTCAGTCTACACTACAGTGATCACCAGTGACATTATACACAGGAGTTCTGTATATAGTGTCAGTGTACAGGTAATACAGTTATCACCGGTGACATTATACACAGGAGTTCTATATATAGTGTACAAAGTTATACAGTCATCACCAGTGACATTATACACAGAAGCTCTGTATATAGTGTCAATGTACAGGTAATGCAATGATCACCATTGACATTATACACAGGAACTCTGTATATGGTGTCAGTGTGTGTATAGGTAATACATGTAGCTTCTCCCCCCCACGTTCCATATAGCTTCTCCCCATCCATCCATGTACCTTCTCCCTCTATCCGCCCATCCATCCAAGCACCTTCTCCGCCATCCACCAAACCATCCACGTACCTTCTACCCCATCCATCCACTCCCTCCTTTTTCATGCCGCCCCCCGTCCATCCAACCCATTCTCACCCTTCTCTATGCTGCCCCCATCCATCCATCCATCCTGTTCTCTCCCCTTTTCCATGACGCCCCCCCCCACTCATCCATCCCATTCTGCCCCTTCTTCCAGGCTGCCCCATCCATCCATCTATCAAATTCTGCCCCCTCTTCTAGGCCGACCGATTCATCCATCCATCCCACTCTGTCCCCCCCAGGCTATCATCTTCGGTTGTATCAGCGCCTTACCTGACTCCACACTACTGATTTCGGCAGCTTCTTCCTCTGAGGCTCCCGGTCTCCCACTTGCCGGCACCAGGCACTGGGCACCAGGAAGTTTCTTCCTCTGCAGCTCCTAGTCTCCCGCTCACCGGCACCAGGTACCAGGCAGCAGGCCCCTGGCAGCTTCTTCCTCTGTGGCTCCCAGTATCCAGCACCAGGTACCCGGCACCCAGCAGCTTCTTCCTCTGCGGCTCCCGGTCACCGGCACCAGGCACCCAGCAGCTTCTTCCTCTGTAGCTCCCGGTCTCTGGCACCAGGCAGCTCCTTCCTCTGCGGCTCCCGATCTCTGGCACCAGGCAGCTTCTTCCTCTGCGGCTTCCGGCCTCTGGTGCCAGGCACCCGGCAGCTTCTTCCTCTGTGGCTCCCGGTCTCCGGCACCAGGTACCTGGCAGCTTCTTCCTCTGCGGCTCCCAGCCTCTGGCATACAGCGGCACCCGGCAGCACCAGGCACCCAGCACTGCCAGGCACTTGGCAGCACCAGGCATCCGTCAGCACCAGGCACCCGGCACCACAGCACCAGGCACACAGGGGCCCACATCACCAGGCACCCATAGGCCCGGCAGCACCAGGCACCCAGACCCCCGGCAACACCAGACGCTGTTGAGGATGGAAAGACATGAAATGTTTATATAGGGTTAAAAATATCTCAACTCTTCTCTAAAATATATATATTGTAATTTGGAAATGTTATGTTGTCATGCTGTCTGTTATACACTAGATGGTGCCCACGCTCCATAAATATATCTGAGATATAAGCCAACCCATTAAGGGAGGAATTTAGATATTAGAATAATTTGATAAGAATTGACCAATTAGGAGATTATCACTTTGTAGAAAGTTCTAGAATTCTAACACGCCTCTTGCTTTCTGTATAAAAATGTGTGTTTCAATAAACGCTTGCGCAGTGTTTAATCCCATTTGGCGTAGGCATGAGTAAGGCTTGAGACGGCTCTGGTGTCCGTATCATTTACTTGCAGTGTGCAGACGTGTACAAATGCCTATCTCTATACATAAAACTGCTGATTATGCCTACCCCGGAAGCGCCGGCATATTACGACACCCATGCCGCTGCCTGCCGGCGGCTCCCTGCAGGCTCCCGTCATCGCACACCCCCGCACGCTCCTGCCTCCACCGCTCTGATGCCGCCGCCGCACTCTCTTTCCAGCCTCCAGGCCCGCCGCCCGCCAAAGCCACGGTAAGCCACATTACAGAAGGGGCCGCCGCCACCATCTGCGGCCCCCTTCATCACACACACCGCACTCTCAGTCACCCTCCAGGCCCGCCGCAGCCCGGGGGAGCCCTATTACTGAAGGGGCCGCCGCCAGCATCTGCGGCCCCCCTTCAGCACACAAGCTGCCCGCCGCTGCGGCCCTCGCTCTGATGCCGCCGCCACCGGCGCACTCTCATTGCAGCCTGCAGGCCCGGCGGCCTGCAGTCTGCTACCACCACCCCCCCCCTCCTCAACTAACGTTACAAGGGCAGCGGGGCTAACATCTGCAACGCTGCCCCTCATTACACCCCAATCACCCACACTGCCCCTGCTCACCCACACTCACCCTCCATAGCCCTCCCAACTCACCCACACTGCCCCTGCTCACTCCTCTTCCCCCTCTATGCCCTCACTCACTCCTCACACTGCCCCTGATTACCCCACACTCACCCACACTGCCCACACTCACCCACACTGCCCACACTCACCCACACTGCCCACACTCACCCACACTGCCCACTCTCACCCACACTGCCCCTGATTACCCCCCACTCAGCCACACTGCCCCTGCTCACTCCTCTTACCCCCCCTATCTCATCACTCCTTACCCCTCTCACCCCCCCCCCAACTGCCCATAATCACCCACACTGCCCCTGATTACCCCACACTCACCCACACTGCCCCGGCTCACTCCTCTTACCCCCCGTATCTCATCACTCCTTACCCCTCTCACGCCTCCCCCCCCCCAACTGCCCACAATCACCCACACTGCCCCTGCTTACCCCCCCAATCACCCACACTGCCCCTGCTCATGCCCCCACTCACCCCACACTGCCGGTGTTTATCCCTTCCACCTCCCCACACTGCCCCTGCTCACCCCTCTTACGCCCCCACATGCCCTCACTCCCCACACTGCCCCTGCTGACACCCCACAGGGTCAAGTCACAGCTGCTGGCCCCAATGCCAAACTGCCCGCCCCCCATCTTTATGTCACCCCACTCCCAATGCGATAGCATCTGGCCTTTTTACTAGTATATATATAATTAGGAGTGGCTGGTGGACTTGTGATTGAACTGAGACCCTCAACAACACCACTAGGCCCCCATCAGCGCCAGGCACCACCAGGGGCCCGGCAGCCCCAGGCACTACCAGTGGCCCGGCAGCCACCAGGGGCCCGGCAGCCCCAGGAACCACCAGGGGCCCAGCAGCCCCAGGCACCACCAGGGGCCCAGCAGCACCAGACGCCCGGCAGCACCAGGCGCCCAGGCCCCCGACAGCACCAGGCACCATGGCACCCCGCAGCACCAGACACCACCAGGGGCCTGGCAGCACAAGGCCCCCGGCAGCACCAGGCACCCAGGGGTCCGGCAGCACCAGGCACCACCAGGCACCCAGCACCACCAGGCACTCAGGGGACCGGCACCACCAGGCACCCAGGGGCCCGGCACCACCAGGCACCCAGGGGCCCGGCATCACCAGGCACCACCAGGCACCCAGGGGCCCGCACCAACAGGCACCCAGGGGCCCAGCAGCACTAGGAACCCAGGGGCTTGGCAGCACCAGGCACCCGCAACAACAGGCGCCCAGGGGCCCAGTAGCACCAGGCACCAACAGGCACCCGGCACCACGAGGCACCCAGGGGACCGGCAGCACCAGGCACCTGCACCAACAGGCACCCAAGGGCCCAGCAGCACCAGGCACCAGGGGGCCCGGCAGCACCATTCACCCAGGGGCCCGCACCACCATTCACCCAGGGGCCCGGCAGCACCAGGCACCCAGGGACCTGGCATTACCAGGCACCCAGGGACCCGGCAGCACCAGGCACCCAGGGGCCCGCACCACCAGGCACCCAGGGGCCCGGCAGCACCAGGCACCCAGGGGCCTGGCAGCACCAGGCACCCAGGGGCCCAGCAGCACCAGGCACCGAGGGGTCCGGCAGCACCAGGCACCCAGGGGCCCGGCAGCATCAGGCACCCAGGGGCCCGGCAGCACCAGGCACCCAGGGGCCCGGCAGCACCAGGCACCCAGGGGTCCGGCAGCACCAGGCACCCAGGGGCCCGCACCACCATTCACCCAGGGGCAAGCAGCACCAGGCACCCAGGAACCCGGCATTACCAGGGACCCGGCAGCACCAGGCACCCAGGGGCCCGGCAGCACCAGGCACCCAGGGACCTGGCAGCACCAGGCACCCAGGGGCCCGCACCACCATGCACCCAGGGGCCCGGCAGCACCAGGCACCCAGGGGTCCGGCAGCACCAGGCACCCAGGGGCCCGGCAGCATCAGGCACCCAGGGGTCCGGCAGCACCAGGGGCCCGCACTACCAGGCACCCAGGGGCCCGCACTACCAGGCACCCAGGGGCCCACAGCACCAGGCACCCAGGGGCCCACAGCACCAGGCACCCAGGGGCCCGCACCACGGCAGCAGCAAAGATGGGATGGTGAAGCACTGTCTGGGACTCTTGGCCCCAGGATGGTGACTGAGGAGCCCATCTCTTCAGTCACCAGCACCCCCAGCCCCGCTCACACCCCCCCCCCCCCTTCCATACTTAAGCAGCGCTGTTCAGCTGCTGCAGCTTGGCCTGGGGCTATGTCCTCTGCAGCGCGATGAGTGCCGGCACCCGCTCAGGAAGGAAGCAGTCACAGGGCGTGACGTCGTCGCCCTGAGACTGTCTGTCTTCCTGCGCACGCGCAGGCGCTTGTCGCGCTGCGCAGAGGAGTCAGAGCGGCACTGTGACAGCAGGGCAAAGCAGGGAGATCGCTCTCCCTGCTCTGCCGCTGCAAAGAGGGACCATCACTAATCATATCGGCAGTGCGCCGATATGATTAGCGATATTACAGGATGGGGGGCCCTCACCTCAACATACAGGACCCGGGGGGGGGGTAGGGGCGGGGCTTGGGGGGCGTGGCCAGCAACTCTCGGGGCCCCCCGGGGATTCTCCCGATCCTCCGGTGGGCCAGTCCGCCCCTGAGTGTATGGGGAAAGGGGGAACCATAAAATTGTGTGTTTTTGGCGGGGGTGGGACACTGTGGGGGCATCATTTTGTGAGTGACATAAGACTGTGCTGAGTTTCTGTTGCATAATAGATTCAAAATATTTAGGAGGCATTATACTTTGTTACTGGTCACAGTGGGGGTATAGTAATTTGTTAAGGGCACTGTAGGGTTATCATATTGTGTGTGGGGATCTTATTAGGAGCATCATGTTCTATGGGAGCCATGAAAATGGTATTGTATTGTGTGAGAACACTAAAGAGCTTTAGTGGGGTCAAATTAACTGTTGGTGCTCCAATACATATCTATCTCTTTGTCTTTAAATATTGGAAAGTATGGATAATTGTTATTACACCCATGCACTGTGGAGATAGAAAAGGTCCAATAAATAGTTTTGCTTTGGGGCCTCATGATTTCTATATATGCTTCTGCTGCATTCTGTGAACACACCCTTATTATTTATTTATATAGCACCATTAATTCCATGGTGCTTTACATGAGAAGTGGTTACATTCAAAATTATAGATATACTGTAGTTTAAAGTAAACAAATTAACAATGACAGACTAGTACAGTGAGGAGAGGACCCTACCCCTGTGGGCTTACATTGTACAGGATATTGAGGGGGAGACATTAGGTCAGGGGTGCAGCAGCTCTGTTGGCAGTGGGGCGGCAGCTTGGTCATTGCAGGCTGTAAGCTTTCCTGAAGAGATGGGTTTTTAGGTTCTGTCTGAGGGATCCGAGCATGCTGGATAATCGGACGTGTTGGGGTGCAGAATTCCAGAGGATGGGGGTGGGGTGATGTGACCCATGGCTGGGTGCATCACATGGGATAACAGCATAGGATCCTGTTCAGATCAGCCTGTTTTACTGTGTGTGTGCTATGTTAAACTTGTCAGGTACACAGTGGGTTAACAGCTGAGTGTGAGTGCTGTAAGATCTGAGAGGTTGATGAGCCGAATGAGTGGCCGAGAAACAAGGTGTGTTAATTAACCAATCCCAGGTGTGGGTGTGTAAGGTGGGTGTGGCAGCCACGTTAAGAAGCTGCCTGGAGCTGTGTGAGAGAGTTCAGTTGTGTTCAGTCTGTGGGAGAGACCCAACCAGTGTGGATGATTGTCAGAGGAATTCTGTCCCATTGGGATGAGAGGGAGGTTTGGCCTGATGCATGCGGGAGGCACCAGTCCCTCTGACTGTGTGTACCTGTGGCCAGATGCAGGGGTTAAGAGGGTCCCTGGAGTTGGGGAACCATGGCCAATCCTGGAGGGAGCTTGACTCAGGCGTGGAACACAGTTGTCGACCTGGAGACCTGCCTAAGAATGGAGGTTTGGTGGCGGCTGGTGGCCTGGACACGTGGTGAGGAGGCCTTGGTGACGCATGGTTTACCTGGTAACTCAGATTTGCCAATCCCTGTTATGGACCCAGGGGAGCCGCAGTCCATGGATATCATATGATGGGCTGTGAGCTTGTGTGAGGACGTATGTGATCCATGGATGTGGTATGATGGATCACATGCGATGTGTAAGTTACCGGTCAGGCTGGAGCCTGTACTATGCCATGCTGTGTGAGACCGAACACTCCTGAAGGGCCAGGCGGTCATAATCGCCATTGGGACCGATTATGGGTCGTGATATGGTCCTTATGACCTTGGATGTATGTGTGTGAAGGCTGTCCGCAGTATAGCAGCCTATATGAGACCTGTGTGAACAGGGCTGTTCCCAGGATCCTGTGAGGGCGCCTGGGTTAGTAATAAGTACTATGTAAATAGAGTTAGGGGGCTGGACCCGCCATTAGGACCCACAGGGCCCGGTGATAGATATTTATGGTAAATGTAATCTGTGTTCTATTGTATATGTAATGAATGTATCATGTGATGTGCTTTTCTATTGTATATGTAATATTATGTGATGTGCTTATGTGCAATGTTTTGATGTGCTACCTGGTTTATGATGTGTGTTGCTAAATAAACGGGTAGTTATTTGTTACATTGTAAGCACGTGTTGGTGTTTTTCCGTGGCCAAGCGAGTTCCCTTTGAATACATGGTAAGCACGTGTTGGTGTTTTTCCGTGGCCAAGCGAGTTCCCCGGGTCGCTACCTCACAGGGGATATTCAGGAGAAATCTTGGAGGCGGTTGTGTGAGGAATGGATAAGTGTGGAGGAGAGAAGGTCTTCGGAGGATCAAAGATGAGATTACATGAGGGAAGATAGTGGAAGATTAGTTCAGAGACATAGGAAAAAGACAGGTTATGGATGGCTTTGTACGTCAGTGTTCGTAGCTTCAACTGGATTTGTTGGGGAATTGGGAGCCAGTGAAGAGATTTGCAGAGAGGAGAAATGGGAGTAGCGAAGAGAGAACTGGATTAGTTGGGCAGCAGAGTTGAGGACAGACTGGAGAGGTGCAAGAGTGTTAGCAGGGAGGCCACAGAAGAGCAGGTTGCAGTAGTCAAGTTGGTAGATGAGGGCATGTACAAGAATTTTAGTAGATTGAGGGTTGAGGAAAGGACAGATTTTGGAAATATTCTAGAGCTGAAGGTGGCGAGGGTTTGGATGTGTGATTTGAAGGACAGGGCAGAGTCTAGAGTTACTCTGAGGCAGCGAGTTTAAGTGGTGGGAGAGAGCATGATGCCATTTACTATAATAGATAGATCAGGTGGTGAAGATGAAAGATGGGATGGAGGAAAGATGATGAGTTCTGTCTTGTCTACGTTGAGTTTTAGGAAGCGAGAGGAGGAGAAGAAGGATATGGCTGACAGATACTCCGGGATTCTGGACTGCAGAGAATTGACATCTGGGCCAGAGAGGTAGATTTGAGTGTCATCAGCGTACAGGTGGTACTGGAAACCATGGCACCTTAAGTTGTCCTAGGCCAAGGGAATAGATGGAGAAAAGTAGGGGCCCTAGAACGAGAACAGAGCCTTGTGGCACTCCCACAGAGAGAGGGCGGGATGAGGAAGTAGTGTGGGAGTGGGAAACGCTAAATGTGCAGTTGGAAAGGTCTGAAGCAATCCAGGACAGGGCAAGGTCTTTAATGCCAAGGAAATAAAGAATCTGTAGTAGGAGAGAGTGGTCAACTGTGTCAAAGGCAGAGGACAAGTCTAGAAGGAGACGTGCGCTCACTTCAAATTGCCAGCCATATGGTGGCGATATTGCTACGTGTTACGGTACTTTTACACAGTAGATAGCAGGTACACAGATTATCTCAGCACAGGAGATGTGGTATGATCAGACCATGTCCCTGTATGGTCAGACACATCATTACACAGGACATTGCAGGGACACGTATATAAGGTTATCTCAGCACAGGAGATGTGGTATGATCAGACCATGTCCCTGTACGGTCAAACACATCCATTACACAGGACATAGCAGGGACACATATATAAGATTATCTCAGCACAGGAGATGTGGTATGATCAGATCATGTTCCTGTACGATCAGACACATCCATTACACAGTACATAGCAGGGACACACTCTATACAATGCCCGCTTCCCCGTCCGGGGTATCTTGGCTAGAGCTGCTCTAACGCTGAGGAGAAAATTTCAGGACCTCTCGTGACATCAGGTGCGGAGTCAGGTGGCCGGGACCACGTGACCCCACCAGGAAGTGGAGGATCTGGCACCGCTACGCTTTCTGCCGACAGTGAGCGCTGATACCATGGTTGTGCAGGGTTTGCACAACCGTTTAAGGTGAGAGGCTAGACCCCCCCCACCATACCTATATATCCCCACTGGACTACCAGGTATTATTCAATGTTGCACCTCTTACATTTATGTTTTACACATATATAAGATTATCTCAGCACAGGAGATGTGGTATGATCAGACCATGTCCCTGTACGGTCAGACACATTCATTACACAGTACAATAGCAGGGACACATATATAAGATTATCTTAGCCCAGGAGATGTGGTATGATCAGACCATGTCCCTGTACGGTAAGACATTCATTACACAGTACAATAGCAGGGGCACATATATAAGATTATCTCAGCATAGGAACTTTTTTTATCGCATCCTATTGTGGAACTTATTATTCCAAGCTCTACTGATCAAAATTAACTTTGTTTGTGGAACAATTCCTCTAATGAATTTGGTGCATCTTCTCAGTAGAGTAGTAACATTTATTTTCTAAATTGTGTAACCTATGGTGAATTGCAGCTGGGACTAAAGTGAAAGTAGCTACATTTTTCACAACTTCCAAAAATGTTGTGGCTTTTTAAAGTGCTTTACACCAGAAAATTGAAATACACATATTGGTGAATCAGCCCATAAATGATTAAATAACAGCAATGAGCATGGCACATTACAAGTTTTAATTGCAACTGTTGTTTTAACACAACTTGTGCATTAATGGGAATTTTCATATTTGATTCTGCTTTTATTTGACTCATTGTGAACAATTGTTTTCCCTAAGGGCTTCACATCTGCCCACCTGAACCTTCTTTTAAGCCTTCTAGATCCTGTATCTTCTGTTTTCTTCTGTACCGTTGCTCATTGTAAATGGGCATTTTTATTACTTTCCTTGAATGGATTATATATGCAGTATACTCAATTCCATGCCATAAACATAGAAAGCAATGGTAAATGTTTGTGTGCAGTCTTTAAACTTAACTAAATTAAAAACATATATTGCGCTCAAATGAATACTTTTAGATTGCCCTTATTATGTAAGTAAATTACCGTTAGACATGTATAGGCTTAAAGAAGATTTGTTACAAATGTTCTGCATAATGATGCTTACGTTAAATACAACTTTGAAGTAATGGAGATCACTTTTCCGATTCATATTGGTGGGCGTTTGCATGAAATATTCAAGTGATAATAGTTTAGTAATTACATAATTACAAGGAAAGTATAGTGACCATCTAAAGTGAATCTAGACGTCTAAACCATCCAATACTCTTTAACAGTACTGGACTAACTCAGGTTTAAGGGGTTGTCCTCGACTTGAACAATCCATTCTCTTTCCCCATAAAAATAAAAAAGCCTATACTCTCCTCAAGTGCTGGCACAATTGTAGTGATCTTAGAAATTACGATCTTGGGGCCCATTTGACATTATGACATGCGAGACCCATGATCAGTCCATGCCAACTTTAGAAAAAGAAGGACATCCGGATTCGCCGAATCCGAACATCAGCAGGTTCGCCCATCACTAATTATGAATGCATAAGTAATTAACATTTAGGAGACAGCTTGTTAAACCTGATACATTCTAACAATTTATATAAGGTTATTTTTATGTGTAAAAAATTTAGTTTTTATGATAAACTTTAAAGGGCTTGTCCACTACTTGGACAACCTCTTCTCATTCCCCATACTTGCCCCTATAAAAATAAATAAGCCTATACTAAAATCTGGTGCTGGCAAGTTTAACAAGCTGTCTCCTAAATGATAATTACTTATGCATTCATAATTGGTGATGGGCGAACCTGCTGATGTTCGGATTCGACGGATCCGGCCATATTTTTTTTTAAAGTCTGGGTTTGAGACCAGATTTCACTCAAACTGTAGTATGAATCCCAAACCCAGGCTTTAACAATATAAAATGGTGGCTAAGGGGGGTTTTGAGGCTGTAAAAAGAAACAAAACAGTGATTAAACATCAACGTGATTACTTACCTGGTCTGCGCGCTTGTACTTCCGCTTGTGCTCATTAACTTGCGGATTATTCACTGCTGCCATACCCAGAGACTGCATGTGCTTGCATCCTGCCGTCAATGCTGTACCTTCCCAGAGACTGTCCCTGCTTACATCCTGACCTCTGGGAGCCAGCTGGTGAGGTACCGGAATCCCCTGTTAGCTACCTACCAGCACAAGCCTAACCTCCACACCTGAGGCTCTAGAGAAGACTTTGTAGCCACTCAGTTATAGTCCTCCAGGTCAGAGAAGGGTGCTAGTGTTCAGGGGGCCCATTTTTCCCTTGCTCGCCCCTGTGAGCGTAACAACACCAACAGAAAAAAGAAAAAAGTTTCAAGGTTTTGACATTGTCTAAAGTGTGACTGGTGGGAGCACGCAATTGTGCCACTCAAAACTTCTTTTCCTGCAAGTGTAACAACCTCTTTAATATTTAACATTTTGTTAATTGCTTAAAAATAACAGAGAAAAAGATAACAAGGGATTCCCTGCTCACTGTCCTGCCTTCAGTAAAGCTGATGGGTACTCTCTGGGCTAACTCTGTAAATATGGGAACAGGTGTCAAAATACGATAAAATGTTTAGTTAACACCAAAAAAGCATATTCAAAACATAGTATTTAGTTTCACTTTGAAAACTTTAGAGAACTTGTATGAATAGTATATGAGAGTGATGGATCTTCATTTATCAAAAGGTAGGCAGTGCCTCCCAATAAGATAACTAATGCAATCTAATATATAAAGCTGAGTGTGTGTATATGTATCATAACCCCCCCCTTCCACATAGCCATGCCCGCTTCATATAGCTCTGCACCCTCCACAATACCCTGTCCCGGGATTATGTGCAGTGGTGGAGCTATGAAGGGGCATGGCTATGTGGAGGGTGTGGCTGTGTGGAGTCGTGGAGCTATGAAGTGGCAGAGCTATGATGCATACATACATACAGTCATGGCCAAAAGTATTGACACCCCTGCAATTCTGTCAGATAATACTCAGTTTCTTCCTGAAAATGATTGCAATCACATATTCTTTGGTATTATTATCTTCATTTAATTTGTCTTCAATGAAAAAACACAAAAAGAATTGTCCTAAAGCCAAATTGGATATAATTCCACATCAAACATAAAAAAGGGGGTGGACAAACGTATGTCACCCTTAGAAAAATCATGTGATGCTTCTCTAATTTGTGTAATTAACAGCACCTGTAACTTACCTGTGGCACCTAACAGGTGATGGCAATAACGAAATCACACTTGCAGCCAGATTGACATGGATTAAAGTTGACTCAACCGCTGTCCTGTGTCCTTGTGTGTACCACATTGAGCATGGAGAAAAGAAAGAAGACCAAAGAACTGTCTGAGGACTTGAGAAACCAAATTGTGAGGAAGCATAAGCAATCTCAAGGCTACAAGTCCATCTCCAAAGACCTGAATGTTCCTGTGTCTACCGTGCCCAGTGTCATCAAGAATTTAAAGCCCATGGCACTGTGGCTAACCTCCCTAGATGTGAACAGAAAAAAAAAATTGACAAGAGATTTCAACGCAAGATTGTGCGGATGGTGGATAAGAAACCGACTAACATCCAAACAATTCAAGCTGCTGCATCCGGTAAACAGTGTAACTGTATATCCGTCAGCTCTGAATGAAAAGGGACTGTGTGGTAGGAGACCCAGGAAGACCTCACTTCTTATCCCGAGACATAAAAAAGCCAGGCTGGAGTTTGCCAAAACTTACCTGAGAAAGCCTAAAACGTTTTGGAAGAATGTTCTCTGGTCAGATTAGACAAAGTAGAGCTTTTTGGGCAAAGGCATCAACATAGAGTTTACAGGAGAAAAAAAAGGCATTCAAAGAAAAGAACACGGTCCCTACAGTCAATAATTTCGGAGGTTCCCTGATGTTTTGGGGTTGCTTTGCTGCCTCTGGCACTGGACTGCTTGACCGTGTGCATGGCATTATGAAGTCTGAAGACTACCAACAAATTTTGCAGCATAATGTAGGGCCCAGTGTGAGAAAGCTGGGTCTCCCTCAGAGGTCATGGGTCTTCCAGCAGGACAATGACCCAAAACACACTTCAAAAAGCACTAGAAAATGGTTTGAGAGAAAGCACTGGAGACTTCTAAGGTGGCCAGCAATGAGTCCAGACCTGAAACATATAGAACACCTGTGGAGAGATCTAAAAATGGCAGTTTGGAGAAGGCACCCTTCAAATATCAGGGACCTGGAGCAGTTTGCAAAGAAGAATGGTCTAAAATTCCAGCAGCGCATTGTAAGAAACTCATTGATGGTTACCGGAAGTGTTATCGCAGTTATTTTGGCTAAAGGTTGTGCAACCAAGTATTAGGCTGAGGGTGCCAATACTTTTGTCCTGCCCATTTTTGGAGTTTGTGTGAAATGATCAATGTTTTGCTTTTTGCTTCATTCTCTTTTGTGTTTTTTCATTGAAGACAAATTAAATAAAGATAATATACCAAAGAATTTGTGATTGCAATCATTTTCAGGAAGAAACTGAGTATTATCTGACAGAATTGCAGGGGTGTCAATACTTTTGACCATGACTGTACATACACACACATACCTACAACACCATATATGAGCATTGTGCCGGAGCAACGCCGGGCTCTACAGCTAGTGTATTTATAAAGTTGCTCAATTTTTACGTAGGTTATCCTTTAGTACTATGGACATTAAATCATTTTGTACTAATGCATTTTAAAGTTGAATATTTTATTATTACTAATAAAAAGCTTTTATGGTATAGCCTGTCAATATTTTATGTTGGCACTTTTGTAGGACATACAGGTTTCACTATCTTTGCCTGCATTATATATATTGTGAGCTAATTGGTCCTTTTCCCTTGTACTCGTATCAACTACATTATACTAAATTTACCCCTGTTTGCATGGCGGGATGTGCTGGCAAAGGCTTTTTTATGCCAAAATAAACTATCCAATCACCCAATAAACAAGCATTTTGCACGTTCAGCAGGTGGCCATACCATTGGCTGATTGTCGACTCGTCTTAAATGTACCTGTTGATTCTTCCTGCTACTCCAACACCTCCTCTCCCTTTATCAGTATTGGTCAATGTTTTCAGGGCTGCAGCTGTGACTTCCTGTGTACAGCACATGACTAATGCAGCCAATCAATGGCCTCAGAGGAAGTTGAGCGACAGCGCAGGTACGCAGAGGTATCAGGTAAGTTTTGTTTATTATGGCATTTACATACATTACCTGCCTTGGCTCCAATTTTTTAAGTGGCTGTCAAACTGCAGAATATATATGGCGGACTATACAAAATGTCATTACTCCCAATGTACACAGTGTATATATAGGAGAAACATTTGGTAATATTTGCTGTGGGATGTATTAAGTCATATTCCCTTCATTGTATCTTGGTCCCCTGTCCTATCCAGATGACACTGTTGTAATGTTAATCTATTGCAGTTCAGATTTGTGGAAATATGGCATGTGTATAGAACCGTGCTGACTCAGTGGCGCAACTACTGCGGTTGCAGCGGTTGCGACCGTGACCCGTACTGGCAGCCGGCCGCCGTGACCACGATAGCGCCGGCCGGAGAGGAGGGAGGACGGGAAGTGAGAGAGAGCTCACTTCCCGCTACTCTGCCCGCCCCTCCTCTCCTCCTCACTGCGGACCGCGGGACAGGGGAACAGCATACGGCGGCCTCGGTGAGTGTGACTGGCAGCGGTGAAACACCGCCAGCACCCCCCCCCCCCAACACATCCCCTCCACGGTCCTCAGGTCAGGGTGGAGAGAGGCTCAAAAATTTCCAACAGCACCCCCCCACCCCGACCTCACATGGGGGTCCTGGGGGCAGATCTTGCACCGGGGCCCGGAGCAGGCTAGTTACGCCACTGGTGCTGACCACATTATACACTGTGACATGGCCTCTGCCTTACATTATAGCCTGTGTATGATCTATTGTTACATTTACAGAACCAAACTCCTACTGAAAAATACTAATAATGGATAAGGTTGAGAAATAGTAAATTGGAAATCTAGAAATGAGCGTCTTGAGTTTTAGGCCACATGTGAAATCTTGGATCCACGTCTGGAGTTTGTGTCTGGACTCATCTTTTGTTACCAGAGAACAGGTGCGGCTGTACGCTGCATCTAAATAGAGGATCCCTTTAAGTCAAGTCAATACCAGCTCTGCCATGGAGCTTTATTACATGATTGTAGATAAAGTCATCTGATATTCTTAATTCAAGAAGACTGCAGACCCCATTATTTGTCTGGGGGGGATAGTCATCCTCTTCTAGGCATACATTATTCTATCTCTGCTGATAGGCAAGAAACAGACATCTCGATTATGAAAAGTTTCAACCAAAGCTCAAACTTTCCTTTTGAAAAATGACCAGTTTGTTTCCACGCTCAGAGAATGTTATTAAAATGCTAATTTAAAAGAAAAAAAAGAGTTAAATATCTAGCAGTGGCGCAGTCTAATTGCAAGCATAATGAGCTCTGGAGTGCCCCTGACACACAGAACATAAACAGCCAGTAAACAGATCATTAGTACTCACATTCATTTATTGTGCCGACCTTAACATGACCCCGGAGCGGGGAGGGTGAGAAGCAGGTGGATCTGACTGTGACACCCCTCTAGGGGATGCAGGAAATGAAGCTAGAAGCTGTTACCATAGATACACGTGTGCAGATGAGGTAACACGCCAACAGGCTGCAGCCTCGGCTGGCGGCTTCTATCTGTCACCCTCTCCATATTAGGATGAAATTATTCCCAGATAGAGGAATGCAGCCCCCTCATATCTAGACCCGAAAACAAACTGAGAAGAGGGGGATGTCCGGTCAGACTGCAGAAAGTCACCTTGTAGAGGGTGGCAGAGAGTAGAAGAAGCCTCCCGTCAATGCCCCAGCCGGTACCATGAGATGGAAGGCAGCACAGTATCTATCCCCTGTAGCAGCAGATCACACAGCAAAGCTAATTAACAAAAAATACAAATTACGACACCCTTCACTTCCACCCATCTGGTAACGAGAAAGCTTAATCAGGAGCTGTGTGCGCGCGGCAGCAGTTCTGCGGAGGGCCAAGAAGACGAGACTTGGATATTTCTCTAATAAATAGAAATTATCCACGTCTCCCTGTCCCCCTCCCTGTGCACTTTACATGAACCTGTGATACGCCAGCAATGGCCCTTCCAGCGTGCGGCTGATGTGATTTAAGAGAATATTAAAGGCAATGTGGAGATTGGAGGCGCCTCTCTCTCAGGGAGAGCTGGAGAAATGCGCAGCACAGATGGGTTGAGCAGATTAAACGTTTCCTTCACATTGTTTCCAAATTGTGCTGCGGTGCCTCAGGGAGTGAGTGCGGTCAGAGCAGTGCGCACTTTATGGAGTCAGTATTAATGCCTGCATTTCATAGGCCTATCGTATTAGCAGCAGGCTGGGGTCAGAGCTAGATGAAGGTTGCATTAAGTTGGCTTCCTTACCCTATCCCATCTTTCGTCTAGCATATTCCTTAACAGTATTACTCAAGTATAACAATATTGCACGGGGCCGGAGGGGCATCATTAATGATTTATACATCTCATTTCCATTTGACATATGTGTATGACCTCCTGCATCGGTTAGATCCCCATTTCTGTATGTTGCCTACTGCAGCATCTAACTAATGATGTCACTTTTGTGATGAGTGGACAAATGTTGGGGTTTTGAGCAGGGAGACTGCCATTTTTATTATGAGCTGCTCAATTGCATTATATGGCAAATGCACATCTTATTATTTTCGTTATAATTTCTTAGGCATAGATGTTCAACGCTGTGAGTCACCAGAGGATGTTCGCTTACATGCATAGTTAATATTAGGCTGGTCATAGCAAGTATTTGTGCCAGTTGACAGCAGCTGGATTGTGAGATCCTCTTCGTGCAGCAGTGTGTCTGGATGACAAAGCTATAATTCCCTGTTACTGACATGAGAACACCTCACTTCTTGCCTGCATTATAAAGAAGCTCAGGGAGAGATGGATCACTGTCATCACATGGCGGGAGAACAGACAGAGGCTGCATATCGTAATTTATTCATTTCCAAACAATAATGTATGACAGACAGGCACTAATACTGGCAATAAGCAATCATAAACCAATAACGGAGATTGATTAGACACCCAGGACATACATCAAGCTCTCAATGATCTGGTGCTACAGACAGATTTACGTCCGTCTTGCCTCTGAGCCATCCTCTTGCATCTGGGCGTGTATCAGGCAGCTCGGTACCCAAGTACAGCTTTTACTACTTTTAGTTATTTTAACCTTTTTTCCCCATCTCATAAGGTGATGTTTCAGGCAATTTTTTGGTGGTGCCCGTCACTAATAATGATGCCCTCTGCTGGTTACCCTTTGGGGATGAGGCAGAAGGCTCCGCGCTTGGGCGAGCATGAGGAGTTCGGATCCTGAGCACAGCACATTCGAGACTGGCTGTGCCAGCACACTCATCCTTTTAATAGTTTAATAAAAATTAGCATAATTAACAAACATCTGTATAATCCAGAGCGGTGCAATTTGGCAGAGAGAACGGGAGTTTAGATGTTATTGCTGGGAGTTTAATGTTCTTTTAATTCTTTTTGGCACGCTGCAGTGAGAGAAATGTTTGGTGCGGATGGTTGTGTGCCGGATTTAATTAGTACGTATCTTTTGATTGTGTGCGATTCCTAGGCCCTGAGTGGCTCAGGCTGTGGGACTGGTTTTTATGACGCCTTCCTGTCCTGGTGCTGGCAGGCGGGAAACTGGGAGCTGACATAGCAGACGAAAGGGGTGTTTGGATTTTCTAGCCCTGAGCTTACAAGGGACTTCTTCCTATAGCAATATAAGATATTGTTAGATCCCTACTCACTTATATAATCAACCTGCCAGTACAGACTTTCAGCTGCAGCTTAATGAAGCCATCAGCCTGTCCGGGCCTTACCTAATGTTTCACAAAGTCTTGTCCATGCAGCCAAAAACCCAACTATGTTAGGGAACCTGCCTCCATTTTATAATATACATAACCAATTTCAAAGGGCAGATGATATACTCCTACTTACAATTGTATCCTGTTATGAAAAATCACATAAAAACAATCCATTTTACATGCTTGTAGTAGATGTAGTAATTTTTGTGGACAGAGTGTAATGAATGTGAATGCATAAGAAGAATAGCAAAAACAAATACTGAAATAATGCTAAACACAGCACAAAATGGTTACCGACACTTCTGGAAAAGATAACAGTCATGAAAAAGTAAACTCCATCTTTTTCGTTGTGTAATTTAAGGTCCAAATCTTGACACAGAAAATAACTACTCCTCCTCCTCTTGGTTCCTAAAATACTTGAAGGAGATGTATGATGTCTTTCACAAGCTGAATCAGTCATTATGGAAAAGGAGACTGGCTCTTGGACAAAGGGGGCTGACTTGACGTTGAAATGATGTAGTCAGCAAGCCACCCAGCCAATCAGGCCACTGACTCAAAAGGGGAAGGGGGGAGCAAAATTAATTTTAAAGTTTAACATTCACTTTATGATGGTCAAACTGTGAAAATCATTAGTTATCATATACTGAATTTTGGTACATTTCATGATTTAGTTAGTGTACGCACCAGAGTAAGTCTTGTGCAGCCACCCTCATTTTGTGCCTCCATATAGTAGTAGTGTCCCTCTTAGTGCTTTAGGATTAAAAACAAAACAAACTTCCCTCCTCTCACAACGAGAAGTGTTGTCCTCTTTCTTCTCTCTATTCTGCAGTATTGCATGGGCAGCACTATAAAGTGACATCATCACACCACCTGACTTCTCCGCGAGTTCTGGCAGGCCACAGGTCTAAAGCATCCTGCAGCTTGCCAGAGTGAGTGGAAAAGTAAGGAGCTGATAGTTCTATGCTACAAGTTTTTAAAGGGCTTATCTTTGACTATTTTATTTATTTTTATTTTTTTTACTATAGGCCTTCAAAGTAACAGACGGGTAGTTGCTAATAATCTGCCTGGCACCGACCTCTGCTGGCATAGAGCAGTTACAGACCAATCATGCCGGCGGTTTTGCCTATTCTGCTGACATCATGCCATCTGAGCAGCTACTTCTCTTTCACTCTGCTCTGTTGACTAGCATGACAGCCTATGACTGAGGGGAGCCAGCTGTTAATCAACATGATGTTGGCAGTCATGCCCTATTATTATTAGTATTAATATTTATTTATAGAGCCCCATTAATTCCATAATGCTGTACATGGGAAGGGGTTACATACAAAAATCTAAATTACTTACCCGTAATGGGTTTTTCCTGAGCCACGACAGCACCACCTGAGAGAGAGGACCGCCCATCCAAGACAGGAAACCTCTGAGATAAAAAGGCAGGACCTCTCCTGGACCTCAGTTTAGGTTACAGAGACCGGAGAGGAGAACCCAACAAGCATTAGTACAAAACCACCACTAAAAGAAATCAACAATTCACTCCCCCCAAACGTGACCAATACCAACAGGCAATAGGGAGGGATGCGTTGGTGTTGTCATGGCTCAGGAAAAACCCATTACCGGTAAGTAATTTAGATTTTTCCATCATCGTCACGACAGCACCCCTGAGAGATTTCAGAGAAAAGAAAATTAGGGAGGGACCACCGCTTGCAGAACCCGTCTACCAAAGGTCACCTCATCAGTGGAAGAAAGATCAAGCCTGTAATGCTTGAAGAAAGTCGAAGGAGAAGACCAAGTAGCCGCCCTACAGGTCAATTCTAAGGGGACATCAGCCTTCTCCGCCCAGGATGCAAGCACTGCCCTGGTGGAATGTGCAGTAAGCCCCACCGGGACCTGCACCTGACTAGAAGAATAAGCAAGAGCGATGGCTTCCCGCAACCACCTAGCAAGGGTACCCTTGGACACTGCCTTACCCCTAGAGGCCCCCTGAAAGGAAACAAAGAGGGACGGAGACTGACGCCAGGCCCCGGACTTGTCCAAGTATGTAAGCAACGCCCTCCTGACATCTAACGTGTGGAGAACCTCTTCTTTCTGATTGGCAGGATGATCACAGAAGGAAGGGAGGACAATCTCCTGCATCCTGTGGAACTTGGTAGCCACCTTGGGAAGATAATAAGGGTCCAGGCGGAGGATGACCCTGTCCTGCAAAATCTGAGTATAAGGCCCCACCACCGACAAGGCCTGCAGGTCACTAATACGTCTGGCCGACATCAAAGCCACCAACAGGACTACCTTCAGAGTAAGGACCTTAGGCGAAGCAGAAGATAAAGGCTCAAAAGGAGGCTTGGTTAAGGCATCGAGAACTAAAATGAGATCCCAAGGAGGCACCTTCGGACAGGGAACAGGAGTGGCCCCCCTTGCAGGACTGTATAAACCTCGTCACCCCAGAAGACCCAGCGAGGGGACAATGGTACAGGGCCCCCAAGGCCGAAACTTGGCGTTTCAGGGTATTGACAGAGAGACCCATCTCCCACCCCCTCTGGAGGAATTCTAAAATTGCCGGCACCGGAGCCTCACCCTCTGGACTCGCCCCCGAAGTGGACAGAAATTTTTTCCACACTTTACCATAAATGTTGGTGGTAACCGGCTTCTGACTGGACATCAGCGTACGAACCAGGCCGTCTGAGAATCCCCTACGCGACAGGAGCTGCCGTTCAAGTTACACGCCGGAGACCCGAGACCTGCGGATGGTGGACCGGCCCCTGAGACAGGAGAGACTGGGAGAGGGGGAGAGTCCAGGGAGCCTGCACTGACAGGCGACTGAGCCAAAAGAACCAAGCTCTCCAGGGCCAGAAGCGCGCTATCATGGTGACCCTGGCACTGTCCTCCCTGACCTTCCGAAGCACTGGAGGAATCATTACCAAGGAAGGGAAGGCATACAGAAGGCCCGAGGACCAGGGGATCAGCAGAGCGTCCACAGCAAAGGGCCGGTCTCCGTGATTCAGAGAACAGAACCGTCGCACCGGCCTGTTCTCCCGAGTTGCAAATAAATCTATCTCCGGAAGGCCCCACCTGTCCACAATCTGAGCGAAAACCCCCGGATCCAGGGCCCACTCCCCCTGTCGGAGCTGCACCCTGCTGAGAAATTCCGCCCGGGAATTTGCCACTTCCCGTATGTGAAGGGCAGAGAGGGAAATGTGACTGTCTTCCAACAACTGACAAATGTCCCGTGTAACACCCATGAGAGCCTGAGACCGGGTGCCCCCCTGATGGTTCAAGTAAGCCACCGACACACTGTTGTCGGAGAGAATTCTTAGATGGCGCCCCTGATGGGAAGGAAGGAAAGCACAAACTGCCTCCCAAACAGCCAGGAGCTCTGCATATTTGATGACATCCTGGAGAGGCGTGAGTCCCAGGCTCCCTGAGCGGACAGGTCCCGAAGGTGGGCCCCCCCATCCCCAGGAACTGGCATCCGTGGTAATTACGTCGGAGACCGGACACCCCACGGGACGCCCACGGAAAGGTGCTCGGGGACCAGCCACCACCCCAGAGAATCTAAAGTCGGAGGGTATAGAACAATCTTTGCGTCCAAGGCCGCCCCCAACCTGAGTTGATGCTGGAGAATCTCCCACTGAAGGGCCCGAGAGTGCAACTGTGCCCAAGGGACTGCTGGGATACAGGACGTGAGGGAGCCCAAGAGAGACATAGCCCTCCTTAAAGTCACTCGAGGAGAGTCCCGAACTGCAGAAAGGGATGACTGAAGACGCACTTGTTTGACGTCCGGAAGGAGGCAAAGCTGAGACTGCGAGTCCAGAATCATCCCCAGAAACAGCTGACGTGTGGCGGGAACTAGCCTGGACTTTGCTAGATTGACAATCCAGCCCAACTGACCCAGGGAACACTGAACCATTTGCAGACAGTCAAGGCACTGATCCCTGGAGTCCCCCACAATCAGCAAATCGTCCAGATATGGAATCATCAAAATCTGCTGACGTCGGAAGTGAGCCATTACTTCTGCCAGCAGCTTTGTGAAAATCCGAGGAGCCATCGCCAGCCCGAAGGGGAGAGCCTGGTACTGGAAATGGCAGAGGGAGCCCCCCATATACAGGGCGAACCTCAGAAACTGCTGGTGGTGACTGTGAACCTGAACATGGTAGTATGCGTCTTTCAGATCCAGAACTACCATGAAACAGTTTGGAAACAATAACCTGATTGGCGATTTTTAAAGTTTCCATCTTGACCGAACGCTGCACTAGAAAGCTGTTCAGGTGCTTCAGGTTTATAATCGTCCGGAACGAGCCGTCTGGTTTTGGCACGAGAAATAGTGTGGAATAGAAACCCCTGCCGCATTCGGCTGGAGGAACCGGGGAAACAACTCCTTTTTTCACAAGGGCCCGCACCTCGCCCATCAGAAAATTGCATATTTCTGGACTGGCGACAGACGTAATCACCAGGGACCCCACAGGAGCCGAAGCGAACTCCAGTTTCAGCCCGTCTCTGAGAAGACCGAGAGCCCAATCGCAAGCCCCAATTTCGGACCAGGCTGGGAGAAAATGGGCAAGCCTTCCTCCCTCCTGGAGCGAGCCGTCACTTAGACTGGTGCTTCCTGTCAAAGGAGGAACCCTTGAACAAGAAACCTGACTTCTTGTCTCTCCTATCGGCCCAAGAATCTCGGTTCCGACGGGGGGACTTCCGCTTGGCAAACTGTGGCTTACGAAAGGAACGACCACAGAAGGTGGAAGCCAGAATCCCAGAGGGAAAATTTCTCTTATTGTCACTAGCATGTTCCAAGATATCATCCAGCGGTTTGCCAAACAGAAAATCACCCATACAAGGTAAAGAACACAACTTAGACTTCGATTGGGCATCACCGGGCCAGGCCTTCAACCATGAGGCACGACGAGCAGCATTAGAGAAGGACGTAGCCTTCGCCGCCAATTTCAGGGAGTCAGCCAAGGAATCCGCCAGAAAAGCCGCCGCAGAAAGAGCCAAAGGAAAGGAAGACAAGATCTCCTCCCTAGGAGCCTCGTCCCTCACCTGAGCCTCCAACTGCTGCAACCAAATCATGAGGGACCAAGCGACTGATGTGCCCACAATTGAGGGACGAAAAATGCTAGCAGTGGATTCCCAGGAATTACGCAAGTAGCCGTCTGCCTTCCTGTCTAGCTGATCCTTCAAATTCCCTAAATCCTCAAAGGGGAGAGAGGAACGCTTAGATGCTCGGGCCACAGCTACGTCAAGCTTGGGGGATTTATCCCAGGAAGTAGTGGCCTCCTCATCAAAGGGGTACTTCTTTTTCGCCAAATAGGAAAGAGAGCCTTTTTTATCAGGCTTAGTCCAATGACTAGACCTGGACCCTCTGATTCAAAGGAAAGGTCCGTCTCTTCTTGGAAGACAGACCACTGAACATTAAATCCTCAACCGAAGAGGGGTCACGGACATCCACTAACCCCATAGTGGAACGAACGGCTTTTATCAAAAAATCAGTGTGTTTACGGGGAAAACACTGCTTCCCATCCCCGCTGTCATCCGAGGAGGGAGACCCTGAGGAGGAGGACGATGAGGAGGACGAGGCCGATGATGAGTGAGACCTGCGTCTCTCCCTGTTAGATCTATGAGCGGCACGGTCAGAACCAGAAGAAGAGGCCTGGGACTTCTTCCTCTTACGCCCCCTATCCTTCCCGGATTTCTGCAGGGACTTAAATTCCTCCCTCACTAAATCCCTAAGGCTAGAGGCCAGACTGGGGACAGCCTCTCACAGTCTCCTCAATGCAAGGGGCACACAAGTCTTTAGGACAATCATCAGGAAGAGGGATCTTGCAGATAGCACACTCCTTATGCCTCTGTTTGGCAGCCTTTTTCTTGCTGTCCTAAAACAAGCAAGAAGGCGGTGTAAATACATACAGCACAGCCCGAAGGCACTTACCCACCAGATGCATACCGATTTTCGGGGGGCTTTAGGGTCCACATCCGTCCGGGATCCCTTCTGTGAGGACTTGTGACCGCCACCGGACTGATGAGGCTCCCCCATGTTGGGAGCCGAAAGGGACTGCTGCTCCATCCCTTCGCTGGACGACTGGCCTGCCTTGCCCTCCGTGCTCTGCCCCACAGCACCTGGAAGCGCTCCAGCGTCTCCCTGCTGCCGAACGCTGGGCCCGCACTGCACATGCGCGGAAACGTCACTTCCGGTCCGCGCTCAAACCGGAAGTAGCGGCTCCCGGCACGAAATTTGAACCTGCCGCCGAAAAACCGCTCCCAGGCCCCTTACAGACCCAGGAACGCTGCGCCCAGCCTGTAAAGGATCCCCTTCACCCGGGGCACAGCACTGCAGGGCAGCCACCAACCGTGCAGCCGTGATGCCCGGGCAGCGACAAGGGCTGAGAACAAGCCGCTGGTGGCCCTCTACAAGACCCTGTGCCCTCCACCACCGCAGGGGATACCTCGTGGAGGAGCTTGTGCACCCAAGTCCGGAGCCACCGCCTAGGTAAGGACAGCTCTTCCAGCTACTGGGTCAGGCCAGGACCGCATGAGCTTCAGAGGTCTCCCACCTCCAAGACAGGAAACCTAAACTGAGGTCCAGGAGAGGTCCCGCCTTTTTATCTCAGAGGTTTCCTGTCTTGGATGCGTGGTCCTCCCTCTCAGGTGGTGCTGTCGTGGCGATGATGGAAAATAAAGATATAAATTACAGTAGACAGACTGGTATAGAGAGGAGAGGGCTCTGCCCTGCGGGCTTACATCTTAACAGAGAAGCATGTAAGAGGAAGAGCTTCTCTCTTTACGTGAAGCAGCAGATTTGAAGTAGCGGACCGTGAATGCTGTGAGCCGGTGTTGGGTGGAATAGGTAGGTAGTTTGCAACTACTTGCCTGTTAGGGCCATCGTAAAAAAATAAATGGTCCCAGATAAACCTTTTAATAGTATCTGCCTCCTGATGATAACAACACAATCATAAGTAGCTGCCCCTAAAATCACGTACAGAAAATAGACTAAGGCTCCTTTCACATCAGTGTTTTGCTGATGTTTACAGGTGGCGCCGCATCTGCCAACTTGCGGCCCGGATCTGGCAAGTCCCATGCATTGCCTACGGGGCTTGCGGTCCTGTGCGGCAAGTGCGGTTCTGCCGGATGTGGCAGATCCAGCACTTGCGGCCGTGAATAAAAACCCGCTGCTTGCAGCTTTTCTTTTGTGGCCACAAGTGCCGGATTCGGCAGTACGGCGTAACCGCATTTGCTGCACCCAGCCCCAAGCCCCATAGACAATGTATGGGGCTTGCCGGATAGGCGCTGCAAGTGCGGCCGTTATGTGGTCAATCTGGTAAATCTGCCGGATCTGCCACACATCAGCAAAATGCTGATATGAAAGGCCCCAAAGTAAAATTTAAAATCAGTAAAAAAAAAATGAAGGTTATTATTACTAGCTTTTGTATTCATATAGGCAGTTACTGTGTCTTTCGTTATGGGTTCTTTATAAGAATGCTGACTAAATGTATCGTTCAGCAGTGATTCACTCTTCTAGAATGTGGCTCCATGTGTGATCCAGCTATCTATAACCTTCATGTCTAATCTACCTAGTAACATCTCAGTTAACTTCAAGGCTCCTGGATGTGCTGGACTGCTTTCTTGAAAAATGTTAATTGCCTCAGCCCTTAACCTTTTGATGTCTTCTAGTGAAGTACTTTACACATTTAGATTTTCATTTCAGTATCTTCATCATAATTAAATATCACAAGGTGGAAAAGTCTCAAAATATTATTTTCTTCTGAGAGCCAACATGTAAAGAAATATATGATTGTGTATTCAGATAAATCCTGCTTTCAGGCCAATATGTTATATACAAGTGGACAGCGCGTTGGATTATCAAAGCACAGTTGGATCTACTAAACACATTAATTGTCATTCTTTAGCCTCTAAGTGCACAGGCCAAATTTTTCAAATCTGACATCATTTTATGCAGCAGTAACTATGGAATGCTTCAATATTTCCCAGTGATTTTGAGATTCTACAAAGTATACTTTTGGTAACAGTAAATTTAGGTTGATTATGTTTTCAGTTTATTTATAAAAATATCAGAAATTTGACAAAAATTCTAATATTTTACAATTTTCAAACGCTACCTCGTTAATCCAGATAGTCACACTACACAATAAAAGTTAATAACATTTATCTCATGACTGATTTACATCAGCTCCATCTGTAAAATGTTTTTATGTTGTTAGGATGTTAGAAGTTTTAAAAATGTGGCAGCAATTTCTCATTCTTTTCAAGTAAATTTACAAAACCTATTTTTTTTAGAGACTTATTCAATTTTAAGTGACTTTGGGAGTCCAGTATCCTATCTGCCCACACAAGCAGATTTTTAATCGCACATAGAGGAATTTCAGGTTAGGGTCCCGATCTATGAGATGAACCTTGTCGCAGTTATTGCACTCGTGCATTGGCCAATATGTGGTGCCCCTGAGGGTCCAGTCACCACAGAGGTACTGCACTTCATCCAGAGGTGTGGTATCCCCACCCTACTTAAGGAGGGGGCACTACCTGGTACCCACACACTAGCATCCAACACCACATCACTCCAGGCCAGGGGATCTGGGTGGCCCCATGTGAGGCTGGAGGGCACTAGGTAGAGGATGTGGGTGGAGGAAGAGGAGTAGGGGAGCAACAGGAAGTGTAGATATAAAAAGGGGAAAAACAGGAAGTGAGCAGTCAGAGGGAGACAGCAGGAGTCAGGAGGAAGCGTCCTGGGGACTGGAGCCAGAGAAGCTCGTCCCAGGGTAGATAGGCGAGAGTGAGAAGCTCCAGAGAGGAGGAGGGAGCACCAAGGGGGGAGGCTCTGTCCAGGGAAGTGGGACTAACTCTGTGTCACCACGAGGCCCTGGTTGGAGGGACCCGGTTCCAGTGACTGTCCTGAGGGACTTGCTGGAGGAGCTAGGCCACAGAGGGGACTAGTCCCAGAATGGTGGAGAAGTTAAGGACTCAGCTAGCAAACCAGAGTCAGTTGTATCTTCACATGCAGCAGCCAAAATCCGCACATAATCGCTGAAAAGGCAGCCAAATAGGGACAGAGGACGTCGCCCGACAGGACCTAAGGCTGCTGGCTTGGGACGCTTTTTGCGAGGTGCAGGGCAGGAGGGAGAGAGCCAGAGAAGGGAGACAACCCGGACAATTACACAGAAGGGAGTACCGATCAAGTGCACCTAATCTACCTGGGAGTGGCTGGATCTCTTTCTCGGAGGACACAGCACCTGGCTGGTTGGTGTCCCTATAAACTGTAATTAAGTAAGGAAATTGCACCCTGCTGCGTCCTCAGATTATTTGGCGACACCTGTCCTGCGCTAGACCTAACACCAACATAGAGGGACTCTTTAACTGCCCTGGGACTCCGCTCCACCTGTGGGAAGCTAAACCATCTAAGTTGCGTCACAAACTGCTTCAGTGGGTCTGTACCGCAGCGTTGGCCATTCATCAAATTGCTGAATACCACAGGTGGCGTCAAGTTTATTCGCCTTATAAACTTTTCCTCCATTTATTGACACCACCAGGGCCATGGAACCAGGTCACGACCCCGTGACCTCCCCAGAGAACTCCCGACTCGGTTCAGAGTACCCCACGGTCCTGGTGGGCGTGTCAACTACATTAGCTAAGCATCTCCTTTGATTAAGTATACCTAAAGCTGTAAAGCTATGTCATATTTTCTCTTTTCCATTTTGCATTAAGCCAATTGTATTTTTCCCTTTTTTCTAATGTTCCCTCTGCAGTAATGCACAGCCAAGTTTCCTTATTTAATTCTAAGTATTCTAGTGTGCAGCGAATAACTATCTGTAGTCATGTTTTTAATCTTTTATCACTTGTTCATATTTGCTCGGTGTGCCAGTCAATCTTTTTGTGAAATTAATTTCTGAATAGGTCACTATAGCCAGTAAACTCCATGAATTGCCATGGTCACCATTAGGGCCAGACAGTTATGATCTCAGGGAGCCTATGGGTTTAGAGAAGAAACACCCACACTCTTAACCATCTAGATGCTGTAGTCAATATTGACAGCAGCATCTAATGGTGGGTTTACACGCTAGGATATCGTAAACGATATCCTGGGAACGATCACGTGACCGTGATCGTTCCGACATCATTAGTGCATTGTCACACACAAGGATATCGTTAACGATATCCTATGCGGCAGCTCAACTGTTAAATAGGAGAGGAAGGAGTGAGCGATGTAATAAAGCGGCAGGAATAGCAACTTTTTGAACGATATCGTTCAAAAAGCTGTCGCACTGAACAATGCTGCTTCCTGAAGCTGCGTTAATTGGATGACGAACGATAGATTTGAGGTCAGGATCTCAAATCTAGGATGAACGATCCAACGATCTTTTCACCCTATGTTGTTCGTTTACACGCAATGACGCCCAAATGATATCTTTTCAATTATCACAAATCTGTGACGTTTTAAGGATATCGTTCAGGATATCCTAGCATGTAAACCCACCATAAGGGATTACGTGTTTCATGGCGAACAGGCCACTTCATCAGGGCATCAAGATTCAACAGCACATCCAGTGTATATATACACACAGAAACAAAAAAAAATCACAAAAAAATGACACCCCACCCTCTCTGACGTCACTTCCAGTGAAAACGCCCAATATAAGTCAAACATGTATAAAAATGCCCATTACATTGATTACAATACATTAAAAATACATTATAACACAATAATCAGTATTTAAAATCGCATATGTTCTTCAATAAATAATTAAAACATTTTTGGTGGATAAACCAGGATTAGAACTAACCCTGGCAGGGGCATAATACCTCCATTCTTATATTACTTAACCATCTGGTCAATTTTGGTGAGAGCAACTGTTAAGCCAGGATCTACCAACTCAACCCATCCAAACAATTAAATATCCTCATTTACTTAGTACACAAAACCTTCTTTTTTGTATGAAAAGTAAACATATAATTATAAAAATATAAACTTCTTGTCTATAGGGATCTTTCAAGGTAAATGACCCCTATATTATGGGTCTATAATATGCTCACTAAATAATTTATATTTCTTGGTTTGTTGATCTATGTAAATTACAAGTCACCTGTATATACAAACTCACAATTAAAAACCTCTCAATATCAAGAGGAAATGCAGACAGGATTTATATGAGGTAAAGGATGAACGGAGAAAACGAAAAAAATGAATTACAATGTACTCGAATCATAATTACATAAAAATAAAGGGTTCATCCAGAATATTAACCCATTAGGTCTAGGGGTCTAGAGGTAACTGCAAAATGATTAAGCGACGCCTCAGACCGATAAACTATCTGAGCTTATGGGGAATAGGGACCACTACAGTCATAATATCTTGCCACATTATCACATAGAAGAACTCCATCTGGCAAGGTATGGTATGAGAGAAACCATCACTGATGACTATCGGTATAATAAGTCTTCGATGGAAACAAGGAAGACATTAACAACTCATGGGTTCTTAAAAAAGGTCACTTACCTCATTAAGCCCACCAGGGCTTAAAGTGCACAGCTTAAAAATCCAATATGTTTCTCTTTTACCAGGACATCCAGTCTCCTAGGAGTATTTTCAGGCACATAGTCAATAGGGGTAAAAGATAATTTAACATTACCATGGTAATGTCACGATAATCCATGTTTTAAAAAACCTCTGAGAATGTTAAACCTATGGGAATTAACACGTTTATGAAGAGGTTGAGAAGTTCTTCCCACATACTGTTTACCACAGTTGCACTGGATCAAATAGATCACATGATCCGTCTGGCATGTCATTCTGAAGTTAATATTAAAAACCTTCCCTTCATTCATAAACGACATGAAACTGTCCCCGTCATTACTAATAGACCTACAACATTTACACCCACGTCTATTGCATCGGTACGAACCCCTACGGCCAGTTTGTTCATTACCTACTTGTGTACATCCAGAGCTAGGAATCTTAACTACTCTAGGTGCCAATACATTGTTGATGGTTGGAGCCCTTTAAAGATCCATCTTCTGGAAGAATATTTGTAAAGAAACTGCTAATGTAATTTGTGTTAAAAAAATGCACCTGTTGGCGCAGGACAATGCTCGGCTAAAGAACCCTCGATATCCACATCAGTTTTTTGCAAACAACAACACTAAAAGAACTGGAGTGGCTATTTTATAAGGGACTCCCTATCCTTTAAATTGTATGACACTACTAGTGATCTGGAGGGGCATTTATTTTCCTTGATTATTCTTTAAACAACTCTAGGTACACTATTGTATTTCTATATGGCCTAAATACACGCCAGTTTTCATTTATCAGAGAAACACGTAAGAGAGTACAGGTGTTCTCCAAAGGGTTTAAAATTGTCTGTGGAGATTTCAACCTCCCCATGTCTGCCGTATTAGATTGCTCAAACAGACGTAACGCTGGGGAGAGATGAAATCACTTGTTTCAGAATATAACTTACATGACATCTGGAGATATCTCCACAGCTTTGAGAGAGATTACTCCCATTTCTCCCCTAGATTTAATTCCTATAGCAGGTTTGAGGTAGCGTACGCCTAGGGGCTTCGCTTGGCACCATAAGTCACACGAACACTCCATTAGTAACATAACATAAACAGCAGTTTATTATTATTTTTTTTTTTATCATAAACCGCATACTACTCATATATTAAATGATCACATACATGGTATACATAAAACGCTATTCACATAGTAATATTGCATCACATATTAACCAGGAACAGTAACCACCTCTCCATAGAATCTCAGGAGCTCTAACGACAGCTGCTATGGTGGTTATGGCCGCCTGGCCTTTAGCTACACTTTACATTTATACTGTACATGATCAACAGAACATATCGACATCACCGTCTGTTCTAAATGGCAGCTATGCCTGCCTGGCACCATTTACATTACATATGATCCCCAGAACCTTAAGGCATCCCTTACCGACCCTTACAAACCCAGTCTGGTTCTAATGGCGCTATGCCCGCCTGGCATCATTTACATTACACAGTCCACTGTGCCTTTGAGACATTCTCAGCCTCTCACATGGCACACACACAAGGACTCCAGCACCCCACAGGGCCCATACAGCTTACAGAGGCTATCCCAGTTTCATACAGGCTGCTACACTGCATACAGCCTCCACACACCACACACAAGGTCAACGGGACCCTCACGACCTGACAGTCGGTCCCAATGGCCGTTACGGCCGTCTGGTCGTTGAGACATCATCAGTCTCACATGTTACACAGCATCGCACATCTCATACATAGGTCACCAACACCACATCCACAACCCCTCATGGACTTCCATGGGCGTCATCCTTGTTAGGCCCAGACCACACACATACAGTCTAGCATGGACTTCTGCCTTCTCAGGACCAGACCAGGTTCTGAGCCACTTGAGCTCTCGGGCATTCAAAGCATCCCCCAAGGTCTCCTCACCCTGCCCATGATGCCCGGCTGCCTCCAAGCCCCACCAACACAGGCATAAATCCAGACGGCAGCCTCACCAACATGGACAGAGTGAGCCCCCTGCAAGTCCTGCGTCCTGCCTCATCCCCCAAAGGGGA
Source organism: Allobates femoralis (assembly GCA_033576535.1). NCBI lineage: Eukaryota > Metazoa > Chordata > Amphibia > Anura > Aromobatidae > Allobates > Allobates femoralis. The sequence continues at coordinate 359,268,002 of JARQOC010000006.1, forward strand.
CGGGATCCCTCTGAGACACGTCCTCTCCCTCAGAGGCTCATGTCTGGTCTCTCTCTCACATACAGGCCTAGGCAGCTATTATCTTGCCTGCCACACCCAATTCTGACACACCCACTCCTGGGACTTGTAACAATTAGAGCACACTGCTCTTTTAGAGGCCGCTCATTGGTATCATCACCCCTTTAGCTGTTACTACAAAGCTAACTATGAGTTAACCCTGTGTGTACGGCTCAGGACCCATGTGAGTCATGTCAGCCACGTGCCATAGCGCCGGCATGCCTCACACAGGATAGACTATATTTTTTTGGATGATGAATTCTAGGTTGTGCGCTTGAGGCAACGATAGGTGTGATCTCGTGGTCTGACCATGCTCCTGTCTCACTCACCAACAAACAAAACATTGAATTAATAAGACCAAATTAAAAGACTTCTTTGACATAAATTATAACAACTCCACCTCAGACGAAGTGGTATGGTCAGCTCACAAGGCATACAAGAGAGGTATTTTTATTAAGATGGAAGCAGTAGTGGCGGGACCTGACCATGGCGGCGTGAAGATGCGGGGGAAGAAGGCTCCCTGACACACCAGCGGTATCTCATGCCTGATCTGTCTGAAAAGCCTGGCGGCATGCCCAACACCCGCCGCTCGGCTTTCTGCAACCCGCCGCTGACTCCACGGAGGAGAGACACTGCACTGGACCGACTACTCCAGAGCGGGAGACCTAGCAGCAGTGTAGCTGCAGCAATGGCGCCGGAGAAGGAGGGAGGAGGAGCATCAGCATGTGAAAGTTTGGCGGCAGAGGGAGAGAGGAGGCGAACTCCTGCGGCCAACAGATCCTCCAGCGGTTCCCCTGGTGTGAAACTTTAGAACCAGCATCCATCGCAGGTACCGACAGGGAGTGGGGCGAAGCAAGTGGAGGACGGAGGCAGCATGGAGGGGGGAGAAGGTGAAGCTGCCTATGCTGCCTATCGCAGTGCTGTGACTGCGCCGGCCACAAATCCAGCTAGCCCAGAGCTACAGGCCATATATGCCTTGGTCAGTGCACTCCCCACTAGGGCTGACTTACACCTCATGGTGGCCTGGATGGAGGCGTCACATAAAAAGCCCTCTCTGCCTGCGTACTGATATTCAGCAAGTGGAGCAGCGCACCTCCTCATTAGAAGAAAAGATCGCCACTCTTACCTCAGAGATCTCCACTATGGGTCAGAAGTTAGAAGACACACAGACACAAATGCAGACCCTAGCCTTGTTACAGGATGACCAGGAAAACAGGGCAGGCGAAATCATATTCGCCTGAAAGGCATACCAGAATCTATCCCTGCAAGCGCCCTGACCCAAAAGGTTTTTGAGGTGTATAACATGGCTGCTAAAAAACCGTTGGATTCCTCTTACACCATTGACAGGATCCACCGGGTCTCACGCAGGAGTCAGATAGATGCGGCCAACCCTAAAGACGTTCTGTGTAGGTTGCACTACTACACAGAGAAGGAGGCAATCCTTTGTGCAGCCTGGCTCTGTGGCACTCTTTCCTTGGGAGACACAGAAATTAAGCTTTTCCCTGATGTTTCCGCCCGTACTCTGGCTATGAGGAGAATGCTCAATCCCTTACTCTTGAGGATCAAGGACCTGGGGACCTCGTACCGGTGGGGTCACCCATTCCATTTGATTATTCGACGAAGGGAGGAACTCTTCTATTTGAAAACGCCAGATGAATTACCAGACCTATTCAGATTTCTGGACACTTTTCCCATTACCATCCCAAATTGATTGCAGTGGGGACTCTCTCGGCCCTCTACACGACAAGAAAAGGAGAAGAGACGGGAGCGGCGCTCCCCCTCAACAGCCTCAACAACGGAAGAATCGCCGTCGTGGGGGGGAGGAGGGAGGGGAAGGGTGCTCACCACCACCGTGAGAGGAGTGCTGATTGTGTTTTCCTTTTCTCTCTGTGGGATTTTCTCTCATTCCCAGTTGAAATGATTGCTGGACGCATCCTTTAATTGGTGGAAGAGGATGCCTTGGCCAGAACTGATCCATTTTCCTTCATATGTGATGTTGACTTTTGATAAGTTTAGATGGTTTATTTGCATTTTGCGGGTGGGGGTTAACTGATTAAGGTTGAGTTATTGTACCCCCTTACCTGCCTCCCTTTACCATGGGGCGGTTTGGCCTTGCTAATGTTCCACCAACTGGTGGGTCTATTGCGGGGGAGGCGGGCGCTGAAGGGGGTGAAGGGTAGACTAGGCTTGTTAATAGCCAACGTTTATTTTACACGTATTTCTATAGTTTATTCTTCAAATGCTGGTGTGTCTGGGTTACATGCCACATGGCTTCCTGCGTACCCCTGAAGAAATGTTCTTAGTTGTCTCCTAATTGTCATCTGTGGAGACTGTATACTACGGTTATTTTCTACTATTTTTATTTTGGATTCACGTTTTCTCTTACTACAGCTTATACATTCCGCTACTATCTTCTTTACTTTCCTCCCTTTCTCACCCCGGCTCCTGACTCTCTCTTTTTCTATTCCTAGCATCCCAACCACCCATCTCGGACCTTGCCCTACTTCACCCTGCCCCTCTTCCCCCCTTCTCAGGCTTACCGGGTTTGGATTTATCAACAGATCCCATGAAAATGTCTGACTCTGCCATGACTGAGATCCGGTGCAGTACACTGAATGTGCGTGGCCTTCATAGTGCTGGTAAGAGATCGATTTTAACACATCTCCTCAAAAGGGCTAATGTTCCTATTGCCTTTCTTCAAGAGACACATCTCTGTATGACCAAACAAATCAAACTTTCTAGCCACTGGTATCCCGATGTTTACAGTAGCCTTTCTCCAGATACAAAGTCTCGGGGAACTAGTATTTATATTTCCAGAACGGTGCCGTGGGAGTTCCTAGAGTCTCAGTGCGATGACTTGGGCAGACTGTTAATGGCTAAGGGCCGCATAGCCTCTCAGTTGTTCACTTTTGCCTCAGTGTACTTGCCCAATAGTGGCCAGATATCTGCTCTTGCAGACTATCTAGAAAGAATTGGGAGTTTTTCTGAGGGTACCTTGGTGCTGGGCGGGGATTTTAATATCGCCCTAGAGCCTGTTATGGATACGTCCTCTGGCTCATCTTCATTCTCTGATGCCGCCCTTTGAAGACTCAGATGACTCCTCCATGAGCACCAACTTATATATGCTTGGAGACTCCTACACTCTGTTGACAAAGATTTTACATATTACTCGCAGGTTCATAACACCTATTCCAGAATAGGTCACATCTTCTTGGGCCACAGAGATCTACACCTAATTAGGAGGGCTGACATAGACCCCATTGTCTTCTCAGACCATGCACTGTGTGTGGCCTCGATTTTATTACCGTCACCAGTGCAAAGGCAGTGGCAGTGGAAGCTTAATTCCTCTCTTTTGGAGGACCTTGTGATTCTTGGGGAGGTGGAAACAACTTTACAGGACTTTTTCAAGACTAACATAACACCCAATTCCTCTCCAAGCTCCATTTGGGAGGCTCACAAATGTGTTATCCGTGGAATTCTCATCAAACACGGCACAAGATTGAAAAAGAATAGGGACCTAGAACTGTCGACCCTACTTGCCCGATGGAGAGCTCTGGAGACGAAAACGCGGTCTGGGGATGGGGTGACGGCGGATTTGGCTAAAGTTAGGGAAGAATTAAAATATATGCTGAACAAAAAAGCCAAATGCTGGTTAGCCAGATGTAGAAGGAACTTTTTTGAATACGGGAACAAATGCAGTAAATATTTAGTGAGAACCTTGAGACAACTAAGGACACGTTCCTTCATACCGGGAATTGGGACGGTGGACGTGGGGTGAATATCCAACCTTCTTCGGTTATTGCAGAGGCCTGTAGACAATACTACGCCTCGCTTTATCAGGTGGATGACACCAACCCCCTTGCTCAGTCAGACTCTTTCCTCCCAAAAATTGTGGATTATATTTCATCGTCTGGTATGCCAAAATTGAGACCGGTGGAGGTTGAGGCTCTGGAGTGTCCCATTACTAAAGAGGAAGTCCTGGCGGCCATTGCTGAGACCAAAAATGGAAAAGCACCCGGCCCAGACGGATTCCCAGCTATGTATTATAAGAAACTTAAAGAACTCTCCTTTTTTAATAATTTGAATACCTGTGAACTCCCTCACACTGATACATTGAGAGCACATATCACGGTTATACCGAAACCCAGCAAAGATGTGACTCAGTGTAGCAGCTATCGCTCCATCTCCCTCAATGAGGATATTAAATTCTTCGCTAGAATCCTGGTTTCAAGATTATCTCCTCTGCATGCCGGGGTTGTCCACCCAGACCAGGCGGGCTTTATGGCAGGAAGAGAAGCTCGTGATAATACCACCAAGGCTATAAACCTGATGCACTGGGCAATTTCTAGCTCAATCCCCTCTATGATGCTTTCCACAGATGCCGAAAAGGCATTTGACCGTGTCAACTGGAACTCCATGAGGGAAACTCTCTGGTTTATAGGTCTTGGGGATAACATGCTACGAAGGATTTTGGCCCTTTTCTCGGTCCCTACTGCCAGGGTCCGCGTGAATGGAGTGCTTTCCGACTCCTTCAACATATACAATGGCGCGCATCAGGGCTGCCCTCTTTCGCCTCTGATCTTCATCCTTACACTAGAGCCCTTTCTGAGACATGTCAGAGAGAATCTCGACATTTCCGGAATCCCTACTGGGCATACCTCTCATAAAGTGGCAGCATACGCGGATGAGCTACTGTTTTCAAATCCAACTACTTCCTTGGCGAATTTGATGAGGGAATTTCAAACAAATACCTCCCTATGCAATTTTAAAATAAATTTTGATAAATCTGAAGCACTCAATATTAATTTGCCACTCCGGTCTGCTAACGCCCTACGATCTTTCTTCCAGTTCAAATGGTCTCAGCAATCCTGTCCTATCTGGGAATTAAATTGTCCGCAAATTTGAAGGACCTTTATCGGATTAATTTCCCTCTTCTACAAAAAATAGTCTGACTGTGCGAGATGGTCCAAGTCTACCTTTTCTTGGTTTGGCAGGTGCCATCCTCCCTAGAATTCTTTTATTTGCTGCAGACACTCCTGATCAAGATTCCCCAAGACTTTTTTAGGCAGATCTCTTCACTTCAACATCAATTTATCTGGGATGGCAGATCTGCGAGGGTGGGGAAGGCTATACTTTACAAACCAAGGATGAAAGGGGCATAGGTCTTTCAGACATCTAACGATATCATACGGCAGTCCACCTGTCTAGGGTGATTGACTGGTGTAGAAACAGTACTCACAAGGCTTGGGTACATATTGAACAAAGCTGCAGTCTAACTCCGCTGGATAGATTACCTTGGGCATTGGCGTCGGCTCCCTTCCCTCTTCTAACACACCCAACTATTGGGACTACGATACGGGTTTGTAATTCTCTACCTCTGAGATCCTACATTATCCCTCCCTGCTCGCCACTCACGCCTATATTAAGTCATCTTGACTTTTTGGCTGCCAGTTCCAACAAAACGTTTGCTATGTGGATAGCGGTCAAGAGGAATAGAGTGGAGGTGATGGGGGAGGGAGACAAATGGCCATCCTCGGGCGAGCTATCGTCTTGGGAAGAACCGGCCAAACTAGGTTGGTGGAGATGCCTGCAACTTCGACATTTTTTGCTATCACTACCCCCTAGGTCTTGTTTCAATCATTCTAGGACAGAATTTGAGTCACTGTGTATGAACCAGGTACCACTCAGACACACTTTATCTCTCCTCTACCCCTTACTGGGATCGCTGCAGGATCAGGGCCCACCGGCTTTCATATCACAGTGGGAGAGGGAACTAAATATCACTTTGTCAGAGGAACAGATCATAGGATATTCCAACTTGCACATAGCACTTCCATAAGTTCCAAATTTCAAGAGGCTAATTATAAGATACTATTGAGGTGGTATAGAACCCCGGTTAGACTCAATGCAATGTACCCGGGACACGACTTGAACTGCTGGAGGTGTGGGAGGGAGAGGGGCATTCTCTCTCATATTTTCTGGGACTGTGAGGCTATTCGGCCCTTTTGGTCTAAGTTGGAGGATATCATACTGCGGGTCTCTTCAATTAAGGTGCCCCTGACACCAGCACTGATTCTCCTGCACCACTGTGAAGTCCCTATGAATACGTATAAGAAATCTCTTCTTAAGTTCCTCATTATTGCAGCCAGATCTTGCATACCAGTGCTTTGGGGTAAGACCACCACACCGTCTATTCTGCAATTTCTCAGAGGGGTTAACGAATTGATGTATATGGAGGAATTGACATCCTCCATACGAGACTCTAAAACTTATTATGGTTCCACTTGGATGGCATGGATGAACTTTCAACAGTCCGAGTATTATCTTGCCTTGTAATCGTAGAGAAGGAATCGACAAATCAAGTAGCAGCACACCACCACAAAGTATATATCAAATGTGCAAAATTTTATTTAAGGACCAAACAACAAACATGTAAAAACAATTAAAAACATCAAGCAAACCACAATCCATTAGGAGAAAGATCCCCTGCAAATGTTATTTTATAATTAAATGGCATACAAGGTATTATTCCAATACATAGGTAGGAAATACAATGTCCATAATATGAGAGACTCAAAGTCATCCCATAAGCAGTTTAGATAAATTCACATAAATAGGGAACTGACAAGAGTATAATAAATGTAAAATATCAAATGACATGTATTACCATTACAATTAATCAGAGCCTTGTATGTGCTCCCCAGGCAACGGGCAGATCAGAAAGGCACCATAATCATAGGCAAATCAGACAACCACCATACAAAAACCAAGCTGATAATAATCAAGTGTAATCACAAATGAGGTAAAGAAAGCCCTGACAGGGAAAATATCTCACCCAGACCCGATGGTCCAAGATGGGTAGGTGCCTGAGCCATATCTAATTTCCCAGCCTAAGGATTTATGCCACGAGAGGTGCCTGGACGTCCCATGCTGGGGGCAGAGTGAGGATCAAGAAGCAGGGGACCTGTGTCCCACGCGTATCGCTGCTGTAAAGCGGCTTCGTCAGGGAGGTGTGGCCAATACCCGGCGTTCCGCCCTTAAATACTATTACCAATCAGGCGGCTCTTCCTGCCGCTTTGTGTTGTTGCCATGGTACCTCGGCCAAACCGGAAGTGACGTTCCGGGAGCGGCGCGGGTCATGTGTGCGGTCACAAGATAAGATTACCTAAAAGTTTGTGCATTTAGAATACCAGAGAAAAACCAAGCGCATCCTAATATATATTGAATACAATGACTATTGAGGTAAAATGTTTATCATTTTTCATAGAAAGTACCGGATGTCACAGTGATCAATTATATTGGAGGTATAGTGATCATAAGATAGAAACACCTGAACCAAAAGAATGATAGACACTCGTCTGGAATCCCTATTTAAATACATCTCTGTAAATGCCTTTGAGGCACACATCTCTGGGTTGTCTCTAGACCTGTGGGTGAAATCAGGTGTAAACATGGTTGACAAACTCTTAAGGTACCGTTACACGGCACAACATCGTTAATGATGTCGCTGATACGTCACAGGTTTGGAGTCGTTCTGGCTACATCGTTAGGACATCGTTGCGTGTAACACCGAAATTCAACTACGATATGTCGTTGGATCGCTAATCGCAGGTTTGAGAACATGTTCTCAAACCACACAATCAACGCTGTGCCAACCTGCTACATCGTTGTGTGTGACACTGCGATAACGATGTCATTGACGACTTCGCCCATTCACAGCAATGAGCACATATCGTTCGCTGGGTTGTGAGAACGATACCTGCTCACCACAACATTGTTGGTGAGTCAAAAAGTGAGGAGAGCAGCGGCACTCAGGAGATCTTTTTTACATACCGCACCTCCCTGCCCTGCACCTAAGATGTAACCTGAAAAAGCACAATAAAGCCGGTATGTAAAAAAGATCTCCTGAGTGCCGCTGCTCTCCTCACTTTTTATTTGCAAGATTAACCCTTCAGCTGAGCAACAGGATTTCACTAACGCCGCTGTACGACACGAGAGACTCTAAGCAGGTCAGTGCCCAGTTCCTTCTCCACTTACCATTGTTGGTTAGTCGTCCACGGTATCTAGACGTGTGACATCTCACCAACGATGTCAGAAACTACCTCGCGCCCATGAGATCGTTGCCGACATCGTTCCAACGTTGTGCCTTGTAACAGTGCCTTTAGATGGCTGTGTATGGGCCATGTATGTATCCTTTGCAGATGTGTCCCAACTTTACAAGATTTCCAAAACGTCCTTTTATCAGTACCTCCAAACTTGTCATTTTATCCAGTCGTGAACTGGTATCTGACCCCTTATAAAATTTTCAAATTTAACAAATCATATTCCCCATTATGCTGGGAAAGGAATGTGGTAAAAAGGGGATCTGGGTCATGTGTGATGGTGGTGCCCCAAGCTAAGAGAATTTTGGAATCGAGTGGCCGACTTAATCAGGACCCTGATAGGTTTCTCTTTAACTCTAGAGGGGCCCCTGGCAGTTCTAAATATTTGGTTAGATCTTCTTCCCCCAAACTTAGTTCCAGTAATAAACTATGTTTTGATAGCGGCCTGTCAGAGCTTGGCAAGGCACTGGAGGGAAGCTTCTACCCCCACACAGGAGGAACTCATTGGTAGTATAAAATTCCCATTATCTATGTGAACGTTGTTTGGTTCACTCGATAAAGCAAAAAGAACTAGTCAGTCGCCAGTGGGAGATTTGGGAGACTTCCGGATTAGCGTTAGCTCACACCTAGGATGGCTTTAATATTTTTCCTGGTTGATTCTGGTCTTCTCAATTAGATTGGTATACAGAAATGTTTAAAACAAAGCTAAAGCTAAAGGCCACGTCACACGCATCAATCTTATGAGCGATATTGTTAGCGATCACGTGCACGCGCGATCACTAACAATATCGCTCACATCGCTGGTGAGATGTCACACAGACAGACTCACCAGCGATGTGGAGCAGCGAGATCGCTGGTAACTATGGTACACGTCGGGTTACTAGGCGCCGCGCGGCGCTTAGTAACCCGACGTTTACCATAGATACCATCTCCCAGCATAGGCTCTGCCGCTGGGAGATCGTTCATCGTGGTGTCACACACCACGATGATGCAGATTGATCAAGCGATTATCGCTTGATTTGAGCTCCGGCTCACAAATCTGCGATCAATCAATCAAGCGATTTTACATTGTAAAATCGCTTGATTACACGTAGCGATGCACAAACGATATCGCTTAAGCGATCAAAAAAGCAGATCGCTTAAGCGATATCGCTCATAAGATTGATGCGTGTGACGTGGCCTTTATCTTTCCCCCACCCCACACAATCCATTAATTTACCTTTTGTGTCCAATCCTGGCTGCCCCTTTCCTTCTGTGTGATCCCTTATTTCCCTCCACTCTCCTATAATATCCAGTTTGGAATTGGTTTACACTGGTGGTGATTATTTGGACATGACTGTTGATATAATGGTGTAAACATGTTATATCTGTTGTTATAAGATTTGTTTGAATAAAAAATTTATTGTTTTAAAAAGGAAAAAAAAAGAAAATAAACTGCCATGGCTGATGTGCAGCAGGAGGTCAGCTTTAAAGTACAGGTGACAGTTGCTTCATTTTCTCCTGTGGGGGAATGCTGTGCTTAGGTTAATAAGAAATATTAAGCCCACGTCACACATAGCGAGATTGCTAGCGAGATCGCTGTTTCATCACAGGTTTTGTGACGTAACAGCTACCTTGCCAGCGATCTCGCTGTTTGACACGCAGGCCCCCGCTGTAACATCGGTGATCATGTCGGAATGGCCTGGACCATTTTCTGATCGTCTGGTCCCCACTGGGCAGCATGCATTGGTGTGTTTGACACCTTAGAAATGACCTCGTTGTCGACTCGGAACTCGGCCACGTAGGTCTGAGTCGTCAGACTAGCTGCTGTGTGACGGGGTCCCAACGACCGCCGAGGTAGTTATACAGGTCGCCGTATCGTTGCTGCGTCGTTGAGTAGATCTGACTGTTTGACATCTCACCAGCGACCACGTAGCGACGTTCCAGCGATCCCTACTAGGTCGTATCATTGTCGGGATCACTGGAATGTCGCCAAGTGTGACGGGACCCTAAGTTGTCACTTGGGTGTTAAAGGATTAGTAGACTACTCAGACAACCCCTTCTTAATCAGAGTGTTTGATTCTGTTAAAATTAAAACATTTTCAGTGGTGTTGGTATTCAGTATCCCAAGGCTCATGTTATGTTATATGATCCTTGCTCTAGATCAGCACTGGCTTTACTCCCCCAGCTTCGGACATATCAAACATCCATCAAGAAGAAGTGAGCAGCCAGCCACAGTTCTGACTTCCTATTGAGGTTTGATTCATCTGAAGGTGGGGACAGTAAAGCCAGTGCTGATTAGGCGCAGGACTCGCATTACATAACAATGTCACATGACCCCAGGAAAGCAAGTGAAGACAATGTTGAAATGGAGCCAGCACCAGACTATATGTGGTTTTATTTTAACTAGGACAAACAATCTGATTAAGGTGGCCGTCACACGCTAGCGATATAGATAACGATGTCATAAACGATCTCGGATTTGCACATCGCCAGAACGATGTGTGAGATCGTTAATCACAACGCTACACCCACAGATATCGCTCAGACGATTCTCCGATGCAGCGATCCAGCGGTCGTATGCGCGACGCACTTATCATCTGTGCACATCGCTCAACAAACCGTCACACAGAAACCTCTAAACGATGTGGGGGTAAATGTGGGCGTTGTTCCAGGCAAAATTGGAGCACATAGGCGTGCTACATGGTTTACAAGCTGCGCCCCTCAATAAACCATTGGTGGTCAGTACTGCGTCCTCATTGGTCAGATCTCCTTGGAAACATGGCGGCCTCATCTTCATTCAATGTCCTGTGATGTGGCTCCCAATGTACATGTATAAACACGAAATAAATATGTATATATACCACAAAGAAAACGTGTATTTATTGTAAAGGATAGAAAGCGCTATCCCCCTTGAGCGGCGTGCCGAATCCGAACACTTATGCGTTGCAGAATGGTTGTCGGTTGGCCGATCCGTTAAGGACTCGCCCTGTAGCGAGCTGTGTGTGCGACATGAGTGTTTCGAGTTGGCCGCCTTTTGTGTGTGGCCGTAAATTCTATACAAAAATGCATGATCAGCTAAACTGCGCCTATGTGTATTGGTGCTGAAGTGACAGCTCAACCAAAATGGCGCCATGGCGAGAACCAATCGTAACGCAGGAGCTTCAACCAATAATAGCAGAGGTTGCCCCAGCCAATCGAAACGCATGAGGGTTCACGAATCACAACTGAGGAGGCGTGACACAGGTGAATACCAGGCACGCCTATGTGTTGGATTTCGCCATCGCTCAAATCACACCTTTCGTACGATATCGTTCAATTACACGTGACAATTGTGCGTATCCACTTAGCCGACATCGTCAGATGTGAGGTCCGGAGCTCAGATCTCGATTTTGCGATTTGATCAGGTATCGTTCGTCGTATCTTGCCGTCACACGCACAGACATCGTTCAAGCGATGTTTAATCTGGCGCGTTCAAGCGATATCTTGCAAGATATCGTAGCGTGTGACGGCCGCCTAAGAAGGGGTTGTCCAACTAGTGGACAGCTCCTATAAAGAGGACCTTTCACTCAATTGTCCATGTTGAACTTGACATATAATGTAATTGTGGCTGCAGCGCAGAATAAAGCTTTTTTTTTTTTTTTATGATTTTGCCTCTCCATTGTAAAGATATTAGCAATCAAGTTAAGTCCAAGTGAGTGTTATTAGTTTTAACTGGGGATATTTACTTCTCCCTGCATCTCATCATAAATTTCAGCAACATGTTAGAAAAACACAACACCTCACTCATAGTTGCAGTGTGTAATGGGGATGTCACACGCCTCAATATCACGTGCAATCGTACGAGCGATGTAATTTTAGCATATCGCCTGATCGCAGAACCAATTATCGCAACGGAGTTGTCAGACGGGAAGATTCCAAGCGACTGTCTGATCATGCGATGGGACGATCGCAAGTGCGATCCAGTGGCCGATTATTTCAGTCGTCTACCTAGCGTCATACTGCAGCTTTCGCAACGATCTGTTGAGTCAATATGAGTGTAAACGATCAGAACCATGGAAAATAGGCGTTCCATAGTTGTGTGGGTGACACCTCCTCACGCTATGATTGGTGTTCGTTAATGCGTTGCTATTGGTTCTCCCTGCGCTTCTACCATAATATATATATTCCGCACGGTCACTCATTGGGCTGAACTAATTCGTTGCTCCATGTCCCTTGTGTGATAGAAAAGTGTTACACTGTAGCGTCTTTATTTGTGCACATCTGTGCTCATTATTATGTCGGCCTCTGTGTATGTTGTAAAGAAGGCTGTAATGTGAAATCAGACACTATATGGCAGACGCCATATTAAATTCACAATATTGAGCACTGCACCAATAGGAATGCAGATGAAACTTTCATTCGGTTTTACGATGCGCGCACAGGCACAGGCCACGCCTATTAAAAGATTAGCTGCATCGCACGCAATCATGAAACCGGCCGTTACACAGATGTCACACGCGACGATGTGCAAAAAACACTGGACGATCGTCGCTAGATTTTTGGTCTGGTTCAAGAACCTGCAACCTGTGATCAGGCGACTGATCGCTGGTCAGATCGCGCTGTCACACGCTACGATGTGGATTGAGCGTCGTTTGTGCGATGAAAAATCTTGGTCGCATCAGCGATATTGACGCGTGTGACGTCCCCATAAGATGTAATGATACTAACTGCATGATTAGAAATTGCAGCTGAGTGTAGCTGTCACATTACAAACCTTCTCTCAGCTCTCCAAGCAGTATCAGCTCTGTACCCCTCCCCCACACTGTCAAGTAATGGCTCAGTAGTCACACTAATATGCTCAGAGTTAAGGCCACTTCACATGCTAGGATATCATTAACGATATCCTTAGAACGATCACATGACAGTGATCGTTCCGACATCGTTAGTGCATTGTCACACACAAGGATATCGTTAACGATATCCCATTCGGCAACGCACCAGTTAAATAGGAAAGCAAGGACTGAATGATCTTTTAAAGCGGCAGGAATAGGAGAATTTTGAACGAGATCGTTCATAAAGGTGCCACACTGAATGATGTAGCTTCTTTACAGATCCTTAATTGGACGACGAACGATAGATTTGAGGTCAGGATCTAATTTTTGTGATGAACGTTCCAACGATTTTTGCATCCTACATCGTTCGTTTACATGCAAAGATGCACAAACAATATCGTTGGAACGTTCACAAATCCGTGATGTTTCAACGATATCCTTAATGATATCCTAGCGTGTGAAGCAGCCTTTAGGCTAAGCTCACATGTCCAGTAATCATCTGTTAAAACGGATCCAGCAGCAGACACAACTTTTGTCAGTATAGAAAAAAATTTATTTTTTCAGGTCAGGATCTGTTTTTTTTTAACATGGAAGTCTATTGAAAACTGGTTCAGTAACTGATTGCTGTTTAGCCTCTGTTTTTTTTTCCATTTGTAAAGGATTTGTTTTTTGCTTACTGGGTCACTTTCAAATGGAAGATTAATAGCAATTAATTAGCAAAAATATTTTTTCAAAACGGACAAAAAAGTTGTTTTTACTCAACTTTTTTTGCAAACAGATTGCTGCTGGATCTGTTCTAAGGGCTTGGACACACTCATCAAGAGGTTCACTGAGGAGACTCTGAAAGGGCTGGAGCAGTGACCCTGAACGGCTTCTCCCTGTCTGGACGGGGCTGTCAGCTGATTGTGTTTTGTGCAACTCCAGACGCCCGGCCAGAGAGGGAGAGGCCGTTCAGGGTCACTGCTCCAGCCCTTTCAGAGTCTCCTCAGTGAAACTCTGATGTAAGGCTGGCTTCACATTTGCGTATGGGAAGGCAGCGTATTGCTGCGTTCCCATACGCAGCCAAACGCATGCGCACTGCGTTCCTATGTTTAACATAGGAACGCATAGTGCTTGCGTTTGCTGCGTTCGGGTGCGGATGCGGACGATATCTGCTCCTTCCGGTGTCCGCACCCGGGACGCAGCATGTTGGTTTTTTTTGTGCGTTTGGGGACCTTGGAAAATCAGCAAGCGTCCCCAAGCGCACAAAACATGCATTGTCTTCAATGGGTCCGCAGTGTCCTGCGCTTGACAGCGCAGGGAGAACGCTGCGGACCCATTGAAAAATCTCCCGGTGGCCGGCGGTGATGTCACAGGAGCTCACCGACGGCCACCGGGAGATCAGCTGGAGCCTCTGCTGTCCTCCGCCTCCCGGCCGCTGGTAATGTGCTAGCGATGTCGGCGGGGAAAACAGCTGATCTGACAGCTGTTTGAATCTTCCCGCGCCGACATCTCCTCTCGGTGTCGGCGCGGGAAGATTCAAACAGCTGTCAGATCAGCTGTTCTCCCCGCCGACATGTCCCGGAGCTTACCGGCGGCCGGGAGGCGGAGATCTCAGGCGCTGATCTCCGCCCCCGGACACCGCTGATTGGCTGCCCGGGCTCCACAGTGATGTGTCCGCAGACGGACATTCTCCGCTGCAGACACATCATTTTGGCCCTGCTTTATGGTGGGTTTACACACACCAATCATTGTATCCAATCTCTGAACCAATCTCTGGTTGCAGTGAAATCATGGACAGATTGCTCCATGTTGTACACAGCCACAAAATGGAACTATGTGTCCATGATTTCACTGCAACCAGAGATTGGTTCAGAGATTGGATACAATGATTGGTGTGTGTAAAACCACCATTACACTGCGTATGTGTCTGCATGCCATCAGCATGCAGACACATACGCAAATGTGAAGCCAGCCTTACTAGGAAAGTGTGTCCAAGCCCTAATGGATGATTACTGGACATGTGAACTCAGTCTAAGGCGGCCGTCACACGCTGAGATATCTCTAGCGATATTGTAAGCGATCACGTGCACACGCAATCGCTTACAATATCGCTCACATCGCTGGTGAGCTGTCACACAGACAGACTCACCAGCGATGTGGATCCGCGATCTCGCTGGTAACTATGGTACACATCGGGTAACTAGGCGCCGCGCATCGCTTAGTTACCCGACGTGTACCATAGTTACCATCTCCCAGCATAGGCTCTGCCGCTGGGAGATCGTTCATCGTGGTGTTATACACCACGATGAAGCAGATCTTGACATCGTTCATCGCAAGATGTGAGCTCCGGAGCTCAGATCAGCGATGTCACAATCAAGCGATTTCACATCGTAAATCGCTTGATTACATGCAACGATTTCTTGCCCGATCTCGCTTAAGCAATCAAAAAGGAGATCGCTAAAACGATATCGGGCAAGAAATCGTTCCGTGTGACGGCCGCCTAAGGGCCACGTCACACACACAGATATCTGTGCAGATATTGTTCACAGATCTCTGGTTGCAGTGAAATCATGGACACAATGTTCCATTTTGTGGCTGAGTACAAATGGGACAATCTGTCCATGATTTCACTGCAACCAGAGATCTGCCAACAATATCTGCACAGATATCTGTGTGTGTGACGTGGCCCTAACTTCTACTTTGTAAGGTTAAGGGCCACTTTACACACACCAACTTATCTGTCCAACTTCTGAACAACTTACTGGCTGCAGTGAAATCCTGGACACATTGCTCCATTTTGTGGCTGTGTACAAATGGAACAATGTGTCCATGATTTCACTGCAACCAGTAAGGCCGGCTTCAGACTGCGTTTGAGATCTGATGCGTAGCTGTCCGCTTGAAGCAGACAGCCGTAGACCGGATCAGCACACAGGACCGGGGGGCTATTATGCCCTCCGATCCTGTGTGCAGCCGCAGCTGCTGACAGATCAGGACCGCGGCGCCCGCGGTCCTCACCTATCAGCAGCAGGAACTGTGTGCGGCTGCACACAGGATCGGAGGGCATAATAGCCCCCCGGTCCTGTGTGCTGATCCGGTCCGCGGCTGTCTGCTTCAAGCGGACAGCTACGGATCGGATCTCAAACGCAGTCTGAAGCCAGCCTAAATTGGACAGATAAGTTGGTGTGTGTAAAGTGGCCATAAGTTCACATGTCCAGTAATCACTTGTTAGAACAGATCTACCAGCACTCCGTATTGAAAAAAAGATTTTTGCAGGATCCATTTTTTTAACATGGGAGGCTATGGAAAACAGATTTGTTAACGGATTGCTATTTATCTTTTATTTGAAACTGATCCAGTAAGAAGAAAATAGATCCTTTCAAATCAAAGAAAAACAGATGGCTAAACAGCAATCAGTTAATGGATCAATTTTCTATACTCTAATGGTGAAAAAAAAAAATAGATCATGCAAAAAGCTATATTTTCAACATTGACAAAAAAAAGTTGTGTATGCCCAACTATTTTACCAACAGATTGCTGCTGGATCCATTCTAATAGATAACTGGACATGTGAACTAAGGCCGGCTTCACACTACGGGTCTGATCCGATCTGTGGCTGTCAGGGATGAACCTGATAGCCCCGGACTGGATCAGTACACAGAACCGGAGGGCTAATATGCCTCCGGTCCGGTGTGCAGCCGCACTCAGCTGACGCTGCTGATGATTCATAGGCTCCCATGTCAGGGAGCGCCGGATTGCCCCGGATCCGGGAGAAGGCAATAAGGGGAGATTTTTTTCCTCGGACTCGTTGCGTTTCAATTAACGTTTTTGTGTCCGTGAGAGAAATCTGAATTCTCCTGGATTGTCCTGGAGAGATGGAAACCAGATGGCAGAGAGCAAATCCGCAGTGTGAAGCCGGCCTTAGCCTTACATAGGAGTAGCTGCTTGTTCTCTCACTGCAGAGCACTTAGGGCCACTTTACACACACCAACTTATCTGTCCAACTTCTGAACAACTTACTGGTTGCAGTGAAATCATGGACACATGGTTCCATTTGTACACAGCCACAAAATGGAACAATGTGTCCATGATTTCACTGCAACCAGTAAGTTGTTCAGAAGTTGGACAAATAAGTTGGTGTATGTAAAGTGGCCATTACACTGTGCTCATAATAGACATGAGTGACTCCCCTAAGGACAGGCGGTGTGGGGGAGGGACAGACAGCAGAGCTATGCTAGGAGGAGAGCTGGTACAACGGCGTATAATGTAACGCAACTAAACTCTGCTGCACTTTGTAATCATGTAGGAGGTTAGATGAGGAGATCAGGGCTGTATCATTCCATGTCATACACTGAGAAACCTAAGCTATTTTACAGACATATTTTCTGCTGTGTTGCTGCCTGCTTATGAATGGGCATATCATATAGGGGGAAAAATTATACACTCGCAGTAAAAACTGTCTAATAACACCCACTTGGATTTGTTGAGTTAACTTTTTTGCTAAATAATTTAATTGCTATTATCTCTGCAATGGAGAGGTTACATTTAGAAAAAGTATATTCATCTCTGCAGCTACTCAGCATGAAACATTTGGTTAAAGGTCCTCTTTAACCTTCCTAGCGTTATTCCCGAGCCTGACTCGGGGTTAACATTCACTACCAGAAGCGTTAACCCCGAGTCAGGCTCGGGCTTACCCGCGTTCGCGGCAGATGCGGTAAAAAAACCGCATCTGCCGCACTTGCCGCACTTGCGCCGCACTTGCGGCGCGGTTGCGGCGCGGTTGCGGTAATCTGCATAGTAAAGGGAACCAACCACCTCGGA
Organism: Allobates femoralis; assembly: GCA_033576535.1. Taxonomy (NCBI): domain Eukaryota; kingdom Metazoa; phylum Chordata; class Amphibia; order Anura; family Aromobatidae; genus Allobates; species Allobates femoralis. The sequence continues at coordinate 359,285,754 of JARQOC010000006.1, forward strand.
TGACCCTGATACACTGATAATATGTGCCCCTGCAGCCTAGTAAACCATTAGCAGCACTGTTTTTGTGTGATCTTATAAACTTACATGCCTGCGTACTTGAGGGCGTCTCCCTGTGTGTGCTGGCACTTGTGAGCTGTGCTCGTCATGCCTGCTCTCCCCTCCCTTATGCACGCCCCCTCTCAGCCTGCTATAGTGATGTGAGGCTGATTGCGTCATAAAGGGGCGGGGCTACCGGGATGCGCGATTTAGCCACGCCCCTTTATGACGCAATCAGCCTCACATCACTATAGCAGGCTGAGAGGGGGCGTGCATGAGGGAGGGGAGAGCAGACATGACGAGCACAGCTCACAAGTGCCAGCACACACAGGGAGACGGCCTCATGTACGCTGGCATGTAAGTTTCTCAAATCATTATCGCACTTGTACTGCAGCCACTTAGCACACAACAACAGTGCTGCTAATGGTTTACTAGGCTGCAGGGGCACATATTATCAGTGTATGAGGGTCATCCGAGGTGGTTGGTTCCCTTTACTATGCAGATTACCGCAACCGCGCCCCAAGTGCGGCGCAAGTGCGGCAAGTGCGGCAGATGCGGTTTTTTTACCGCATCTGCCGCGAACGCGGGTAAGCCCGCTTTTAGCAAAAAATTCAAGACCTAAACAGACCGCCAGGGAGGTTACAGTGAACCTGTCAGCTACTTTATGCTCCCAAATCTATACACTACCTGTCCCTGCAGCTTCCTAGTACATCCCTAAGCATCCTTGTCTGACCTAATAATGTGCTGTAATCACTGAGAAAAATAATTTTACAACTTAAAAGTTCCTATTGTAATTAGGGTGGTATCTGCAGAGTGCAGACAATCTGGGCGTTCTCTCCTGGTCCATTTTCCCCCTTCCTCCGTGGTTATCCCGCCCCGCCCCGGTGAGTGTAATAATCTAATTTCAGTGCGCTCCAGGTGTTTGCAATCTGTCGGATGCTTCTTCCTGGCATGACGCCACGTCGGGTCATTATAGACGCCTGCGCAGTGTGGGGGTGTTGGGTATACCGGCTGGCTCCAGAGCATGCGCAGTCGCATTCTGAATCTGGCAGGTACATCCAATTACTCTCCCACAATGCGCAGGACTGGTAATGACACGGCCGGCACGTCCTAGGGTTGTACTAGTAAGCTGCAGGGACAGGTAGTGTTAGGTTTGGAGTCATTAGTTTTAGCTGACAGGTTCCCTTTAAGATGTTTCTATAGTTTGACCTGCAGAAGATAATCTGGTGTTGCTCATCCAGTCAATCAGTCCGATAAACAATATATACATATTTACATTACATACATATGTATAGACATTTTCTTCTTAGTTTTACAATAACAGTGTTCAGGAATGAGTACTGTGACAACAAGGAGGAACAGTCATGGAATAATTGAAATTACAGAATCGACGGACATGGTAATGATATGATGGAAAAATGGAATTGGTGTGGAAAGTTCAATGTTGACTGTGTGTATATATATATATATATATATATATATATATATTATATATATATATATATATATATTTTACATATACATATTTTACATATACATCTATAAACATTGATCTATGATACCATAACCTAATAGTATGTAATTTCAACAAAACTTCTCTGCCCCGTCATGGCCTGGCATTTCCAAGCAGAACCCATTTGAATGTGCTCTGATATCTTGCCATCAATATTTTGGCAGCAGATCCTTAACTCTTTTGTATGTTGGTTTACATAAATTTTCACAAACACACTAGGTAGGTGATGTGTCTTATGCGTCCAGAAGGCATTAAATGGATCCACTAAATATAATGCCAGAAAGGCACTCTAAGGGGCCCGTTACACGCTATGATATCGTTAACACGTCACAGCTTTTGGGGCGGTGCAGTGACGTCGTTGCGTGTGACATGTAGTTACGACTAACGATAAGTCGTTTGATTGTTGAACGTAGATTTATAGACAGGAACATTAATCTGTCGTTTGTTGGATCTGCTGCATCGGTGTGTGTGACACCTTTCCAACAATCTCGTTTGCGACTTCGCCTATTCAGAACTGAAGCAGGTAGGCGACCAAACGACCGCAAGTTTCCTTCGCTTGCTGCGCCGTTCAATATATCTGTACATGTGACACCTCAGCAGTGATCACTAAACTATGTCCCAGCAATCTCAGCCAGGTCGGATCGTTGGTGGGATCACTGGGACTTAGAAGCGTGTAACGGGCCCTTAAGAACAATATTGATACAACTTGTACTCTAAATAACGATGCCACACATAATGTCCTTGGTAAGTCACTTTTCTTACAAGTGTTAAACTTGCTATACACATTAGGGTGATTTCACACCAGCGTTTTTTTCAGTCTGGTCAAAATCGTGTTTGTGAGCAAAAACTGGATCCAGCTGTGATCTGATTTTTGCCCATAGACTTAGAATGGAGTGTGGATGCATCTGTTTTCTGCTGGATCAGGATGTACATGGTTATTACCGAATTCCAAAGACGCACAATGTAACTTTTTTGGGATCAATAAAAAACCGGTTGGGGTATGATCCGGGATCAATTATAATGGAAGTCAATAGGCACTGGATCATGCCGGATCTGCGGTATGCCTACTGCGCATGCGTGTGTCACTAGAACTAGAAGATAGACAGAGAGATAGATAGAGCTTACCAGTTTTCTGCTGCTTGCTTCCAGGGCTGCTTATTAAGCTTCATGAATATTCACTGCACTGAAATGCAACGGCCAATCATAGATGCTCACTCTGTGAGAGCGTCTGCAATTGTCTATTGCATTCAGACTACACCCCCACAATCTGTGCAGTTGTCTCTGCTTTGTTGCCATATACATTAGTGTATGACGACTAATCTACTGTCAGTGGGTAAAATGAATAAATGGGAAAAAAATGCAAAGGGGCCTCCCTTCCCCTGTATTTTTCATTCTCAGCACAGATAAAGTGGAAAGCTGCGGGCTGCAGCCCAGTTGCCTAGTTTTAACATTGGCTGGCAATCAAAAATACAGGGGAGACCATTATTTTTTGTATTATTTAAATAAGTAATTTAGAATAAAAATGAGTAGGCTTCCCCCTATTTTTGATTGCCAGTCAAGGTAAAACCAGGGAGCTGGGGGCTGGTATTCACAGCGTTGTGAGGCCCATAGTTATTGGGCCCCCACTCTACAGAATAGCTGCCCACAGCTGCCCTAGAAATTGACACATTCATTAGAATCGGCAATTCTTGGCGCTCTACCCAATGCCCTGATGCAGTGGCATCGGTGATAGAAGAGGTTACTGACAGCTGACATTAAGCCCAAATTATGGTCAGGCATCTATGATACACGCCTATTACCAATCTGGTTAGGGAATGGATAATAAACAGACATAGAAATTCCTTTATTAGAAATAAAAACACACTGACAACCCTTATTTTCCCATTTATTAACCCCAAACATACCCTGTGACGATAATTCAAAATGTGGTCCCATGAAACACACTCAGCTCTGCTGCATTGGAGGTCGTGCTGAAAGAGGAAACATCCTTTCAACGCAACTTCCAGGCACACAATAAGTACCACGAGAGCTGCGGCCGTGTCAGCAGTTACCATGGTGACCTCACTTGGTGTGTGCCCGGACGTCGACCGCAGAACTCTGGGCACTCATGGTGTGCTCGAAGGCCATGCGGATAGGATGCTTCCTCCTTCAGTGTGACCTTCGATGCAGCAGAGCTGAGTGTGCTTTGTGGCACCTTGTGGATTATCGTCGGATGGTATGTTTGAGGTTAATTTAAAAAACTGACTAAACCTGATGCAACCTGCCCGTATTATACTAGATCCGGCGGATGGATCCAGTATAATGCTGGCCGATTGCAACAGTTTTTATGGCAAAACCCATATCCAGTTAGACGCACATTTTGCTGCAAAAAAAAATAAATGCTGGTGTAAAATCAGCCCTACATGGTTTTTGGTTGAATGATGCTTTTTCCAATTGTTTAATTTGCTCTCTATGGGAAATCCAATTTCAGATATTTCTGTTGGATTATCTTTATGTGGGGCAAACATCTGCATAAAGAAAAGTAGGGACGATCCAGTGGCATGCTTCATAATCCTTTTATTGTGAAATTATAAAAACATCACAGCGCTGTGATGTTTTTATAATTTCACAATAAAAGGATTATGAAGCATGCCACTGGATTGTCCCTACTTATCTTTATGACTATTGAAGTGGACGCCAACCACTAGATCCAGTGGAAGAGCCTCGTGAGTATATGAGCTGCAGGTCTCCCCTCCCCCCTCCCTGCAATTAGTAACAAGCATCTGCATGAAGGATTTGGGGCCTTCTGAGAACAGATTTCAATTTGAGGGGCAATTCGGTTCCCACCCTGTCTCTGGGTCCCATATATCCTGGAGAATCGGGTTCATTGACCTTCTGTTGCACAGATCAAAGACAGGTTAATTTCTTGCAATCAAAAGAAGGAAAGTCCAATGATTTCATGTTTAACAGCCGATGGGAGAAAGGACAAGGTGGCAGATCGTGCTTATGCCAAATGTATCTCTCTCCCTTTCTGCAAGCAGGGTCATGGTTAGAACAATTTGCTAGAGGTAAATATCCCCATCTATAATATATGTATGGTGCATGTCATAAATAGGATTATTGCAATCTTTGTGAGAACCCTTGTGCTTAACCTGTGACTCCTCTGCTTTATGGATATGCCTTTTTTTAGCATTTGCAATACTATCTTTTAAGATCATTAAATTATAACAATTCTTTTATTTATATTTCTACTTTTCATGTTTAATTCAGGAATACAATGCTTACGGTTGGTGGGTTGGAGAGCTGGATGGAATTATTGGTATCGTGCCAAAGGAGTACTTACAAGCCGCCTTTGACCTAAGATGAACTGAAGTTTTGATCTTCTCAAGAAAAGAGAAACTGCTTGTACTGCATTGTAATACATGTATGTCAGAATTTAAATGCCTGCACAAATAAAGGAATGCTTATTGAACTAAGGCATCTGCTTTCTTTCCATCTACTCCTGAATGTCACATTGGTGGCCACTAGATGGCAAACTCTGAGTGCGTTACAAGACAGTAGATTGCTATTGAGGCAACCTCTGGTATCCTGAGTATGGGTAAGATTATGGATGCAAGTAAATAAATGTGTCCATTTTCTTTGATTCTAGAGCAGATTCTCATATCTGCCCTCTGTATTCAATTGACCTGAATGAACTGACAAACCAAGCAAATGGGTGCTGAGTGATGATAGTCCATGCAGTATGCCAATACCAGTAAGAAAAATTGTGTAAGAAGTCAGTCTACTTTTCACTCACTAGAAGCTGTGAATTTTTTTTTAGACAATTGGCATGTTGGACACCAATCTGTTATACAGAGATGTTCAGAGGTCAGTTTGTCACTTGTGTTTGCAGGTTATCTGTTTTTCACAGATATTATAGTCTAGGTGGATGTTCACGTTTCTTTTTTTCTGAGTACTTAGTTTGTTAAAAACATGGATGTCTGATCAGAAACACAGATCAGACTCAAAAACAACCATTCAAATCAATGGGTCAATAAAAACGCCACACAGATGCTATCCTTGTGTCATCAGAGTGCTGTCAGTCTTTTTATTGTTGAATAGATGAAAGAAGCATGCAAATTTGCACTTCAGTAAGGAAGTGGATGAACTCCACGCGCTGCCTAGATACCCACTGTTTATCATAGTTACCAGCATCCTCCCTGCTTACAGGCAGCGCTAAGCAGGGAGGACGCTGGTAACATCGCATTCAGCGATGTGGGAGATGGCTCCCAGGTCCCTGATCGCTGGGGAGATCTGCCTGTTTGACAGCTCTCCAGCTATCCCGGCAGGTCGTTATCGCTGTCTGGATCGCTGGAGGGGTCGTTGTGTGTGACAGGGCCTTTAGGCTCTCTCTAGAGGCACAGCAAGGTGTTTTATGCATTTTAAACGCAAAAAAGTTCACCCTCCCACCCTGTCCCGGAAATACTCGTTTTATGGCCGGATGTCTGTGGGAGTCTATCACTAATTTACTAACATTGGACTCCCTAATCGGACGAGCACGCAAGTATTACAAGGTGCTCATTCCGAGTATAGCGAGTGCAAATATTTCTCTACTCGCTCATCACTAAAGAGAGACAAAGACAGATGCCACCAGGATTAAAAAGGACACGTAGACCAAAAAAAGATGAAAAGTTCATCTAGCACTCTGATTAAATGCAGACTGTTTTCTTTCAATCTTTTTTTCTTGTGCATAAAGCTGAGTTCACATATCAGTTGCATCAAGCTCCATTTTTAATTATTATTATTTTTTTTTTTTTTAAAGCCTGATGCATTTCAACAGATCACAACTGATGGAAAAGTGATGCATCAGTTGTGGCTTCACCACTTTTCTCTGGGTTTTGGTCTGTGACCACAACAGAATGTTACATGAAATATGGTGATCGAGCCATTGGACCAGCGCAACAACTGACACACTGGAATGAACCAAATTACAAACAATCAGATCACTTTCTATCTGATTTGTTAAATAATTGCCGGATGGAAACTAGAACGCAAAGTGAAATAAATGTTCAGGGGTCTGAGACAAAATCACTTTTGGCAAATTGTTCTTGAAGTTGCAGATGGTACAGAAATGTTTTTCAGAGGAGGAGCAGCAATAATAAAACCAATGCTGGCACATCCCAAGGGTGTCACATGCAGAAGGAATGTAGCCTGAACATTTTGGCTGACCATGTCATCATGGGCAATGTACCAAAAAGCAAAACAGCAGCTGAGGAGCCTGACATCTGAAGCTTGACTGAAGTATGCAGCAAATTGATATAACTGCTAACAAACTAAAGGGAGGAGCATTAGACAGCTGCTGAGGGTGACGGCTGGCATTTCTACATATGGCACACATGGCTAATATGACTGATTTGGCCTATAACAGAATATGAATTATTTTTATTCATAACTTTTTAATAGAGGGGTACTCTGGGGAGATTATAGTTTTTGATGGCATGGTAATGCAAATACATTTTAAATACTAAGGCATATTTGCTTTTAGAACTGGGTAATTCCATGTCAGGTGATCCAAATATGAATATTTTTTTTACCTGACGACTTTAGATTTTTTTTCTACATGAAGTACAACTTCAGTTAATTACAAATAAAAAGTTTTGAATTTTTTGCTTCATTGGTTAATTTTTTACAGATTTTTAAAGTTTTAAAAAAGCGTGAATTATGGCCTGGTATGGCTTTACATTTTCTATCAAATCTTGGGCTAGAAATAAGATAAAGAAACAACATAAATACTATTCTACTCAGAACTGTGCAGGCTTTCACCAGATATGTCACAAGAGTATCTTTGTTAATATTTTACCCATGTGAACGCAAATGCAAAATTTTAAGACACATTTCCGAAAAATCGGTGTAATTTAAAAATTCCCAAAATGCCCATGTGTCTGCTATGCTCTTAGCCACATATGTACCAAAATTCAAGTTGGGATCGCGATGGGATCATATTTTAAAATATTTAACTATTATAGTGTCAATTCTAAAATCTTGAATTCAGATCTGTTCAGCCTGTGGTCTAAAAGTGTGGGGTCTATATTTACCAAATAATCCATGATTTTTAGGTTTGTTAGGTCTCAACCTGAGAATGAACAGGAGTAGAAAGTGAATGCAGAGCAGATGACAGGCCAACAACTCTGTCAATCATGTTAAAGGGAACCTGTCAGGTGGTTTATGCCCTTCCAGCTATCACTGTCTGTAGCTGTAGCTTTATAATACTAGTCTAATCATCCTGTCTGAGCTCATAGTGTAATGTGAAAGGTGAAAGAAAAGCATTTATTACTTACATTTCAGTCCCCACCTTGGAGGAGGGGGACTGTCTGGCAGGATAATAGTTAACTCACTTTTAACTTGGATAGCTAAAGGACCTGTGTGATGTAACGATCATGTGACCATAGTGGGCGGAGCTAAGCCAGCAAATGTATTATGTTCTATGAGAACTTAGCTCCGCCTATTGGAGTCGCATGGTTGTGATATCACATCAGGTCTCCCAACATGTTCTAGCACAAGGCTGAAGTGTTAACTATTAACCTGCCAAACAGTCCCCTTCCTTTAAGCTGGGGACTGACTGCCTCATTACATAAGGAAATGTAAGTGCATAAATGCTTTTTTTTCACCTTTCACATTACACTATGAGCTCAGACAGGGGGGATTAGAACAGTATTATGAAGCTGCAGGTACAGACAATGATAGCTGGGGAGGCATAAACTAGCTGACAGGTTCCCTTTAAGTATCTGCCCACCGCAGAGTCAGGAAGTAAGACAGACCTTCAGAGCTTTCATGTCCTGACATACTGGACATATTCACTCTTGAACAATCAATAGTCTATACAAAGGCATCTAGGGACTCTGTGTACTACAATACTGGTGAGTGTGTTTAAAGATTGAGTAAAAATTATATTAATAGTTTAATGCTTTTCTTATTAAGGGCTAATAAACACACAGCGCTATTCTGAGTGATCATCGTTCAGAAAAACGCCCCTCCATTGATTTCAGTGGGGTTAAACACATGCAGTATTTTCTGAAATACTCAAAGTATTAAATCACTGCTTGCACTACTTTTTGATCTCTGCAATAAATGCAGCATTTATCACTATATATAAAAATTAAAAAAGCTGCCATCGTTTTCACTAGCAATTAAAAAAACTAATGCACGTGGTAAAAACTTGATAGAAAAAAGCTGCCAAAACCGCAGCGTTTATCCGCAGACAGAAAAGCTGTGTATGCGCTAGCCCCAATACTCACTTTATAGTAACACAGTTCTCTCTCAAGTGTACTGTAAAAAATCTTAGGCCGGTACAAGATTGGATGTTTCATATAAATCCATCAATTAATGCAGGCATGAAAAAGATGATATGATAAAAAATGTAAAGCCATACCAGGCCAAAATTCGCACTTTTTTAAAACTTTAAAAATCTGTAAAAAATTAACTGAAGAAGAAAAAAATGCAAAACTTTTAATTTATAATTACCGTAACTAAAGTTCTGCTTCATATAGAAAAAAAGATAAAAAAAAATCTAAAGAAGTCAGGTAAAAAAAAATATTCCTATTTAGATCACTTGATATGGAATGATCCATTGACTCTATGATAGCTAAATATTTTAAAATATGATCCCATTGTGATCCCAACTTGAATTTTGGTACAGATGAGGCTAAGAGCATAGCAGACACGTGCATTTTTGGAAATTTTTAAATGTAACCGATTTTTTCGGAAATGCATTTTAAAATTTAGCGTTTGCATTCGCATGGGTAAAATATTAACAAAGATCCTCTTGTGACATATCTGGTGAAAGCCTGTACAGTTCTGAGTAGAATGGTGTTATTTTGTTTCTCTATCTTATTTCTAGCCTGAGTTATGAGGAGAAATGTAAAGGCAGGCAACACTGAAATTCACACTTTTTCCAAACTTTGAAAATCATTTTAAAAAAAAAAAAAAAAAAACAATTTAGATTTTTTTTCTCTTCACATTTTGCATTGTGTGACATGCTATTATCAAATAACAAAATCTCAAAAGAATTAAAAATATAGAGGTGATAATCATTGGTTCACTTGACATGGAATGACCCAACTACAACCACTGACGTGGTTTGCTTAAGTGCTCCTTATGCAAGCCAACAGTCAAATATTAGGAAGGATGGCTTGCTACATGCTCCCGAGATCTCTCCAGAGTACTTCTTTAAAAGGAATCTGTTAGCAGGTTTTTGCTATTTTGAGAGCATCATAATGTGGGGTCAGAGAGCCTGATTTCAGGAATGTGTCACTTATTAGGCTGATTGCTGTAGTTTCAATACAATTAGCATTTTTTTCAGCAAGAGATTATTATCACTGCAGGACTAGTGTCTCGTGCCAGGCAGTCAGGCAAATTTGTATAACCCCTACCCCACTAGTGATTGGCAGCTTTTTGACAATTCAATGTACACAAGAAGCTGCCAATCTGGGGGTGTGGGTGGATTTACTCATTATAACCACTGCTATATCTACAACAGAAAAACAAGGAATCAAAAATGCACCAAGCAGTCCAGGAAATGATGCATCCCTGGAATCAGGGGTTCAAGGTGTTTTCTCGGCAGCTGCATTTTGCACCGTAGTGGGATTTGTCTGTTCTCTGAGCTGACTATCAAGCTCACAGCTGACTCAGAGAAGGAGTAAAAATAGCGACTCTCAGCAATCATTTGTACTAGCATCATTGATGTAATCAAGAAAAGAAATTGCACATAGAGCGAGCACAACCAACATATTATAAATCACAAAGAAAGCTTTATTGAAATCCCAACAACAAACAGCATTTAAAAACAAGTAAAGAACTATACACTGGTATATAAATGAACAACACCCCAGGTAGAGCCACATACAGAGCATGCAACAATAATGCAATAATATAAACAATATGTAGGTGTATATATGTATGTGAATCCCTTTAGACAAGGGTGCTAGGAAAGACCAAAAATACTAGAAATAGTTTGCCATCCAAACCAGCATCACCACCCCTATGGTCAACATAATCTACATATGAATGCAATATTCAAGGAGCCAGGGGCTATGAAAGGAGATTATTGTGAAGTCAATGTTCCCTTTTGAGATTGATGATCAGCCATAGGGGGAGAAATAGAAAGGATAGAGGGTACCTATGTGGTACCCATAGTATCTACCATCTAGGGAACAGACCTGGATTCAAGTACCTGGGGGACAGAGGTCCACACGTATCGCCGTCTAGCGGCTTTGTCAGGGGAATGACGAATCAATTGTGGGAGGCACAAATACATTTAAAGCCCTGACTGCTGACACTTCTGGTCATCTGATCATGCTGCTGATGTCACTCTGGTGTTGTACAAGAGCCGAAGATTTATTAAAATGAGGATGGGAAGGGGATTTTTAATGTAGACAGTTATGAGGTCTTGTGAGAAAGCAGTATGGGGAGCAGGGGGAATTGGTGCACACACACTATGAGAAGCATGGTGTGGCTGGGAATTGCTGCCTACACAGTGTGTGGGAAGGCAATCATTGCAATTTTTAGCTACACAGTGTGGGGGTGGGAATTGGTGGCTACACCCTATGAGGAAAGAGGGGGGAATTGGTGCCTATACAGGATGAGGAGCAAGAGGGGGGGATTGTTGCTTACACAGTACAAGGAGGGGGATGGGGCAGGGGTGGAATTCAAATTTTTAACAACCGGTTCTGTGTTTGGGTGTAGGGAAACCATGCCCATTTTAAAGCCTCACCCAATTTAAACCACACTCATTTTAAGACAAACCCATTGCTCAAACATATACGAATAAGGGTGCAATAGGATGGTTGTTAAAAATCGAACAGATATTGGAACCCAGGGTGAACTTAACCTCTGTGCTGCCCGAGGCGAGCTGCAAAACGATGCTATTTCCCCATTAAATCTTTTAAATCTGTAGAAATAAATCCAATGCAATCCAATACAATAGTGGACATTTTAATTTAAAGAAATTGAAAAAAAGTTGTCCAAATACAAGGATGTCAGTGCCATCACACGTACATAAAGAACCACACGGAAGAATCCAGAACAAGGATCATTAATGGCGATGGCAGACTTGGATAAGCTACAGACACAGAATGATCGCGGTCATTGGATTTTTTACATTGACTCTCTACTTTAATTACTTACTGTATTGTATATGTTTTATTGTTAACTATGACAGTTATGACCGTTTGTATACGAACCACTGTATTGTAAAGCGCTGATGACATTTCTAATGATAGCAATTTTGGGTGGATGCGCTGTTTTGATCACCCGTTAATGCATTTTATAGCAATGTTGCGGCGACCAAAAAAAATAACCTAATCTTGGCATTTGGACCTTTTTTTTAGTTTCTCATTAATTGATTTTATATCTTGATAGATCGGGCATTTCTGAACGCCGCGATACCAAATATGTGTATTTTTTTTTTTTTTTTAATACTTTTAATTTGAATGGGGGAAAATGGGGGTAGTTTGAACTTGTTTTTTTTTAATTTTTAAAAAAGTTATTAATTCTTGTTTTTACACTGCCCCATAGGGCGCCACAGTGCTGCAGCATCTGTTTGCTTCTGCCATGTCCCCATGGGCTGCAGTACATCGGGACATGGCATTTGGTTTTACTTTCAGTGGTTGGCAGTGCTCGCCAACCACTGAGAGGAAGTGAACCGTGATAGCCCCGGGTCCTGGTGTGAACCCGAAAGTTATCACGTGAGCACTGAAAATCTCATGATATTATCTCGGGATCTCCAGTGCAGGCGGTGAACAGCGCGGTTTTGGATCCCATTGTCAGTAATTGACAGTGGGATCCAAGGGATTAACAGCACCAATCGGATCCTGGATCTAATCTGTGCTGGAAGCCAGACATCTCAGCTGATGAGATCAACTGACATGTCAGGTGTTTGATGTGAGTGCCGCGCCGGAGCTCACATCAAACCCCAGTAACCGGCCCATGACGTCTTTCTACTTCATGGGTCAGGGAGGGGTTAAACAAAACAGAAAACAGCTGAAAAAAACACAAGGAGGCACTTCAAGATCCAGTATGCAGAGAGGAAAAATACTAGATCATTTATATAATAGTAAGAATAAAAAAATAAATATGGCAAAATATTAAACTATATTAAATTATATTAAAGCCATTAATATTAACATAAAGCATCACCAACCATTATGTAAGGGGCCTCAGCTATTTTTTAGATTATTTAGCTGTATCATGTGGTTGTAGCAAAAGGTGTAACAATTTTTGCCTTTTCTCCCAAAGCACAGAATTTCATAGTAAATTGCTTCAACTTCAACAAAACATGCCTGCATGTGACTTAGTTTTTCCTCTGTAAGGCTGGCTTCACATTAGCGTTTGTGTCTGCATGCTGATGGCATGCAGACACAAACGCTGTCAGAAGCAGGGTCCAAATGATGTGTCCGCCTGCGGACACATCACTATGGAGCCCGGCAGCCAATCGGCGCTGTCCGGGGGCGGGCCGGGGGCGGAGATCAGCGCCGGAGATCTCCGCCCCCCGGCCGCCGGTAAGCTCCGGGACTGTCGGCGGGGAGAACAGCTGATGTGACAGCTGTTTGAATCTTCCCGCGCCGACACTGTGAGGAGATGTCGGCGCGGGAAGATTCAAACAGCTGTCACATCAGCTGTTCTCCCCGCCGACATCGCTAGGAGATTACAGGCGGCGGGGAGAAGGAGGACAGCAGAGGGTCAGCTGATCTCCCGGTGGCCGTCGGTGAGCTCCTGTGACATCACCGGCGGCCACCGGGAGATTTTTCAATGGGTCCGCAGCGTTCTCCCGCGCTGTCAAGCGCTGAACACTGCGGACCCATTGACGGCAATGCATTTTTTGTACGCTTGGGGACGCTTGCTGATCTTCCAAGATCCCCAAACGCACAAAAAAATGCTGCAAGCTGCGTCCCGGGTGCGGATGCTGGACACCGGAAGGAGCAGATATCGTCCGCATCCGCACCCGAACGCAGCAAACGCAGGCACTATGCGTTCCTATGTTAAACATAGGAACCGCAGTGCGCATGCGTTTGAATGCTTATGGGAACGCAGCATACGCTGCGTTCCCATACGCAAATGTGAAGGCAGCCTAACACCTATTTCAATTTCCAGAAAGTGTTTTAGCTGGGCCATCAGTTCAGGGAGGGAGGAAATAGCCAGTATTTAAGGAGTACCTTTTTGACAATAATAATATGGTTTGCATGTCCAGGAGGGTTCTAAAGACTCCAACAAATTAGAATTCAGACTTCAGAGAGTTTTGATTGTATCAGACACTAGTTTCCAGAAAGAGATTGTGTTGGAACATGACCATATTCCATGGCATAGATTTGATTCCAGAAAACTACATTTGGGACAAGCAGTTAATCTCTGAGAATACAGTCATGGTCGAAAGTGTTAGCAGCCTTGAAATTGTTCCAGAAAATGAAGTCTTTCTCCCAGAAAAATATTGCAATTACCGTACATGTTTTATTATACACGTTTATTTCCTTTATGTTTATTGGAACACAAGAGCAGAGAAAAGAAAGGCAAATTGGACATAATTTCACATAAAATGCCAAAAATGAGCCACATAAGATTGTTGTCCCCTCAACTTAATATTTGGTTGCACACTCTTTAGAATAAATAACTGCGGTCAACCACTTCCTATAATAATCAACAAGCTTCTTACATTTTTCAAGTGGTTGATATCAATGACAAAAAAAAGAGAATGGAGTGCTCCTGTGAAGAAATCTTGGACCTGGAGGATGAACCAAGTGCATTCGGGCAAGCCCACTCACCTGGTGTAGTTGAACACCCTCGCACAATCCACATTTACGCTAGGAACAATGAACAAGGTCATACCACTGGAAACCCCTCAACTCCGGCAGGAAATATTCTAAAGCCGCATGAGTGCCATATTGTGACATGGTTTAGGGTGAAGCCCGCAGCTGGTACAGACTGCTCACTGGCCTGCTGCAGCTCCAACCTCCTCTGCCACACACGAGTTTGGAGACATAAACACAAGGATCCAAGAGGAAGAAAAAAATGGCATGAACACCGGGCACAGCAGTCCAATGGTGTTATACGAATAGATGTTAAAGGGATCCTGTCACCTCCTAGAAGCCACCTAACCTATCAATACATGTCCTAGCACCTTCCTATTAGCATTATAACCATCCCTCTCTGTGCTAAATGCTTCCTTTCAAAGTTGAAATAAAACTTTGATATTTACTCATTAGGATGATAATGAAGTAGGGACTATATGCAATTGCCTTTTGGGCGTGTTGTTTTGCAGCCTGAATGATCCAGCCTCTGCTGTGATGTGGAGCTGAAGGTAGGACTAATGATTTGCATTCTGTGAGTGACAGAGAGGGGGGAGGGCAGAGATGCACAAGCAAAGCAAACAGACAGAGAGAGGGTGGATCCTGGAGCCTGCAAAACAAACACGCCCTAAGTGCTAAAGAATATAGCCCCTGCTAATTATAATACCTAATGAGTGAGTATAAAATTGTTTTTATCTACTTTGACAGGATGCTTTTAGCGGACAAAAGGAGTGTGAGATTAGTGATAGGATGCTGCAGGGACATGTTTTTGTAGCTTAGGTGGCTTTTTGGAGGTGACAGGATCCCTTTAATAAGTTGATGACAATAAATATATAATAAAAAATTGCTGGAATTTAATTCATTTTTGGCACTACGGGTTTCTGGGATGGCTTGTCCCCTTGACAAGGTGCAGAATTTAACGAGGGGATGAGGCAATTTATAATACCTAAGGTCTCATTAATTACACATAATTAAAACATTTACATTAAAAATGCAATAAACAAATTTACAACAAACGTAATAACATTATTTAAACTACTAGACAATTCATAAAATACACGATTATAAAAAATATTAGAATCTGAGTGTCCTCAGTGGTTAATACCTTTTAATGGCTAACTGAAAATATGGTAAGAAAAAGCAAAGCAAGCTTTCGAGACACTATGGCCTCTTCATCAAACTAGCAAAATAGTGGAGCCATTCTTCATCAATGGAAACCTCAATACCACTGGATATCTGAATCATGTAGAAATTTCAGATATCCAGTGGCATTGAGGTATCCATTGATGAAGAAAGGCCCCACTATCTTTGTACCCCATATACCACACCATACCATCAATTTTTGCATTACAACAGTGTTGGAGGGATCTATCCACTGTGGGTTAGTGTTAGACCAAAAGCGGTGGTTTTGTTTGTTAACTTCATCATTCACAAACAAGTTTGCCTCATCACTCATCTGAAGGCAATTGTCTATGCTCTGAAGATACGAGATGTGCAGCATCTGAAACAACGGATACTGGAAGCCTGTGCTAGCATTTCTTCTGCAGTGTTGCCATCAGTGTGTCAAGAGTGGGAGAAGAGGGTTGCATTGAGAATCCAACACAATGGGCAGCACTTTGAAAACATTTTATAAGTGGTCATAAACTTGTAAATAACTCAAATAAAGTTACGTTAAAACCAAGCACACCATTGTTTTTCGTATGAAACTCTCAATAGGTTTGATGTGTCACATGACCCTCTTCCCATTGAAAAAATAAAGTTAGATCCAAAATGGCCAACTTCAAAATAGCCACCATGGTCACCACCCATCTAGAAAAGCTTTCCCCCTCCCATATACTAATGTGCCACAAGCAGGAAGCTGATGTCACCAACCATTTCCATTTTATTTAGGTGAATCCATATAAATGGCAGACATGAACAGTCTATCATTTTAAGCATCGGTTAACAGTGAGAGATAGAGTATCAAAAATAAAATCCAGAAAATCACATTGTTTAAATTGTATAAACTTATTTGCATTTTGAAGACAGAAATAAGTATATGATCCCCTACCAACATTTAGGAGTTCTGACTCCTAAAAACCAGTTAGATGTTCCTAATTAATTCATTACCTGCGTTAAAGACAGCTGTCTTAAATTGTCACCTGTATAAAAGACTCCTGTCCACACACTCAGTCAGTCACACTCTAACCTCTACAATATGGGCAAGACCAAAGAGTTTTCTAAGGATGTCAGCGAAAAGATCCTAGACCTGCACAAGGCTGGAATACAAAAACATAACTAAGGCGCTGGATAAGAAGCACAACTGTTGATGCAAGAGTAAGAAAATGGAAGAAATACAAAATGAGTTTCAATCAACATCAATCTGGGGCTCAATGCCATAGCTCACTTCATGAGGTATCCAGGATCATGAGGAAGGTGAGAGTTCAGCCTAAAACTACTCAGGAGAAACCTGTTAATGATCTCAAGGCAGCTGGGACCACTGTCACCAAGAAAACCATTGGTAACACATTACGCCATAATGGATTAAAATCCTGCAGTGCCCACAAAGTCCCACTGCTCAAGAAGGCACATGTGCTGACCCATCTGAAGCTGGCCAATAAACACCTTGGTGATTCTGAAGGTACCGTTACATGGCACGATGTAGAAACGATGTCGGCAACGATCTCGTCGACGCGCGATTGTTTCCGACATTGTTTTGACATCGATGGTGAGATGTAACACATGTAAATATTGTGGACGACTCACCAACTATGTTGTGAGCAGGTATCGTTCACACAACCCAGCGAACGATACCTGCTCATTGATGTGAATGGGCTAAGTCGTCAACGACATCGTTATCGCGGTGTCACACACAACGATAGAGCAGGTTGGATGATCGTTGATCGTGTGATTTGAGAACATGTTCTCAAACCTGCGATCACCGATCCAACGACTTATCGTAGTTAAATCTCGGTGTTACATGCAATGACGTCCTAACGATGTCGCTTGAATGACTCCAAATCCGTGATGTTTAAGCGATATGGTTAACGATGTCGTGCCATGTAGCAGGGCCTTGAGAGTGATTGGGAGAAGGTGCTGTGGTCAGATGAGACAAAAATTGAGTCCTGGATAAGACCCTGTTAAGGCACGGACGTGCCAGCATTCAACAGCATCAAAGCGAGAGCTCTTCACAACAGGGGCAGAACCAAACACTGAGTGACTACCATAGTGCACCCTCTGGAAAAACAACATAATTCCCTGGTAAACCCAGAACGGGACCATATAAACAGGCCAAACAAGTACCACATAAGATTCTCTGACCTGAGTGGGCAAGAAGTTGACCTCCAAAACTTGACTACTACTGGCTCCCCCTTCCTACATGGATAGTAAACCCCCTCTTTTTATGGAAACATTTATATTTTTACAAATGTGGTTACACCCCATTAAGATTCCTCTCTCCCAATAGGTTACATTTATGTTGAATCTGTTTTATTAAAGAGATTCAGACAACATACAAAAGTTGACAGTAGCAATAACAAATAAGTGACCAATTTCAATCAGTATTATAAGTAAACTAGTTCACCATCGGTGGCCGTGGACTTCTGTCTGTCCCTGATGAGACGGGTTTCCGGTATCAGTCCGTATGCACGGCAGTGTATACTGATCAGTCCATCATGTCATGGTGATAGGCCACTAAATCCATGTATCGCTTTTCCTCCAAATATATAAACACATGACAAATAAGCTGAGAGATGGGGGTATTATTCTACCCCTATTAAATCACATATAGTATCCATACACGGATGCAACTTATTGAGGACAGGTAGCTTTAAGTAAAAAGCTAAATATGATTACAATGTATGTAACAATGACGGTCAATGCTAGCATAAGAAAAAAGAAATAGAGTTACAGAAAGAACATATATGGAAGGGAAGATGGGGAGGGGGGGGTAGTAAGGTCCAATCTCCTCGCCATATGTGCAGAGTTGGGACTCAAAGGGAAAGAGGATGCCCGATGCCGGCCCTACGTAGTCTCTTCAATCAACCTCGATAGTTCAGTAGTTTCCTTGAACATTATCCATGGTTGCCACATACGAATCAAGCGGGTATTGTCACCTGCTGTTTCGGCCATCAGTTCTTCCATTCGGAATATGTCCGCGAATTCCGTCAACCACTCTGCCATAGTTGAGTGCCAATGGCGAGTAATAACTATCCTAGCTGCGGTGATACAGAAGCAGAGGAGGCTCCGCTTCTGGGTATAGGTCCTGGAAGGATCGAGAAGATAGCTATCTGTGGGGAAGGAGGAACAGAGTTCCCTGAAATTTTGTGAAAAGCCTTAAACACATTCCCCCAAAAGGTCCGTATAGCAGGGCATTGCCACCAGATGTGGAATAATGTACCTTTCTCGGTTCCACAATGCCAACACCTATCGTCCCTCAATGGGAAAAAGGCCTTCAATCTGACCAGAGATAGGTACCATCTGGTCAATATCTTAAAGTGAACCTGTCACCCCCCCCGGGCATCAAAAGCTCTAATAGCCACCTTCTGCAGCACTAAGGCTGCATTCTGAGAAGGTGCCTATAGGCTTTTGATGCCCTTTCTAGTATGAAATATTAAGTTAGGTAAATGCTCACTCTTCAGAAGATCGAAGACCGGGAGCGGGGTTTCACGCTCCTCCGGCCCGCCCCCTCCTGTCAGTCATTGTGCGCGCCTGCTGCTGCCTCCCCTCAGTGTGGAAAATGAACGCGCGTCTCCGTTCTCCTGCACGGAGCCGCGCATGCGCTGTGCGCCCGGTGTCGACTTCCTGGACACCGGGCGCACAGCGCATGCGCGGCTCCATACAGGAGAATGGAGACGCGCGTTCATTTTCCACACTGAGGGGAGACAGCAGCAGGCGCGCACAATGACTGACAAGAGGGGGCGGGCCGGAGGAGCGTGAAACCCCGCCTCCGGTCTTCGATCTTCTGGAAGAGTGAGCATTTACCTAACTTAATATTTCATACTAGAAGAGGGCATCAAAAGCTATAGCACCTTCTCAGAATGCAGCCTTAGTGCTGCAGAAGGTGGCTATTAGAGCTTTTGATGCCGGGGGGGGTGACAGGTTCGTCTTAAAGTTTTTTTCCTGTGCGCTCCCAGCCGGAGAGAGTCTGTGTGTGAAAAGAAAAGCCCTATCAAGGTCTTCGGCAGAGAATTCATAACCCATCTCCTCCTCCCATGCTCGAATGTAACTCGGGGTCTCATCTTTATCGCCTGAGGTGAACTCTTCATATAGAAGGGAGATCAAATGAGAAGGATGGGTCTGCTGCAGTAGTAGGTGTTCTAGTCTAGTCATGGAGGGATGAGAAGTGCGACCGGTCGAATCCCCCCTAGCGAATGACCTCAGTTGTTCATATTCTAGCCAGGAGATCACTCTATCCAGGGAGCTTCTCCTGCAGTGTTTCGAAGGATGGGAGCTTTCCCTTTGTTTGAATCTGCCCCAGATGTATATCAGAACTGACATGCCAACCCATGAATCTGTCCCTATATCTGCCTGGGGGAAAGTCTGGGTTCCCAAAAATTGGCGCCAGTGGATTTAATCGAGCTGATCAATTTCTTTTTGACTTTCAGGCGGTCCCATAGCGGCAATACTTCTCTTGCCAAGAAGCCAATGGAAACTACATCCTTCTCTACAGCGGTATCCGTATGTCTTATCTAAGGAAGGTGTCGTAAAGGGACGTCAAAGGCCGTCTGTTCCAATTGAACCCATTGTTTAGAACAGTGGTGAAACTGCCAGTCGAACAGTCGTATCAGTTAGGGTATGTGCCCACAGGACGTTTTTTGAGCAGTCCTGAACGCAGCAAAACCTGAACTGGTTTCAAGGATCCTAGAGTCTTTGCCAGGATATTTGCTGATTTCAGGCCCTGCGTTTTTTACAGCGTTTTTGATGCTGCATTTTTCCTGCGTTTTTTCCATTGACTGCAGCAAAAACGCAGGAAAAATAGAATATGTCCTTTCTTTCCCATCCGCACCAAAAACGCAGGGATTTGACAGTTCTTGACACTTGCAAAACCAATGTGTGGGCACAGCGTTTCTGTGAAACACATTGGTTTTGCTGGGAATCAAAACCGCAGGAACAAATTAGCATACATTACCATAAAACCAATGGTAAACCGCAGGCAGAAACCGCAGAAAAACTGCAGCAAAAATGCACTGTGTGCACAGACCCTAAAGAGGCCTGGTGGTACATTTGCAAATCAGGGAGGCCTGCGCTGCCCCTTGATTTTAGTGCGTCAGGAGTGTATATTTCAGGCGGGGTCTAGAATTCTTCCAAATGAAGCGGATCAAAGCCGATCTGATGTACTGGAAGAATGCCCTCGGTGAGTTGATCGGAACTGCTTGAAACAGGTATAGAAACCTCGGAAGTATGTCCATCTTGAAAGTATTCATTCTTCCAAACTATGAGACATTCTTCCGTCTATATTAACGCAAGTGCTTCACAGTTTTATTTAAAAGGGGTACCATATATAATTCAATTTGTAAAGGTCTGTCGTGTTGGCTGGAACTTGGATGCTCAGGTATTGGATAGCTCCGGATTGCCATCGGAAAGGAAAGTTCCCTATCGTTCTGTCTAATTCCTCCTTACTCAGGGATATGTTGAGAGCTTCAGTTTTGTGGTAGTTAATTTTAAAGTTACTGACCTCTCCGTATTTTGCAAACTCCGACAATAATGATGGAAGGGTAATATGTAGTTGGGTTATGTACAAGAGGAGGTCATCGGCGTATAGGGAGGATTTGAAATGAGTGCGGTTAACCGTCAGACCGTGTACATGGGGCTCTTCCTAATTGCCACGGCTAAATATTCCATTACCACTGTGTATAAAAGAGGAGATAAAGGGCAGCCCTGTCTCGTGCCATTACCTATGGCTATAGAGTCTGATACCGCTCCATTTATTCTAACTCTTGCGGACTTGCCCGTATATAAGGCCGCAATCCTATGAAGGAAGCGGTGCCCCAAACCTATCTGTCTAAGTGCCGAAAACATGAAGCCCCAATGTACACGGTCGAAGGCCTTCTCCTTGTCAATTGATAAAAACGCCGATGGTTTGCGCTTTGATTTTGCGTGCGCCACCAATATTAAAGTTTTACTGGTACCATCTCTCGCCTCTCTCCCCTGTACAAATCCCACTTGGTCAGAATGGATAATCAAGGGCAGGAGGGGTGCTAATCTGTTGGCCAGAATCTTCGCGTAAAGCTTTACATCAATGTTGATAAGGGATATCGGTCGATAATTAGTTACCACTGAAGGATCTTTGCTGGGTTTTGCAAATAGAAAAAAAGCGTTAAGGATTGGAGCGCTAAAGAAACCACGGGTTGGTGATTAGATTACCGATAATTTATTGCACGAACAGCAGGGGTCCAGTATGCCACAACGCGTTTCGACGCACAGATGCGTCTTTCTCAAGTGAGAAAGACGCATCTGTGCGTCGAAACGCGTTGTGGCATACTGGACCCCTGCTGTTCGTGCAATAAATTATCGGTAATCTAATCACCAACCCGTGGTTTCTTTAGCGCTCCAATCCTCTGACACCGCTTGTTTTTTCTATTTGCTAATCCCCTTCTCCCTTGTTGGGAGTGCGGTGTGTGAGCTGCTCTAAGATCCACAGTACCTGGCAGTACATCATAAAGACCCACCCTTGAATGATCAACTGATACACAGTGTGGAGCTGGGACAGAAGCCAGTGCAGCGAGTCTGCCTCTTCGGGTGGAGGAGTGAAGGAGCCCACCTCCATCTCCAGAGGAACTAAGGAGCCGACCACCAGGCCCAGAGTATCTGAGGAGGAGGGATTATTGGCCCGTGTCACTACAGTGATCCACATTAAGCCATCAGTCTGGTTGTGCGGGGTGTTGCACAACCAGTAAAGGTTAGTACAAACATAGTAAAACCGTGTATTAAGTTCCTCCAGTTGCAGTGTGGCGCAATATCTGTTTTTTCTTTTAATTACTTTGCTGGGTTTTGGCAGAACAGTGATGAAAGCTTCTAGGGACTTCTAAAGACCTTTATCAATATGGGCCCGAGTTGTTCTCGGAACATTTTATAGAAATGACGGAAAAAAACATCCGGGCTTTTACCTGCTGGGGTATTCTGTATGACCTCATCGATTTCTGTGGCTGTAAAATCTGCCACTATCCTTAAAAAGGATCTAGCAGCGTGTATTTGGTCCCGGCTGGGAGCGTACCACCCCGCAATGGTGTAAACTGTCGAATAGATTAGAATTTTCAATAACACAAATCTGCCCTCCGTGTCAATCATTGTGTCCAGTATGGAATGTTGGAGGGACTTATGAATCGATATGGACACTCCCCCGAGATCTAGACTCCGTGTTAGCACTATGGAACCATTTTGTGTAGTATCTATAGTGTATATTAGGGACATGTCCCACTTTAAAATGGGTCTCTTGTAGGATCAAAATGTTCACTTTTTTCTTGTGCATGCCATACAGAATTTGTGATCTTTTCTGTGGCACATTACAGCCTCTAACATTCAAGGAGCCTAGGACGATCTTTTGTTTATCAGTCTTACCAGGCATAGCCTTTGCAATTCAGGTACGAGGTATGCAGACTTCGTTCAGAAAGATGTACCAGCTCCGGGTCTCAGCAGCCGCTATGGAAGTAAAGCTAAGAACCAGGAGAAGGGGAAAAAGGAGAGGTTAGTGGGGAGAAGAGTACTGATGAAGAGAAGACGGACAAAAGAATTTAGGGAAAAAGACAAGATCAAACCTAAACGTACAAACAATAAGCGCGAATAGTCGCGCTTCCACTGGTAAAGTGGAACCTATTGGAAGGGTGTATTAACTGCTACGTACTACTACTGTAGCACAGCACCTCCAAGGGGGTTGTATGCGCGACAAAGGGGAAGAGGAGGCCGTCTCCTCCGGTCTCCGACATTATAAGGTTATAATGACCCATAGCCCCAAGCCAAATATTGCTATAGATATGGGATGCGCATTTATCCAATTAACAAAGCATCCATATGTACATCCATATGTAACACAATAACATACACCAATTTTGTTGTGGCTGTCGGTTCAAAGAAAGTATACAACTGAAGAATACAAAATGCCTATAAGCAATATGGACATCTTATGATTTCCTTAGGTAGGTGACTATGCAAAGTCAAGGTATTAAAGATTATTACGGGCCTCCTGTCATGGAGTTTCCATTCTCCAACCAAAGGCTTGCGTGCCATGGACATCTCTGAGGCCATGTCAGCTGACGAACGGAGGGGAGGGAGAGGGGAGGGAGAGGAGAGGGAGGGAGGGAGAGGAGAGGGAGGGAGGGAGAGGAGAGGGAGGGAGAGGATAGGGAGGGAGGGAGAGGAGAGGGTGGGAGAGGAGAGGAGAGGGTGGGAGGGAGGGAGAGGGGAGGGAGGGAGAGGGGAGGGAGAGGGAGG
Source organism: Allobates femoralis (assembly GCA_033576535.1). Lineage (NCBI taxonomy): Eukaryota > Metazoa > Chordata > Amphibia > Anura > Aromobatidae > Allobates > Allobates femoralis. Next base: position 359,309,505 of record JARQOC010000006.1, read on the forward strand.
GGAGGAGGGAGAGGGAGGGAGGGGGGGAGGGAAGGATGGGAGGGGAAAGGGGAGGTGGAGGGAGGGTGAGGGGAGGGAAGTGGAAGGAGAGGAGAGGAGAGGGGGGGAGGGAAGGGGGTGTCCAACAATAGGACTGTCCTTCTTCTGAGCTGTATAGAATATTCGCAAGATCCCATTTTGAGTGGAAGAGAAAAAAAAAAGAAAAAAAACTCCAAAACCCAATTCCACACCCAAAGATGGTAAGGCTAACCCAATGTCATTAAGTCAGGTATTCCAATTGTTCTCTCGCCTGCGACCGTTAGGTTGTCTACCGGGTCTCCGTTGTCTCTGTGTGGCTGGTCGGTAAAGGCGGCCAGTCAGGGATGTCCAACTCCGGGATGCCAAAGGCGGCTACAAATGGTGGGACGCCATTAGGGTGGCTCAAGAGGTGTACTCTGTCTCCTTTCTGAACTCGCAGGCAGAATGGGAACCCCCAAGTGTAGAGGAGGTCGTGTTGACATATTATATCTAATAGGGGTCTGTGGGCTCTTCTCCTCTGTAAGGTCCATCATGACAAGTCTGGCAAAAGTCGTATATGTGAGTCCATATAGGCCTCGCCTGCCTGGCCGCTCCCATAACTGCATCCTTAAGTTGATACCGATGGACGCGGCAAATGATATCTCTCGGCGGATTTTGTTCACGTGGTCGTGGACCTAACGCCCTATGAGAGCGGTCCAGCTCCAGTGGGGGTGTCACAAGGTCTTTTTAGTACCGAGTTAAAGATGTCTCGTAGGGTTGCTTCCAAGTTCTGGGGAGGCACAGTTTCGGGCAACCCCCTAACCCGTATGTTGTTCCTGCGTCCCCTATTTTCGGAATCATCTAACATCTCTGCTAGGGTTTGTATCTGCTGTGCCTGAGTAGCCATAGCCGCCTCTTGGGCCTCCATTCTATTAGTCAGGGAAGCCAGGAGTTGGTCATGGGATTCTACTTTCTCTACACATTGCTGGATGTCATCTCTAAGTATGGAAAGTTCCATTTTATACGATGATTCTAGGTGCACGATATATTGTTCCATGTCCTGCTTCGTCTGGATATCCTTTATTTTATTATAAAGTAGGGTTGAATCAAAACCCATAGATGTGGTGGGATTCCCCATGAAGAGAGGGGCTGATTGCATATAATGAGGCAGCGGAGGGGTGAGAGAGTGCTGAGCAGGCGGGAGAGCCATGTTATATAGTGTGGCCATGTTGTTATATGAGGTACTATGGTCTGATTGTCCTCTCCTCGGAGATCCCTCTTTTCCCTGTGATGTGGTATTCATGGGGGAGGTAAAATCTGCTCCTGAGGAGGTGTCAGCATTCCCCACAAAGTATTGTACTGAGAGCACAGGGGATTCCTCTCCATTGTGACCGCTCTTTATGTCCCCATCCTGGACTGCCTGCTGATCTGCGGTTCCTCCCTGCGGGGTGCAGGTCCCAGGAGGTTTCTGGGGGCCATCTTGGGAAGAATAAGCTGTTCCTACCCCTTCTCCCGGGGCCACCCAAGTACCGGGCCGTGGAGACTTTCCGCTCTCTCCTCCCCCTCCACTCCGCTCTCCCACCGCCCATACCTGCTTGTCAGCTCCCACGGCCAGCAGGGCTGACAGTTCCTCCTGCGCCATGTTCATCATAGCGCCCGCAGCGTCCTTCCCACCGGCTCCTCTAAAGAAGCGGGAGATGCCATGAGGGGCCTTGTCGGGTGCAGCAGGGCCAGCGGTAACGGGCTTCTTCTTCCTCCTAGTAGTCATCGGGGTAGAAGTCATCTTTTCGGGTCGCTGGTAAGTCGGTGAGCCAGTGCAGGAGCGGGAGCTCCCTGAGAAGCGTCCTCGCTCCTCTCTAGCCATGCCACGCCCCCCAATAGGTTACATTTATATCCAACAACCAACACGCATGCCACACTAAAGGCCCAGTTACACACACAGATAATTGTGCAGAGATTGTTCGCAGATCTCTGGTTTGCAGTGAAATCATGGACACATTGTTCCATTTGTACACGGCCACAAAATGGAACAATGTGTCCATGATTTCACTGCAACAAGAGATCTGCGAACAATTTCTGCACAATCATCTGGGTGTGTAACTGGGCCTTAAGAGAGACAACACCTTTACCAAAGGTGCACTAGAACAGCGACAATGCGATCAAGGCCACTAGTTGGCCGAAACGTTGTGTTTAAGCCTAGGTCTCACATAACGATATTGGTAACGATATCGTCCTATTTGTGACGTAGGAACGATATCCTTACCGATATCGTTGCGTGTGACTGATAGCAGCGATCAGGCCCCTGCTGTGAGGTCGCTGATCGTTGCACAGGGCTCCTGACCATTTTTTGGTCGTTGGCCCCCCCGCTGGTCACCACACATCGGTGTGTGTGACCGGCGGGGGCAGCGATCAGCGACCTGTCAGGATCCCCCGCCATGTCACAGCGCCGCACAGCAGCGCTGTAACATGACATCCAGGGTGACAAGCGGGCTTAGAGACCCGCTTGTTTACCATGGTTACCGGCACCCGCCCGCTTCCGGGTTGCGGGGAGCGAGCGGGTGCATCCTCTCCTATCCTGTCCCTCACTATTCTCATCTCTCCCTGCTATTTCCCTGTTCCCTACTCTATCCCCTATCCTAAACCCTAATCCTATCCCTCTCCTTGTTCTAAATAAAGAAATCCCCCCCCGAGGCTCACCGGCATCAGAGGCTCCCATACCGGCATCTCTGTAATGGAGATCTCAGGGGTAAAGGACCTGTAATGAGGTCACAGTCATGTGACCGGCCTATACTGTACAGTATAGGCCGGTCACATGATACTGACCTCATCATAGGTCCTTTACCCCTGAGATCTCCATTACAGAGATGCCGGTATGGGAGCCTCTAATGCCGGTGAGCCTCGGGGGGGGATTTCTTTATTTAGAACAAGGAGAGGGATAGGATTAGGGTTTAGGATAGGGGATAGAGTAGGGAACAGGGAAATAGCAGGGAGAGATGAGAATAGTGAGGGACAGGATAGGAGAGGTCGGCACCCGCTCGCTCCCCGCAACTCGGAAGCGGGCGGGTGCCGGTAACCATGGTAAACAAGCGGGTCTCTAAGTGCAGGAGAGACCCGCTGTTACCATGGTTACCAGCGTCCGTCCGCTCCCAGGATGCAGGGAACGAGCGGACGCTGGGTACCAACGATCTGGCTGCCCAGAGGTCGCTGGTGAAGTCTGTCAGTGTGACAGCTCACCAGCGACCTGATAACGATGTGTCAACGATGCATCAACGATGCTGATCGTTGTCGGCATCGCTGACACATCGTTATGTGAGACCGGGGCTTTAGTCACTCCACTCCTCTACTGTATAAATAAACTTTCATCTAATGCAACAATTCAAGCATACGTGTGCAGTGAATTAAACCTATTATTCCCACTGTCAAGCATGGCGGTGGAAACATTATGTTTTGGGGGCGTTTCTCTGCTAAGGGCACAGGACTACTTCACCGCATCAATGGTATAATGGGTGGAGCCATGTATCATAAAATCTTGAGTGACAACCTCCTTCCCTCCGCCAGGACATTAAAAATGGGTTTATTCCAGATATTAACTATTTTGTGTGGTGTAACTAAGTAACATTTATCTCAGCTTTACATCAGCTCCATCTGTAAAATGTTCTTATATTTTATTAGGATGTTAGAACCTTTAAAATTGTAGCAGTTATTCGTTTTTTCAAGGAAAATTACAAAACTTATTTTTTAGGGACGTATTCTGTTTTGAAGTAACTTTGGGGGACCTATATATTGGAAAACCCCCAAAATTTAAATAATTTGAAAAACAATGCCCCTCAACATATTTAAATCTACTGTTAGTTTATTAACCCTTCAGCTGCTTTTCAGGAATGCATTGTAGCATGACAGCAAAGAAAGAAATATTTTGTTTTTACCTCCTAAAAGTTTCCAACTTCACAGGTCACTATAGCCGGCAGACTCTAAAGGCCACTTCACTCACACAGATATCTGAGTCCAAAATCTGAACAGATCTCTGGTTGCAGTGAAATCATGGATACATTGCTCCATGTTGTACACAGCCACAAAATGGAACAATGTATCCATGATTTCACTGCAACCAGAGATCTGTTCAGATATTGGACTCAGATATCTGTGTGTGTGAAGTGGCCTTAAGGTTGTGGACCATACAATCAAGGCAGTGGCGGATTATAATGAGGTCAATCTAGGCAGTAGCCCGGGGCCCAGCCGCTCTGGGTAAATTGCCCCATTATAATCTACCACTGTCCGTCTGCACCGCACTCCGCTTCGCTGCTGCCCTGCCCCCCTTCTTCCTCCCACACGTCATGACGTGGACATATGGGAGGACCTTGGTAAAAGACCGCGGGTGCCAGCACTTGCCTTCTGTGTGTGTGCTGGTGCGTACATTTCATCTGTCTGTGTGCAGCCGCAGCTTTGTTCCTCCTCCTCCTCCCCTCTCTCCTGCTCTGCACCCGACTCTACTCGCTGGCTGGCTTTCCATAAGCCATGACCCCTGGCCGACATGCAGCTTTAGTGCCAGAGTGGAGCTTTATGTCACTGTTGCACTGTGTAGAGAGGCAGCCATTGGAGGTTCGATTTTTTTTTCTACTTTTTCAGGACACTATATGGTAAAATAAATGATTTCATTCAAAAGTACAACTCACCTCACAAAAAACAAGCAGTCATATGTGTATAGTGATAGAAAAATATCTCCTATTATTGGGATGGAGGATAAGTTCGTTGTTTTTTTAATAACCCTTTAAATCTATAAGGCCTCCATTTAGCGATTACACAAGGATGTTAAACTGTTTACACCTATGGATGCCATACAGAGGTTTCTAACAGCTACTGATAAAAAATCTAAATATTTTAGTTCGGTCCTGAACAGCAGGGGTCCCCAACCACCGGGCCTCGAACCGGGCAGTGGGGGTCCCTGTGCTAGTCTGCGGCACCGCCGCAGACCAGCGATACAAAGTGAAAGTGTGGTCTGCGTGCGGCGGCTCAGAGCCAGATTTCCTGCCCCTCAGTGACAAGGCTCCCAGCTGATGAGCCTCCAGCGAATCAGAGGCGAGCATCTAACGTTATGCGAAGAGGTTACATGCTCACCTCTGATTGGCTGCTGGCTCATCTGCTGGGAGCCTTGTCACTGTAGGGTGGGAAAGCGGGCTCTGAGCTGCCGGTCTGCCGGAGGATCGGTGAGGAAAGTGTGAGAGTGTGTACGTGTATGTATGTATGTGTCAGTGTGTGTTATTGGGGGCTGCAAGAGGATGATGGAGTTATTGGGGGCTGCAAGAGGATGATGTGATGCGGTTAATGGGGGGGCTGCAATAGGATGATGGGGTTATTGGGGACTGCTGCAAGAGAATGATGGGGATATTTGAGGCTGCAAGGTGATGATGGGGGCTGCAATAATAAGATAATATATAAGACATCCCCTGAAAATAAGACGTAGCACATTTTTCAGAGAGACGGGGTACTAAACTCCACCACTTCCCCATGGCCCTGCCCCTGTGATCAAAGCCCCGCCCTGATGGGCCCCAGAAAAATGGTCTTGCATGGAGCCAGTCCCCGATGCAAAAAAAAGGTTAGGGACCACTGCTGTACAGGACACCATTGAATAGAATAGTGCAGTCTAATATATTATTTCATACTTTTTTTGTCGCATACTACTAGTAGACACATAATGTAATATGGTCGGGCTCTGCTGGTTCCAGCAATTATCTCATAACCATCAGTATTCACATTTCATACTTGCTGTCATGCGCACATTTGTCATATACACACACGGTGCAGCTGCACACTGCAATTAATGTATGCCTGAACTTCAGTATTGCTGTAATCATTAAAAACTTTGGGAATTAGCAATTTTTGATTAAACAACGCAAAAGCCTCCAACCACGTCAAAGTGACCTAACTATGAATGGTCAGTAACACTCATGTCCTCTCTCCACAGGTGTGTGGCCTTATTTGTTGGATACGTATTGGGGTGTGTGGCCCCTATAGGACTCCTTATCCACACATCTGTTTTATATAAGGTTTAAATTGTGAGCTCTGCCTGGTTCATGTATTCATTAATGGCAGTGTTCTGCCACAACGTGTATGTATGTGTTGTATGTGTATATTGGCCACACATCGGATTTCTGCATCTGCATAAACTAAGGCTGGTTTCAGACTTGCATATTTTGCAATGTGTGTGAATCCGTCACAAACTGGATGCGCACGCTTCAGTTTTCAGCCCCATTGTCTTTCAATGGGGACGGAAACACTTGTGTGTGCATCCAGTTGTCACCGTTTTGCCTGTGGATCTGTAGCAAAACATTTTTCAAGGAGACAAAATCTGCATCTCGCTGCGATTTTGGTCACCGTGAAAAGTAACGTGAAACCACGGATCCGCGTGTGGAAATCACAATAGGTGCCTATTATGGGCATGTAAACAACCAGACCGTACGGATCCTGATGGATCCATACTTCCAGGCTGCCATCTATGGACTGCGCATGTGCAAGAAAAGCGCAGAATGCAGTTCTGAATGGCTCGCCACCCTATGGGGCGTGTTATTTAGGATCCTATGGATCCATGAAAAATATGTAAAGGGATGCTGCTGCAGTATCCAGTTTGCCACTGCATGGAATTCCGTGGGCATACAGGATTGTCCGGCATGCCCATGGATTCCAAAATATGCATGAGTGAAACCAGTCTTGACTGACACTATAGCTGTCACTTGACTGCAAGTATGACTGCACTGGAACCAGCAGAGCTGAAATCCAAAGGATATGTGTGTAATATCTACTATATAATCTCCTCATGTTCTCTGTCAAGGAAATCGCGCGCAAGCACTCATTGGTCGCTGGCAGATGCAGCAGCCAATGAGCCCAGCGTATGCAAAAGAGCCGCGTGGCGGCGAATTCCAAATTCACACGCCGCGCGGCTCTCCTCTAAGCCCCCACGCTCCCCCCCGCCTCCTCCTTCTCGGTATGTGGCTCCTGTGCTCCCCGGCTGTCCACACTGATGATGCCGGCGATGGCGGTGCTGAGTGTCCCCGGACTGTGTCGGCTCCTGCTACTGCTCCTGCTCTCCGTGGTGCTGCTCCCGGGCCGGGCGCACCTGTATGATGAGGATGATCCACTGGGACGGCCAGGGGACGGAGAGGTGAGAGCCCGTGTGTGTGTGTGTGTGTGTGTGCGACTGTGTGTGTGGCTGTGAGTATGAGTCTGTGTGTGTCTGGCTGTGGGTGTGGGTCCGAGTGTGTCTAGGTGTGAGTCTGTGTGTGGATGCGAGTCTGCTCCTTCCTCCCCCTGCCTGTGCCACTTCGTCCTCCTCCCCCCTGCCACTCTGTGCTCCGTCCTCCCCCTGCCTGTGCAGCTCCATCCTCCTCCACCCCACCGCTTCCTCCTCCTCCATTCCTCCGTCCCTCCCCCACCCCGCCGCTTCGTCCGTTTCTCTCCCCCGCCGCTCCATCCTCCACCTGCCTGTGCCACTCCATCTCCCGCACCCCACTGCTTCCTCCTCCTTCCTTTGTCCTCCTCCCTTCCGCCACTCTGTCTTCCCCCTGCCAGTGCCATTCCATCCTCCCCCACCCCACCTCTTCCTCCTCCTTCCTTTGTCCTCCTGCCCTTCGCCACTTCATCCTCCCCCTTACTGTGCCACTTCGTCCTCCTTCCCCCCGCCGCTCTGTGCTCCATCCTCCCCCTCCCCACCACTTCCTCCTCCTTCCTTTGTCCTCCTCCCCTCCATCCTCCCCCACCCCGCCGCTTCGTCCTCTGTCCTCCCCCCGCCGCTGTCCTCCCCCTGCCTGTGCAGCTCCATCCTCCCCCCACCCCGCCGCTTTCTCCTCCTTCATTTGTCCTCCTTCCTTTGTCCTCTTTCCCTCCGCCACTCCATCCTCCCCCTCCCTCTGCCTGTGCTGCTCTGTCCTCCCCCACCCCGCAGCTTCGTCCTCCGTCCTCCCCCTGCCTGTGCCGCTCCATCCTCCCCCACCCCGCTTCCTCCTCCTTCCTTTGTCCTCCTCCCCTCCATCCTCCGTCCTCCCCCACCCTGCCGCTTTGTCCTCAGTCCTCCTCCCCCCTGCTGCTCTGTGCTCAGTCTTCCCCCAGCCGCTCCATCCTTCCCTGCCTGTGCCGCTCCATCCTCCCCCACCCCACCGCTTCCTCCTCCTTCCTTTGTCCTCCTCCCCTCCGCCACTCCATCCTCCGTTCTCCCACACCCCGCCGCTTCGTCCTCCATCCTTCTCTCCCCCACCGTCCTCCCCCTGCCTGTGCCGCTCCATTCCACCCCACCGCTTCCTCCTCCTTCCTTTGTCCTCCCCCTGTCTGTGCTGCTCAGTCCTCCCCCCTTTGTCCTCCTCCTCCCCTGCCGCTCCATCCTTCCCCTGCCTGTGCCACTCCATCTCCCCACCCCACTGCTTCCTCCTCTTCCTTTATCCTCCTCCTTCCGCCACTCCATCTCCCGCGGCTCTGTGCTCCATCCTCCCCACCGCTTCCTCCTTCCTTTGTCCTCCCCCCCCCGCCGCTCTGTGCTCAGTCCTCCCCTGCCTGTACTGCTGCATCCTCCCCCACCCTACCGCTTCCTCCTCCTTCATTTGTCCTCCTTCCCTCCGCCACTCCATCCTCCCCCTGCCTGTGCTGCTCCGTCCTCCCCCACCCTGCAGCTTCATCCTCAGTCCTCCCCTCCCCCGCTCCATCCTTCCCCTGCCTGTGCCACTCCATCTCCCCCACCCCACTGCTTCCTCCTCCTTCCATTATCCTCCTCCCTTCCGCCACTCCATCCTCCCGCGGCTCTGTGCTCCATCCTCCCCCACCGCTTCCTCTTCCTTTGTCCTCCCCCCCCCCCCCGCCGCTCTGTGCTCAGTCCTCCCCCTGCCTGTACTGCTGCATCCCCCCCCACCCTACCGCTTCCTCCTCCTTCATTTGTCCTCCTTCCCTCCGCCACTCCATCCTCCCCCTCCCTCTGCTGCTCTGTCCTCCCCCACCCGCCGCTTTGTCCTCCGTCCTCCTCCCCCCGGCCGCTCTGTGCTCAGTCCTCCCCAGCCGCTCCATCCTCCCCCACCCCACACTTCCTCCTCCGTCCTTTGTCCTCCTCCCCTCCATCCTCGGTCCTCCCCAACCCCGCCGCTTCGTCCTACGTCCTGCTCCTGCCTGTGTTGCTCCATCCTCCCCCACCCCACCGCTTCCTCCTCCGTCCTTTGTCCTCCTCACCTCCGGCACTCCATCCTCCGTCCTCCCCTGCCTGTGCTGCTTTGTCCTCTGTCCTCCCTCCGCCGTTCTGTCCTCCCCATGCCTGTGCAGCTCCATCCTCCCCCACCCCACGCTTCCTCCTCCTTCATTTGTCCTCCTTTTGTTCTCCTTCCCTCTGCCACTCCCTCCCTCTGCCTGTGCTGCTCTGTCCTCCCCCACCCTGCGGCTTCGTCCTCCTCCCCCCTGCCGCTCTGTGCTCCGTCCTTCCCTTGCCTGTGCCGCTTCCTCCTCCTTCCTTTGTCCTCCTCCCCTCCGCCACCCCATCCTCCCCCATCCTGCCGCTTCGTCCTCCATCCTCCTCTCCCCCGTTGCTCTGTGCTCTGTCCTCTCCTCCCGGCTCCGTCCTCCCCCTGCCTGTGCCGCTCCGTCCTCCCCCACCCCACCGCTTCCTTCTCCTTCCTTTGTCCTCCGCCACTCCATCCTCTCCCACCCCGCAGCTTCGTCCTCAGTCCTCCTGCCTCCTCCCCCCCCAGCCACCGCTTCCTCCTCCTTCCTTTGTCCTCCTCCCCTCCGCCACGCCATCCTCTGTCCTTCCCAACCCCGCCGCTTCGTCCTACGTCCTCCTCCCCCGCCGCTCTGTGCTCAGTCCTCCCCAACCCCGCCGCTTCGTCCTACGTCCTCCCCCACCCCACCGCTTCCTTCCTTCCCTTTCCTTCCTTTGTCACTCCTCCCCCTCCCCACTTCATCCTCCCGGCCTCCCCCACCACCCGCCGCTTCGTCCTCCTCCCCCCCGCCCACTCTGTCCTCCCCTGTCCTCCCACTGCCATTGTGCCGCTCCATCCCCATCCCCCACCCCGCCACTACCTCCTCCGTCCTCCATCCTCCTCCCCCCTGCCGCTCTATCCTCTCTCCTCCCCTCCCTGCCAGTCCGTCCTCCCCCTACCTGTGCTGCTCCTTCCTCCATCCTCCTCCCCCCTGCCACGTCGTACTCCCCCGCTGCTCCGTCCTCAAAGTCCCTCCTAAAACTTTGAATTTTTGCTATGGGGCCCTGTGATGTCTATATACACCCCTCGCTGTGTCCAAGGCCTGTTTCACACATCTGTGCAAACCACGGATGTGTGAGACAAGGCCTTTTGTGGGCGGGGCATGTATCCATGTGTCACAGATTGTGTGACACGTGTGCTGTCAGTGTGCTATCCGTGGATAGCACACAAACAGCCTGTCAGTGCATGCTCACCCGTCACATGACCTGTCACAAATGGAGGGGCCACAGAGTCTGAATAGCCCGGGGCCCTGGCTACCCTTAATCCACCCCTGAATCAAGGTCTTGCGATAGTCATATGCGAGGGAGCCCCTAATGACCTAGATGCCATAATCACTATTTACAGCACCATCTAAGGGGTTACACGCCATGGTCAGTACCAATACCGATCCTGACTGATGCAGCAGGAGGTCATCTATAATTACATCCGACAGCAGCTGCATTTTTACCTTTCGAGGAATGCTACTCACTTATGTCTCAATTCAGTTTTAAGTCATTTTAGTGGTCACTGAGGGCATAAACACAGATTGGCCGAGGTGGGCTTCTGAAACAGAACAGGTTCATTCTGTGTCACAAGCTTACATTTGGTGTGTAAAAAAGAAATTAATTTTAAACACATGGATCCACATTTCACATGTGCCTGAGGCCAGAGGGGACATATCAGTGTTGCCTTTAACCCTGCTCTTCTGTTCGGTCTACTATACACTTGTAATATTTTGGTAACTGGACCTATTAAAGTCTTGATTTTTAGCTAATTTAAGTGTTTTATTTGAATACTTGTTGCAATATTATACTGTATTTGAACACGGTTGTTCATAAATAAAAAATGAAATCAAAAACTAAAAATTCAGTCATTTTTGACCAAACAGAACAGCAGGATTAAATCAGCTTCAGTCATAGACAGAATATTAGACTGCAAAGAATGTTATACTGTTCTTGTACAGGGACCCTTTCCAGTGTCCACCTTTGAGGCCCACATATTTTTAGGAGTTGAGTAACGCAGGTGCATATTATCAGAATGTTTTCTCCCACTCTTAAAGGTGACCGCTTTTAAATGCCCAAGACAGCATTTAAGAAAAAGAAAAAAAACAAGCTTTAGTCTACGTCTTGTACTGGACCCCCTTAACCCTGTGTCCCCCACTGGCGACAGCGGACACAGACTCGTGCAGCGGGATATACTACATTGTTTATAGTCACAGGACTGGTGGAGGACACAGGCTCACAATGTGCTTGAAGAAAGCACACCTTCTTATGAAGGAAAATGCCATCACCGATGGCCTTAGACTATTATCAAATGTCCTGAAGGAACAGTCTTTTTTGTGTAGCCAACTAAACACAGTAACCCATGCTCGTTTTACCATTATTTTTAGATACTTGCTAAAGGTTTTGTTTCCACTGATTCTGTGCATCTAAAGACCATAAGGGTGTGTGCCCACATAGTGGTTTAGTGACGTTCAAATAGTCAGTAAACCGCTGGAAAATTCAAGGAGCCTAGACTCCTGAGCTCAGAAGTCACCAGCGGTTTTCCAGTGGTTTCTCAGTGGTTTCCCAGCGTTTTTTCAGCGTGTGCACAGCGTTTTACAGTCGGTTTTTTTCCGGCGGTTTTCTATGGAGGATTTTGTCCATGGAAACACTCAAAAACCGCTGAGAAGAATTGACATGCTGTATGCTGCTAAACCGCTAGGAAGCCGCTCAACCGCTGGCGGATCCGCTCACATAAACCCACTATGTGTGCACAGCGTTTTCTAAATTACATAGGGTTACTTGTAAGTCCTAAAGCTGCTAAGGATTTACATAAATTTAAATAAAACCTATGCTAAACCGCCGGCGGTTTTCGCTGCTAAACCAACACTAAACCACTATGTGGGCACACACCCTAATAAACTGTGCAAAAATTGATAAGGCAACACTAAGGGTGTGTGCCCACATAGTGGTTTTACGTCGGTTTAGCAGCGAAAACCGCCGGCGGTTTAGCATAGGTTTTATTTAAATTTATGTAAATCCTTAGCAGCTTTAGGACTTACAAGTAACCCTATGTAATTTAGAAACCGCTGTGCACACATAGTGGTTTATGTGAGCGGATCCGCCCGTGGTTGAGCGGTTTTCCAGCGTTTTAGCAGCATACAGCATGTCAATTCTTTTCAGCGGTTTTTGATCGGTTCCATGAAAAAAATCCTCCATAGAAAACCTCCGGAAAAACCGCTGGAAAAACCGCCGGAAAACCGCTGTGCACACGCTGAAAAAAACCGCCGGAAAACCGCCGGAAAACAGCTGGAGACTTCAGAGCTCAGAACTGATAATTTCCAGCGGTTTACTGACGATTTGAACGTCACTAAACCACTATGTGGGCACACAGCCTAAAGGTACCGTCACATGCTGCAATCTCGGCTGGCTATATGAGGCGATCTAACATGCACGCTCACGTTTTTCGTGGTTGCCTCAGATCGCCGATGGCGGCATCACATGCCGCAATTTCGCCCTGAAGGTAAGGCGATGTATTGCTCTGGAAATCGCCTCCCCTATAGCAGAACCAACCTTGCCTAATTCCATCGCCTCTTCACACACTGCAATCTCAAAAGCAATGTGGGCGTACACGTTCAGCGCAGTGAGTAGATAGGCGTGCCACAGTGGTGTATACCACGCACCATACACGCTCATTGGACAACGCAACAGCGTTACGATTGGTCAGCCAGCTCTGGGAGGCTGGCTAATACATGACGCCATTGTCTATCGGAGTTTGCACTGAGTTTGCGGACGGTTGTGTAGCTGAAGATGTGTGTGGTGCTGAACGGACAGCTCTTCAAATATGGCGCGGTGTCAACTGACAGCCAATGGGAACACTGTAGCCTACTCCAATCATCTCAGAAGGGGCGCGGACTTCAGCACACTGAGGCATGCCTACAGGAAATCATAGACAACGCTTTTTCCATCACTATCGCCCTGTCACATGCCACAACACGGAAATATCACCTTAAGGATTGCGGCTGATTACTGAGCACTGTTCAGGAAACAGGCGACAGCCGAGGGGCAATTTATCGCCGTGAAATTCCCAAATCACACGCCGCAACCGTGAGGCAATTTCACGGTGATTGCTCCAGGGCGACATATCGCCTTTATGATTTCCAGGCGAGATTGCGGCGTGTGAAGGTACCTTTAGATTCTGTCACTGGCACATGTAAAATTACTGAATGCTATGCCAATATATATAGTTTTACTAAGAATCCGTGAGGTTTTTCAATAGATCAATAGCCACAAAGTTATGCATCTATAACTGGCTGTTTACTTGCAAAACTTTGTAGCTATTTAAGGGGTTCTCCACTACTTGGTCATCTCCTCCTCAATCACTATATTTTTCACTATAGTCTCCTCTGTTGCCGATGCTGTTCCAGGCAACGGGAAGCCAGAAGAAACGAGAGATGCGGCTTCCTCCGGATATCAATTTCATCGGAAAGAGGTGCCAATTAAGCGGCTGCCGATTGGCTACACAAGCCTGGGGAGCCAGTGCAGACACCACTGAAACAGCATTGGCACCGGAGAGAAGTATATATGTTATTGTTTTATAAGGGAAAAACACACTGAATGAGAAAGGGTTGTCCTGGTAGTGCCACCGTGAAAGCTCCAATTAGATACTCAGACTATTCAAGCCAGGTCTGACGTAGCTAAGGCGAAATTTGGAAAGCAGAAATTGTAATTTCATCTATGGCCTCCAAGCGAAGGAGGTAATTATCCTTCCATGTGCTTCTGTATACCTCCATAGGTAACTAACTAAGTAAAAGTCCATGCAGCACACAGCTATCACCAATGATGCACAGTGCCCCATGCTTGCACCAGTTCACACTGGTCTGCTGAGTGCTGTGCAGCTTTCTGTATTATATATTATATGGAGCTGCAGACTCCATTGCTGCAATGTGCACCCTCATTAAACCTACAGGTGATGGAGGGTTTAGATGGTGCCGCCCACCGCGAGGTGGGGGGTGGACAAGGAGGGCTTGGATGTCAGATAGGGCTCATCAGACCTGGAGTCACTTTGTCGTAGTTGATGAGCAAGCAGACATTGGCCAATGTATGTACCAAGAACTCCAGATTAAAAGAAAGATTATTGAGTTTTTGAAAAACGTAAGTTTTGAATTTTTTCCTCAAACAAATATGGCTTGTTAGCACTGTGCATCATTGGTGATAGCTGTGTGCTGCATGGACTTTTACTTAGTTTGTTTAATCTCTGTGCCCCATGCTTGCACCAGTTCACACTGGTCTGCTGAGTGCTGTGCAGCTTTTCTGTATTATACCTCCATAGGTAAGCAGAAATTTGTAGAGGTGAAGTAGAGAAATTTTATTAATTGTGACATGTTCACTGGACTTCATGAACAGAATTATTCTCAATGGGAAGATTATACAATTTGTTTGGCTTAAAAAAAAAAAACCTTCATAAAAAACGCATGTCACTCTTAAATACACAATATTAATTTATGTCAAAAGCATTGGTCACATGAATTTACAGCTGCAATACATTGGAAATAAGCACCAGTGCCCATATAGCAGTCTTCACTATCAAAGCAGAAAGAAAAATAAACTTGTGCCCTTTAAAAGTTTGCATTTATTGTAAACAATCGGCTGAAGTTGTAAAAAGACAGACCTTGACGTCGTGGCCCGATTCATCATTGTTGTTTCTCCACTACTCTCCACTAATTTGTTCTTTATTGGTGGCTTTAGCTTTGTGTCTTATTCGCTATAATATGTACGTCATTTGTTGAGTTTCCTTTTTCTTTAGTCTGTTATGTTTACTTATCTTATTCAGATGTTTTCTGATGGGTTCATAAAATTCAACTTTCTAAAATGTAAATTTTTTCTTGGTGCATCCAACTCCAGTCTCTGGCTGAAGTGAAGTTTTTTGGAAACTATTTAGTTTGGTGCAGTCAGATACAAATGTGCAACATTTCTAAGGGTGTGTGCACATGTTCAGGATTTGCAGCAGAAAATCTTGCTGCAAAACCTGATGTGTTGACAGGAAAAATAGTGTAAAATACAACGTTTTGTTTTTTTTTACATTCGTTTTTAGAACACATTTTTCCACACTCATTAGTATGGGTAATATCTCCAGCAAAAATACTGCAAGAATTGACATTCTGCAGATGTAAATATGCAAGGACATAAATAAGCATTATGTGCACAAGGCTTCAGGGATCCAATTCACTTTATGGGTACTAGGGAAACCCTTAGGTTTTGTGACAAAACTGCACAGAAAGAGTAGCACAATGCAATGTATGCACATACAGTAAGGGTACCATCACACTACGTGATGTTGGCGGCGAAAGGCGGGAGCGTGCATGTTTTTGGTGCCCCGCCATTTTCGCCATCGCATGATTACATGCGGCAACACCTCCGGCAACGCATCGGCGGTCTTACAGGCACCATCGCCGCTGGGGTGTCTAAAAACCCCAGCGGTGATTCCGTAACATGAGAGCCTATGGCTCCCATCGCCTGTTCCGTCCCCCTGTTACATAGGGCGATGTGTACACATCGCCTCAGAGTGCTCGCCTGGTTTCAGAGCACTGCTGAGAAACCAGGCAACCACTCAAAGGCATCGCCATCGCCTATGTACATGAGGGGACGCAACGGCGATGTTGGCAGCAATAGGCCACGCCCCAGCGTCACCTATAATATCGCCGCCGATATCTCCAGGTGTGACGGTACCCTAAGGGTTATGCGAAAAAAAAAATGTTTTGTATTTTTGTGAAAAATCCATAAACCATGCGTGCAATTCTGTACCCCAGTGTCAGTGACTGAACAATTATAAATCAAAATGACGTGGCCTCTGGCTAGCAGGAGTGGGCAGGATTTGGGCCACACAACCTTTTGCTTAGGACACTGGGGATTGGGGTGACTTGCAAATTGAACCCACAGGGGAACTCACAAATTCCAGAAACAAACTCTGGGTCCAGACATAAGCTCTTGGTAATTTCGGTGAGGCGAATACTCTCATTATCAGAGTGGCAGGTCAGCAGATGCTCTTCCTGCTGGATTCTTCTTTCATACAGATTCCAGATAATCAGTTTTCAGATTGACGCATGGAACAAAGGATTCCAGTGTGAAATATTCCTGAAATCTCAGCTCACCTCAATCCACATAATAGTCTCACTTCTTACTATGTGCCAGAAACAAATCGAGTGCCACAAGATGATGCAGAGTTCATTTATTAAATAATTTACAGTGGAATATTAAAGTGCAAAGTGTTGGAGGCTGAGCCACGGATTTTCCCTTTATATCTAAATTCCCAAAGCTAGAAAACTACAATACCGACAGGTCCTGGTTTACTATCTAGGCATAGTCTCCTCTTGAGTCCATCCTTGGTTGGATATGGCATAATTCAGGATTGCTTCTGTAGCAGTATACGGTCGATGTCCTTTAACACAGGCTTCAATGTCACTCACTGAGAGCTGGCTCTGAAGGAAGAGATGCAGCTGACTGTCTGACAAGAGGACCATGCTCTGTACAGTTCTGCCGACAGAAGAATGCAGATTAGGATATAATTAAGATTAGACTATGCAGTCATATATTATAACGACAGGCCCTGTGTATCACTACAAGCATACATATTCTGCTATGGAAAGCTTTGCAGCATAAGTACAATGCCAACACCAAGATGTCCAAACCTACAGGCACTACATGTGGTAGGGTCAGTCGCTGCTGCATATGGAATGCCACCAAAGATCATGTAAGGTCTGATCCACATCCAAAACTGGTAACATGAGGGTCCGAGTCCAATCAGCACCGATTGCCCTATTATATTCATCAGCTGCAATCTGACAATATTATATCATCACAGTGAATTTCATGATTAATGTATGATTACCATCACTTACAATTTATATAGGTTTCCTATTCTTGAAGGTTATGGCACATTACTTATGAACACTGGGGGCAAACCAGTGGGCACCAACCACCATTGTCAAGCAACTTTGGTGACTCTGACCATAATAAAATGCACAATTGCAAGCACTGTATTACTACTATCTGTAATCTGGGTACCAGCACTTACACAGTGATAGACGCCCACATTGACGTTATATATTAGCTCCTATGGGGGGCATCCTCTCAGACGATGACCCGTACACATAGGATATGACAATACATCTAGGTGCTTCTTCTAAAGGGGTTTTTTGATTTACAGCGTACACAAATTACGTTGCTCTGGAGTGTGTGTGGTTACAAAAAGGAAATGGCAGCTGCTCCTTATCTTCCCTGTTCGGCTTCTCCCCGATCACCGGGTGGACTGGTCGCCATGGCGATGGAGAGCGGAGTCGCTGGAGGAGACACACAGAATATTGATAGGAAGCTGCTGCCATTTCCTCCTGTAAATACAGGTCAGTGCTCCACACAATGGAGGACACAATCCACAGAGAGGATCACATAAATCCTGCCTCTTACAACAGTCGGGCACCTTTAGCAAATAAACCATACCATAACAATAGAGTAATGTGCATTAGGCGGCCGTCACACGTCTCGACATCATGAACGATATTGTAAGCAATCACGTGCACGCGCGATCGCTAACAATATCGTTCACATCGCTGGTGAGCTGTCACACAGACAGACTCACCAGCGATGTGGGCCAGCGAGATGGCTGGTAACTATGATACACATCGGGTTACTAGCCCACGCGGCGCTTAGTAACCCGACGTTTACCATAGATACCATCTCCCAGCATAGGCTCTGCCGCTGGGAGATCGTTATCGTGGTGTCACACACCACGATGAAGCAGATTGTTACATCGTTCATCGCTAGATATGAGCTCCTGCTCTCATATCTGCGATGTCACGATCAAGGATTTTACATTGTAAAATCCTTGATCGCACGTAACGATGCACAAACGATATCGCTTAAGCGATCAAAAAGCAGATCGCTTAAACGATATGTTCAAGATATTGCAGCGTGTGACGGCCGCCTTAGAAAGATGCTGCAAGTGGGGGACGCTGTGCTTCATCAATAACACCTATATGAGTGGTTGTCAGAAAAACCACTAGCTACTAGGGATAAACACACTTTAGTAGTATACAGTGTAGTCTACAACAATCTGGCAATAAGCAAAACCTAAACAAAACACTACACACTATGAAATATAAGCAATATTTTTTATTAATGATATATCAAAATTTATTAATAAATCCAAGATATGGAAAAAGTTACATAAAAATTTGCACAGAATAGCACAATATGTTAACATGGTACAGCACCAATACAATGTTATTACAATCTAATTATCGCAATACTCCATAAATAAGTCAAAGGCTTTGTTCTGAAAATACAAGTTAGGCTGGTTTTCACCAATGAACCGATTTTCATAGTTCCCTCGATGCTGTCCATAAAATATAGGGGACTGCAATCGGAACGATTTTGCCTCGCATGCAGGGCCACTTTGTGGCAATGAACCGAATTGCGATCTGCCGCACTAATATGGCATACCGATTGGCCGATGCGAATCCGCTGATGTTTTTTTAGCATCGGTGCAAATATGGAGCCTAAGCTGCCTCGATTTTTAGCACCGAAAAAAATCGGACAAATCACGATCGGATGACCAAATTGGATGGCATTTAGTGCACATCCGATCTGACCCGATCAATTTGACATGGGCCTATGGAGCAGGGTCTGAGGAAACATCTGATGTCTCCTCGGACCCGATTTTAGTGTACTGAGCATGCTCAGTACACTAAAATTGCTCCTAAAAGTGAATTAATGGGTTAATTAAAAAAAATAAAAAAAAAAAAATCTATGCTCACCTGTCCACGAGGCCCCCGGCGTCTCAACGCGTCTCCGGTGTCTCCAGGTGTCTTACTGTCTGTGCTGACAGGACCTGCCATGATGTCACAATCACATGACTGCCAGTAACCAATAACCGGCAGTCATGTGATTGTGACGTCACGCGAGGTCCTTTCAGAACAGAACAGCAAGACATCGGGAGACGCGCGGGACCGTGCAGGAGTCGTGGACAGGTGAGAAAGGGAGGGCACAAGAGAGAGAAGGAGAGGAGGAGAGGGGGAGGAGGACAAAGAAGGAGGAAGAGGAGGAGAGGGGGGAGGAGGACAAGAGAGAGAGAGAGAGGGAGGAGGAGGAGAGGAGGACGAAGGAGAGAGAAAGAGGAGGAGAGGGGGAGGAGGACGACAAGAGGAGGAGAGGAGGAGAGGGGGAGGACGAGAGACAAGAGGGGAGGCAATGGAGGACAAGAGGGGAGGAATGGAGGGCAAGAGAGGGGAGAAGAGGGAGGAAGAGGGGGAGAGAGGAGACGACAAGAGGAGAGAAGAGAGAGGAGGAGAGGGGAGAAGAGGGGAGAGACAAGAGAAGAGAGAGAAGAGAGGGAGGAAGAGGGGGAGAGAGGACGACGACAAGAGAGGAGAGAGAGGGGGGAGGGGAGACAAGAGGGAGAAGAGAAGAGGAGGAGAGGGAGGAGGAGGACGACAAGAGAGAGAAGAGAAGAGGAGGACAGAGGGGGAGGAGGAGGACAAGAGAGGAGAAGAGGGGAGGACAGAGAGGGGGAGAAGAGGACGAAAGGAAAGAGGGGAGAAGAGGGGAGGACAAGAGGGGGAGGAGGGGGAGGACAAGAGAGGGAGAAGAGGGAGGACAGAGAGGGGAGAGGAGGGGAGACAAGAGGGAGAAGAGGAGGAGAGAGGGGAGGAGGACGACAAGAGAGAGAGGAAGAGGAGGGAGGAGGACAGAGGAGGGAGAAGAGGGGAGGAAAGAGGAGGGAGAAGGGGGGAGGACGAAAGAGAGGAAGGAAGAGGAAGAGGGGAGGACAAGAGGGGGGAGAAGAGGGGAGGACAAGAGAGAGAGAGGAGAAGGAGGGAGGACAAGAGGGGAGGGGAGAGAGGGGACGACAAGAGGAAGAGAAGAGGAGGAGGAGAGGGGGAGAAGAGGGACGACAAGAGAAGAGAAGAGGAGGAAGAGGGGAGGAGGAGACAAGAGAAGAGGAGAAGAGGGGAGGACAAGGGGGAGAGAGGGAGACAAGAGGAGAAGAGGAGGAAGGGGGAGGAGAGAGAGAAGAGGGGGAGAGGGGGAGGAGGACGACAAGAGAGAGAAGAGGAGGAGAGAGGGGAGAGAGGGGAGGACAAGGAGAAGAGAAGAGGAGGAGAGGGGAGGAGGAGACAAGAGAGAGAGGAGGAGGAGAGGGGGAGGAGGACAAGAGGGGAGAAGAGGGAGGAAGAGGGGGAGAGGGGAGACAAGAGAGAGAGAGAGGAAGAGGGAGGAGAGGAGGGAGGAGGACAGAGAAGAGGGAGAGAAGAGAAGAGAGAGAGAGGAGGACAGAGGGGGAGAAGAGGGAGACAAGAGGGAAGGAGAGAAGAGGGGAGGAGGACAAGAGGGAGAAGAGGGGAGGACAAGAGGGGAGGAGGAGACAAGAGGGGGAGAAGAGGGAGGACAAGAGGGGGAGAAGAGGGGAGGACAAGAGGGGAGAAGAGGGGAGGAAAGAGGGGGGAAGAGGGAGGCAAGAGGGGGAGAAGAGGGGAGGACAAGAGGGGGAGAAGAGGGGAGGACAAGAGGGGGAGAAGAGGGGAGGACAAGAGGGGGGAGAAGAGGGGGAGGACAAGAGGGGGAGAAGAGGGGAGGACAAGAGGGGGAGAAGAGGGGAGGACAAGAGGGGGAGAAGAGGGGAGGACAAGAGGGGGAGAAGAGGGGAGGACAAGAGGGGGAGAAGAGGGGAGGACAAGAGGGGGAGAAGAGGGGAGGACAAGAGGGGGAGAAGAGGGGAGGACAAGAGGGGGAGAAGAGGGGAGAGGACAAGAGGGGGAGAAGAGGGGAGGACAAGAGGGGGAGAAGAGGGGAGGACAAGAGGGGGAGAAGAGGGGAGGACAAGAGGGGGAGAAGAGGGGAGGACAAGAGGGGGAGAAGAGGGGAGGACAAGAGGGGGAGAAGAGGGGAGGACAAGAGGGGGAGAAGAGGGGAGGACAAGAGGGGGAGAAGAGGGGAGGACAAGAGGGGGAGAAGAGGGGAGGACACAGAGGGGGAGAGACAGCTGATGACAGCGGACAGGGAGCGAGGTGAGGGCGGGCATCAGATAAAATTTCGGAATCGGATGCCTATTTGGCATCCGATTCCAGGCATCAGAAGAATCCGATGCTGTCCGATTTATATCGGACATCATCAGATTTTAAAAAATCGTTATGTGAAAGTAGCCTTTATGGCTGGGTTATCACAAAAATGTGATCTCTGGGAAAAAAAAATTCTTTGTATGTGAAGGTGATGTGGTAAGTAATAATAAGGGTGTGAAAAATAATGTATGCCAAAGCACTAAGTAGGTGTATCACAACAAATGGTGTGTAAGTCACCAGGAAGTGAGCAAAAAGTGGAGATGTGGAAAAATGCAAAAGAGTGAAAACGTTTTTTGTATATGAAAATGATGTGGTAAGGCCACTTTCACATTAGCGTTCCCCTCCGCAGCGTTCTGCGGAGGGGAGCCGCAATGTGAGCGCAGCACTGCCAGCCCCTATCTTTATAATGGGAGCGCACGGTGCTGCCCTTGACTGCGCATGACCGTGCGCACCCATTCACTGCCATATGTGATCTGTGCGCAGCGGATGCCTGCGCACAAATCACCCAATCTCGTCCGCACCAAAAATGCAACATGTTGCATTTCTGGTGCGGACGAGATTGGGTGATTTGTGCGCAGGCATCCGCTGCTCACAGATCACATATGGGAGTGAATGGGTGCGCACGGTCATGCGCAGTCAAGCGCAGCACCGTGCGCTCCCATTATAAAGATAGGGGCTGGCAGTGCTGCGCTCACATTGCGGCTCCCCTCCGCAGAACGCTGTGGAAGGGAACGCTAATGTGAAAGCACCCTAAGTGATGAAAATAATGTGTGCCAAGGCATAAATGGGTGTATCACAAAAGATGGTGTGTAAGTCACCGGGAAGTGAGCAAAAGGTGAAAATGTGATGGGGAAAAATGCAAAAGTGTGAGAAAAGAGAAAAAAAAGAAAATGTAAAAAAGATGAATGTAATGGTGTGAAAACACAAAATGTGACGCAATATATAAATTACAGAGAAAAATACACATAAGATACACAGTAGACTGTAATACAAGGATATTATCTCAATATACATAGCAGATAAACATTGTGGGGGTGTGTGTGTGGCCTGCTGATGAGGGGATAAGCTGCACTGAAGAGCTGCTCCGCTCCTAGAACCCCCAGCAAGCTGCTTTTAACCTCTCTCGATAATCTGATCTATGGGCAAAGCAAGGATGTCCCAGGGAGGCTCCGGACCTGTCGCAGCAGGCTCCAGTGGTAATATAGACTGCTTCTCAGGAGCTCAGCGCAGCTAAGATGGTGGCATCCTCACAGCAATCTGGAGCGGGAGCGCAGGACAGGGGAGAGCGGGGGAATCGCTACAGTGCCGTGCAGCAGGAAAGATAGGAGGAACCAGATATGCTGGGCGATATGGCTAACCTGCCTACTACTGAGCTAAGTACCATCTTAAAACTTGTTCCCACTAAGAGGGACCTGGATAAACTAGCAAACAGGCTGGAGGGCTCCTATAGGAGGGAACTGCAAACTCTAAAATCAGAATTCACAGCCAGGGTGGAAGATGTGGAAACTGCTCAGGAAAGCATGCTGGACGAGTTACAAGCTCACAGGGAGATGCTACAATTACACTCTACTATATTTGGTGGCGATATGTCGCAGTGCTCTGAAATCAGGCGTGGCGAGGCGACACATCGCCGCCAAAATTGCCCAATTACACGCCGCAATTGGGAGGCAATTTGACGGCGATAATTCCAGGGCGACATATTGCTGTCAAAAAAGTCTCCCGTGGTTGCGGCGTATAAAGGTACCCTTAGACAAACGGTGCAACACCTCTTTACAATAATAATATTTATTCATTTATATAGCGCTATTGATTCCATAGCACTTTACATACATCAGTAATGCTGTCTCTCTTGGAGCTCACAATCTAAACATCCTATCAGTATGTCTTTACAATGTGGGAGGAAACCGGAGTGCCCGGAGGAAACCCACGCAAACACAGGGAGAACATACAAACTCCTTGCAGATGTTGTCCTTGGTGGGAAATGAACCCAGGACCTCAAGACCCCAGCGCTGCAAAGGCTACAGTGCTAACCACTTGAGCCACCGTGCTGCCCGACACCATTCTGTGTGAACCCCTGGACTCAGAGATTGTATTGGACAGAGTCCACAGAGCCCTGGCCCCTAAACCAACTGGGAACTCCAGACCACTTGATGTTTTATGCCGGGTCCACTACTTTACTACTAAGGAAGCAATCTTGCAGGAGGCCAGACAGAGGGGCCCTATACAATTCTTGGACACTGAGATATCTCTTTTTTCCCTGACTTGGCCAGACGTACATTACAACAAAGGAGGGGGTTGAGGCCCTTACTGTCCTTGCTCCAGAGCAACGACATTCCTTACAGATGGGGATTCCCGTTTCAATTGATAGCACATAAGGCGGGGAAATCCGCTTCATTCAGGAAGATTGGCGATCTCCCTGACTTTTTGCGCACGTGCTCTCCCACATGTGAGCCTTCCGGACTGGCCATCTGTTCACCACCTTCAACCACCCCCTGCGAGATGGCAGGAGAGACTGCGAGGTCGTAGCTCTGCGGGCCCATCCACCTGAGGGACTCTGGAATGACCTCTAACTGCAGTATCCTACAGTGGGGCCTCGTCTCCCCATCCCTGGTTCCTATCCCTCCTACCCCTTCCCTTCCTTCCCTCCCCCGCCCTTCACTATCCCTTGTTTCATTCCTCCCCATCCTGTTTTCATTGCCGATGGTGATGACAATCATCTAATGTCATAATATATGTTGAGGCATGTTTGTGGGGTTGGAGCGGCCACCTCCTCGGCTCCCACACACCCCTTTGGTGCAGGACAGATAGGTTACTGTCCAAGGTTGCACATTTAGCTGGGATTTGGATTGCGTTCTTAATTCTCATGACAATTCCATGTCTTTAATCTATGTCTTCTTTCTGTCTTTTCTCTTCCTCTTCCCTTTAGACGGGGCGGGTATTATACTTTGAAGGGAGTGCTTTTCTTGGATGACAAAGGAGAACTTGGCGATATGTTCCTTTAATATATAGGGGCTGAATATCCCCAACAAAAGAAGACCACTCCTGTACTCTGCCCATAAAAAACGAGTGCAGGTTCTGATGCTTCAAGAGACCCACTTTAGGTTGGACAAGGTGCCAAGGTGTGAATCCCCCTTATATCCCACCTGGTTTCACAGCACAAACCCAGAGTCTGAATCAAAGAGGGTTTCTATTGGCTTCCACAAATCATTCTCCCCAACTATTTTGAAAAACTGATTGATCCTCAGGGGCGTTTCCTTTTCCTTCAGGTGTTGCTTTTTTCTCTGTGTGTATGTTTTTGCTAACATTTATTTCCCTAATAGGGATCTCAGAAGGTTTGGAGCCAATTCCAGGTCAAAACTAGAAGAGTTTGCGGGCCCGAGTCAGATTATATTAGGTGGGGACTTCAACTTTTCAGCTGACACTGTTGGACGTGTCCACAGGTAAGTCCAGCTATTCTGTACCATCTCTCCACCACCTTAGGAAGCATTTGGAGGGTTTGTCTCTGGTGGATGCTTGGCGTGTTCTGCATCCGGGCATTCGGGACTATACATTTTTCTCCCAAGTCCATTCCTCCTATTCCAGAATTGACAGAATTTATGTATCGCACTCCCTCCTTGACTCACATCTGGTAACGGAAATAGGGAACATAATTTTGTCAGATCATGCTCCTGTCTATCTTTCCATGCGCCTCTGCTCGAATACCCCCAAAGAATTTACGTGGCGTCTAAATGATAATTTACTCCATGATCCCATTTGCAGATCTGAGGTTGAAAAAGCTATTCACAATTTCTTCTCAGATCATGCTGGTGACCCTACTCCAGTACCCATGAAATGGGAGGCTCTTAAGAGTGTACTCAGGGGACTTATCTCTCATGGCACACGCATCAAAAAGATCAGAGCCGCGGAAATAGATTCACTATTACATCAGATTTCAATGTTGGAAACTAGACACAAATCAGACTCTTTCCCGGTAACTTACTCACTGTTATCTACTGCTAGACATAAACTTCTATCCGTTTTGGATGAGAAAGACAGAGGCTTTCAGGCCAAAATTAGCTCTTGGTTCTATTATATGGGTAACAAAAGGGGCAAGTTATTGGCGAGAGCTCTCTATAAGAGGGGACATGGGTCCACGATCCTACACATGAGGGACAGTAAAGGGAATACAGTACGTAAAACCAGTGACATCTTAGCGGGCTTTAAACAGTTTTACTCCTCTCTTTACAATCTAAAGGGGCATTATGGAGATTTACCAGAACCCCAACTGAAAGATAAAATTAGACTATACTTAAGGAGATGCGGTCTCCCTACCTTGCCACAAACGGTTGCTGAAGACCCTGCTAGGGACTTCTCCATCAATGAGCTCTCGGACTGTATAAAATCTATGAAATTGGGTAAATGCCCGGGCCCGGATGGCTATTCAGCCAGCTTCTTCAAAACCTTTCAAGCTCTTTTGAGTCCCAAATTCTTGGAAGTTTGCAACTTTGTGGCAAGGGGAGGTTCCTTTCCCCCGCAGACCTTTTTTTTTTTTTAAATCAGATATATTTTATTAATGAAAAAGCACAAATAACAAATTATTCATACAAAACATATACATTTTATATATATTTCAGGTCCCGGCCCCAAACTCTTTCCCCTTGGCCCCCCTCCCTCCCTTCCTTTTTTGAATCAGAAAAATATTATTCATATGTAAGGAAATTAAAGGGAACCTGTCACCTAATCTATGGCCCCTAAACTATCACTACCTGCCCCTACAGACCCTAACTAGCTCCCTAACCATCCCTGCCTGTCCTAATAGGGCTTTATAGAAGGTGAATAAACCACTTTATAAACTTACAGTTTCTGTGACAGTGGGGCGTTCCTGTGGGCTCTTGTCCGAAGGGCGGGTTCCCCAGAGCCGCGCTCCCCCCGCCTCGCTACCTTCCTAACGCCCTAATGGGCGGCATTATCGATTTGAAGAGCGGGGAGCCCATTGGAATCATCCCGCCCCGCTCTTCATGACGCGCGGCCCGGAAATGACGATGAGAGCGCGTCATTTCCGTGCCGCGCATGCCCAGTGCAGCGGGTGAAGCCGATGCGAGTGCCGTCGTCGCTAGGCAACGATCGGCGTCTTCGGAAGGTGAGTATCGGCGGCCCCCTCACCCTCCCAAAACTGCACATATATATGTGTGTGTAATCCACATGTACATATGGATTACACACACACACATATGTACATTCACTTTTATTAGGCACATTTCATATGTGCATCTATATATATATATATATATATGCACATATATATAGTTAGATTGTGTGTGTATACGTGTGTGTGTGTGTGTGTGTGTGTGTGTGCGTGCATGTGTGTGTATACATACTTGTCTGTGTGTGCATGTGTGTGTATGCATGTGTGTATACGTGTGTGTGTGTGCGTGCATGTGTGTGTATACATACGTGTGTGTGTGTGCATGTGTTTGTATACATACTTGTGTGTGTGTGTGTGCATGTGTTTGTATACATACACGTGTGTGTGTGTGCGTGCATGTGTGTGTATACATACACGTGTGTGTGTGTGTGTGTGCGTGCATGTGTGTGTATACATACACGTGTGTGTGTGTGTGCATGTGTGTGTATACATACACGTGTGTGTGCGTGCGTGTATACATACTTGTCTGTGTGTGCATGTGTGTGTATACTTACGTGTGTGTGTGCATGTGTGTGTATACTTACGTGTGTGTGTGTGCATGTGTGTGTATACGTGTGTGTGTGTGTGTGTGCGTGCATGTGTGTGTATACATACACGTGTGTGTGTGTGTGCATGTGTGTGTATACATACACGTGTGTGTGCGTGCGTGTATACATACTTGTCTGTGTGTGCATGTGTGTATACTTACGTGTGTGTGTGCATGTGTTTGTATACATACACGTGTGTGTGTGTGCATGTGTGTGTATACGTGTGTGTGTGTGTGTGCGTGCATGTGTGTGTATACATACTTTGTGTGTGTGCATGTGTTTGTATACATACTTGTGTGTGTGTGTGCGTGCATGTGTGTGTATACATACGTGTGTGTGTGTGTGTGTGTGCGTGCATGTGTGTGTATACATACGTGTGTGTGTGTGTGTGTGCGTGTATGTGTGTATACATACGTGTGTGTGTGTGCATGTGTTTGTATACATACACGTGTGTGTGTGCGTGCATGTGTGTGTATACATACTTGTGTGTGTGTGCATGTGTGTGTATACGTGTGTGTGTGTGTGTGTGTGTGTGTGCGTGCATGTGTGTGTATACATACACGTGTGTGTGTGTGTGTGTGTGCATGTGTGTGTATACATACACGTGTGTGTGCGTGCGTGTATACATACTTGTCTGTGTGTGCATGTGTGTGTATACTTACGTGTGTGTGTGCATGTGTGTGTATACTTACGTGTGTGTGTGTGCATGTGTGTGTATACGTGTGTGTGTGTGTGTGTGCGTGCATGTGTGTGTATACATACTTGTGTGTGTGTGTGCATGTGTTTGTATACATACTTGTGTGTGTGTGCGTGCATGTGTGTGTATACATACGTGTGTGTGTGTGTGTGTGCGTGCATGTGTGTGTATACATACGTGTGTGTGTGTGCATGTGTGTGTATACATACTTGTGTGTGTGTGTGCATGTGTGTGTGTGTGTGTGTGTGCGTGCATGTGTGTGTACATACACGTGTGTGTGTGTGTGCATGTGTGTGTATACATACACGTGTGTGTGCGTGCGTGTATACATACTTGTCTGTGTGCATGTGTGTGTATACTTACGTGTGTGTGTGCATGTGTGTGTATACTTACGTGTGTGTGTGTGCATGTGTGTGTATACGTGTGTGTGTGTGTGCGTGCATGTGTGTGTATACATACTTGTGTGTGTGTGTGCATGTGTTTGTATACATACTTGTGTGTGTGTGTGCATGTGTGTGTATACATACGTGTGTGTGTGTGTGTGCGTGCATGTGTGTGTGTGTGCGTGCATGTGTGTGTATACATACGTGTGTGTGTGTGTGTGCGTGCAAGTGTGTGTATACATACGTGTGTGTGTGCATGTGTGTGTGTATACATACACGTGTGTGTGTGTGTGTGTGCATGTGTATATATATTTTGTAGAGATAGAGAGACTGAGGGTGAGAGGGTCTGTGAGTTTTGTGTAACGCTGGGACCTGGGTGACGCAGTAAACTTCACCTGAGGTCAGAGTTAATCCTCGTCACTCTATCTGACCTCAGGTGATCTACACTGATGTCACCCTGTTCACATCGGTAACAGAAAACTCACTCTATGTGGCTCACGCTGTGAAGTGGGAAGTTTCACATGAGGTCAGAGAAACACATTGCTTTATCCGACCTCAGGTGACACAGACCATGAATGCTTCACTGCACGAGCCTTCAAATATAATTGTTAGTGAATCTTCACTAACGGACGGACCTCTACCAGGATCCTGGATGGGTATGTGGGAGTAATAAAGATGGAGTCAAAATACGTGTTTGTGTTTTTTGTTGTAATAAAAAATTTTTTCTCGGTGTTGTGTCTTCTTTAATACTAAATAGAGATTCATAATGGCCGTGTCTAACATTGGCGCGACATTATAAATCTCGGGCTTAGTGCCAGCTGCTAAAAGAAAGGTGGCATTAACCCCTTATTACCCAGTCTGCCACCGCCACAGGGCAGCTGGAAGAGCTGGGTACAGCTCCAGAATATTGCGCTTCTATAAATGCGCAATTTTCTGGGGCGGCTGCGAGCTGCAATTCTCAGCGGGGGTGGCCCAGAACGCTTGGGCCTCCCTACGCTGGGGATTCCAGCCCTCAGCTGCCTAGTTGTACCTGGCTGGCAAAGAAAAATGCGGCGAAGCCCCACGCCGTTTTTTTTCTTGTCAGCCAGGTACACCTAGGTAGTTGGGGGTGGATGGCAGCTCCTAGCTGCCTAGTTGTACCTGGCTGGCAAAGAAAAATGTGGC